>JAMWFC010000115.1:160905-378475 GCA_027475525.1 Macrolepiota albuminosa
CACCCTCTTCCGCCCTTCCCCCTCTTTCTCCCCAGTGCCATCCTCTCCACTCCCCACACTACCTCACACGCCACCCCGTCCACCACATGCCCTTCCCCCTCTTTCTCCCCAGTGCCATCCTCTCCACTCCCCACACTACCTCACACGCCACCCCGTCCACCACATGCACCCCGCTTCCCTCCTCCCCCTGACCTGACGTCCGACGTCTGCTACGTCCGCTGGGATACCAGCGGACACCCACGCTCCTCCCCTTCTCCCTTCCCCCTCTTTCTCCCCACCCCCATCCCTCTTCCGCCACCCCCCACGCTCTCCGAGACGCCACCCCATGCGGCGGACACCCACGCACCCCGTTTCCTTCTCTCCCACCCTGATGCCGGACGATGCCGGGGGTTGCCAACAGATTCCCGTGGATGCTGACGGATGCACAACGGATGCCGACGGATGCCAGCGGGTCACGATGGCTGCCGGCGAACTCTGACGGATGCCAGCTGATGGCCAGCTGATGGCTGCTGATGCCAACGCCCCTTTCAGGCCACGAAAACTCTTTTGGGAGGTATGCCACCCCCCTTCCACCTCAAAAAATCCATACGGGAACCTGCGGAAACGTAGGTGGGCGTCCGTTCATTGTGTTATCTGACCTTTGAATCTATCCGTTAGTAACGGACCTGTGGTGCAACGGTTAAATGTGTGTTCCGTTGCTGGAGGCTTTCCCAAGGCCGGGGGTTCGATTCCCCCCCACAGGCATACGACGGGCAAGACGACGTTACCTTTTTTCTTGGTCCAACCAGACCCCGTGGACCTGCGTAGGCCTCTGTGGATGTCCGCTGGTGTCCTGTGCAGGCCTGGGAGGGCCCGCGTAGGTTTGAGTCCGTCGACGTACGTCTGCGTGGATGTCCGCTGGTGGCTTGCGTAGGCCTGCGTAGATTTTCAGGGCCCTTTCGTGGACGTACGCTGGCGTCAGGGGTGGGAAAAGGATGGAAGGGGAGACGCACAGCCTCGAGTTATTGCGGGGAGGAATGGAGAGGGGAGGGAAATGGGGAACCTCGAGGAGGGTTTATTCATGCCATGAAGTCCGCCAATGGAGGAGGTTTTCACTCGTGTGCTGATGCCTGCCGGCGGCCGCTGAAGGGTTTATTCATGCCATGAAGTCCGCCAATGGAGGAGGTTTTCACTCGTGTGCTGATGCCTGCCGGCGGCCGCTGACGCACATTGACGTCTGCTAGTATCTGCTGGCATCCACCGGGCCTGCATGCGCATGTGTGTGCCCGCCTTTTATCGATCCACTGGACTGTGTCATACAGCACATTGTGACATGTCCACGGCTCTGTATTCTACGGCACTGTGGGGACTGCTCCGCTCCAGTGTAGCGGACTCCGCTGGACACGTATGGTACGGCACAAAGCGGGCTCCCGTACAACGTATGACACGTACCGTTGTGATGTCTCTATGTGCTAAAGGAGTGCAGGGAAGACTGTGAGGAGAGAACTTGTACACAATCATGCCAGGAATGTTAGCACAATGCCCAGAGGCAAACTCATAAGCTGCAGCCCAGTTGGCATTGGCTCCCATCAACACTGTATTCATGTGATACAAATAGTAGGTGCAATAGCTGAGTGCTCCTTTAAAGCACAAGTTCATTCACTCAATATTGAGCAGCCTCTACTCCTTGACCTCCAAACTATCAGAGATTCTCCCTGAGAAATTATTTTCAGCCCTATAGCAAAGGGCTTGTTCTGCTTTGATGCAATCTGCCTTCTTCTTTGCTAGGCACTTATTGCATACAACATGTTGGAAATGGTCAGCAACCATTTCTCCTTCCTCTCCTTTCTCCTCCTATTCCAAGCTTGACTTGCCATAGTTGCTCTCATTGGTTTTTTGGCCATCTGTGGCCACCAGTACCAATGATGCATGTAATCCAACATTAGTGTGTTAGAATCTGAAAACCTAATGAGACCTAATAGAACACAGACACCATTAGTATCAATCTAATGGTACGTAGTCAATATCAATATGTAAAATCTGTATCATAAATGACTGAGGGTGCCTGACTATGGGTGCAAATATATAACTTGTCCAGTCCTTTGTTTGTGCCATAATAATGGTGATAATAGGATGTGATATCAGTGAGGGTGAACTGTGATAAGATAAAGTAGTGAGGCACGCTCACAGTGTCCTTTAATTCCAACACTCCTCCTTATTATGGAGTATGCAACACAGGCTCCTCCTCATGTGAAATTGTCACTGCAGACCCATTAGTTCATGCAATTGAGTAAATTGCAGAGTTGGTAATGCTTTTGTAAATATATCTGCCATGTTATCTTTTGTATTGATGTAGCACATGTTGATTTCGTTCGAGGTGACATGTTCATGTAGAAAGTGGTACTTAATATTGACATGTTTTACTCATGAATGAAGGAGGGGGTCTTCTGATAAGTTGATAGCCAAATTATTATCACATAGTATTGTGGTTACTCCTCCTGAAAGTTGGCCTAGGGCTGTCATTACCATCCTCAACCGGATCCCCTCTTGCACTGCCTCAAATGCCACTATATATTCTGCCTTGCATGAAGATGCTGTGACCATCCATTGTTTTTGCATATACCAAGATATAAGGCTAGAACCAAGGGACCATGCATATCCTCTGACACTTTGACAAGTGTCCAAACAGTTTGCCTAGTCAGAGTCTGTAAATCCGACTAGATGCACTGAAGAGCTGCCTCTCAAGCAAAGTTGTAAATCTTTTGTTTCTTTGAGGTACTGAACGACCTAAATTGCAGCATGCCAGTGCATGCTTGTATAGCAGTCTAGGTACTGGGTGAGTTGTTGTATGGCATATTGTATGTCAGGTCTCATTGATATAGCTAGCCATAACAGTCTGCCAACCAGGTTTCTGTAGAGTATTTTTGCAATTTTCTCAAGCTCTTCATTTGTACATTTAGATCTGTCTGCTTGTTGCAGCTTCAGCCCTGATTCTATTGGAACCAATAATGGTGATGCGTCAGATTAGCCATATTGAGAGATTAGTTGGTTGATGAGAACTGCTTGAGAGAGAAAAATCTGTCTTCATTCCATTTCACTACCATGCCTACAATATGCTGTGGTGTGCCCAGATCTGATATTTTCTATACATTTCTTAACTGAAATGTTTATGTATGTCCTTTGTGCTAGCAATAGACAAAAAATTGTCTATATGCACCCTGGTAATGACTGTCTCTTTATCAGTTTGTCGATAATACAGGCATCACTGCTAGCACTGAAAGATGTTTCTATTGGAAAAAGTGTCAAAGAAACATGTTATACCATTTTTCATGTGCCAATTTATAAAAGAAAAAGTATGTAAACAAAGCAAATTGCCTTTTTCTATCTGAAATTGGCACTTTGGAAATGATATAACATGTTTCTTATACACTTTTTTCAATAGAAACATTTTTCAGTACCAGCAGTGCATGCCTCACATTTCAGTCAGAAGAAACTCATCGTCTTATTCCATAACTGCCCTGCCTGCTTCATTTCATAAATAGGCCTCAACAACTTACAAATCCATGTTTCCTTTCCTGCTTCTTTGAAACCTTTTGGCTGCTGCATTTAAATCTGTTTGTCTTCAGGTAGTATCCTGTTTAAGAATGCTGTTTTGATATCTACTTGAGTAGCGTTCCATCTCATCGTCACTGCCATGTAGAGGAGAATTTGCCACAATTCTGCATGTGCTATAGGTGAGGTTGTCTTATCATAGTTCCATCTCTGCATCATTGTATAGTCTTGCAAGATGTGCTACGTTTTCCACCATGTGATATTTTCTCATTTGTCTCTCCTTATTGTGAACACAAATCGACTCCTAAAAATCTTCTGTCCAGATGGTATCTCTTCATAAGGAATCAACTTCCACACTTCCATGTCTCTTAGTAAATCAATCTCATCTTGGTATGAAGTTCTCTATTGGGGCTATTTTACTGACCTCTGAGCTTCCTCCAGCGACTTTGGTGTGTCAAGATCTGTCCTTGGATTATCACCTTCAGGCACATCACCAAGCATACTAAGTATCATCATCAGTTGATCAAGTCTGTCTGCATCCACACCTCCATCATTCTGTAGGTCCACCGCTGCTTGACATAGATTTTCCAACACTCTGCAACATTCTCTCTGTGCCTCTCTAATCCTCTCTGCAGATTCTTTGGACTCCTTTACAGCTTTTTCAATTTGTGTCTCTGTCAGATTCTGCTGAGTCGGGGGCTTTCCAGGAAAGCAACGCCCTTATGAGGTGGACTTGATCTACAGATACTCAGGTGTCTGGAACTCCAGGGCTAGGACTCCGGGGTTCAAGACGTGGATGAGGGGTTCTCCCAGAGAAGGGGGCTTGATCTGGGGATTTTGGAATTAGAGGTTGTGAGCTGAGTACAGGTCGAGTCAAGAACCGGGGGTTCTAAGATGAGACTAGGTTAATAAAGTGTAAGTCACAAAGTGCGTACCAAACTCAGAGCATGCAGTTATTCAAGCGTGCCAGTTGAAGTGTGTCAGTCAGTGCATACCAGTCAAGCAAAGGGCACGTAGCAATTCAAGTTAATATCAAGACTAGCAAATACAATGGGGAACTACGCTATAAGTACTATGGGGCCAGGTCCAGGTCCCAAGGGTTCCGGGGTGTCTGAGATAAATTCTGGGAGGGGGACTGTATACTGGAATTGCACATGTGAGGTGCGTGATCAATTGGCATGGAGAGAGTTGTGATGCGTGATGCGTGATAGCCTGGAAGTGGGCAGCATGATCTGATTGTTGATCATGGTTTGATGGCGGTTAATTCTGGGGCCCGTGATGCAGGTTGCCAGGGTGCCAGATGATGGTGGGACGTGTTTGTGGGGTCAGAGAGAGGGTCCCGGATAGGGTTCCGGAGATGTCCCTGAGTGGACCCGGAGGGGAGGGGTCGTGACATCACCCCCCCTCAGCGCTGAGACCCTCCAAGGCATGCATAGCCAGTGGAGCAGACCGGGGTCCAAGCATGGGATCCGGCACATGACCCGACACATATTGAAAAAAAAATTTACCATTAAGCTCAATCATGTCACACACTCTGACACATTCTCTGACGCCTCTGCCCACAAACAAAGTTGTGTCTCTGGTAGTCTGGGAGGCCCAGAATGCTTGCTACTGGCACTGGCATGATTGAGAGCATGTGGCGGCCCTGGTACAACAATGTAAGTGGTCCCACACTATTTTGCTTGCCGCATCCGACTTCTCTTTTAGAACAATGAATCATTCCTACTCCGGAGGCCAGTCCCAGTCGCCTCTCAGAGCCTGCCTCCACAGTGGGCCCGAGTGGTCCTTCAGAGTCAGCCCCTGAGCCTGTCTCTGAGGCGAGGGTCACCTGGGGGGAGGTCGAGGCTGAGTGGGATGCCCTTTAGGCCAGGCTGGTGCAGGGAATATGGCTCCCAGAGCAGGCCCCTGCAGGTCAGGGACTCCTTGAGGCCCTGCAGCGGGATGTGGTGGTTATGTGTATGGCCGCCCTCAGTGAGTGTTTCCCTTGTGTTTCCCTTCCTCATTTTTGCCTATGCTGACGTTTCTAGGTTGGGCCTAGGAGCATTGCCTGCTCATGGACAGGACAGCTGTGGCCTGTGGCACTCGCCTCGTTGCAGGAGGGGCAGCAGCTGGAGTGGACGACCCCTGAGACAGAGCAGGGTCTTGACTTGCTGGGAAGGTTAGTGGTGGTGCACTGGCAGAGGAATATACCTGCCCCGGATAGCTGGTTTGAGAGGGTGCTGGACAAGGATGAGTTGCTCCTATCATGGGATCAATTGGTGGAGGAGGTGCTGTGGGAGCATAGTCCAGAGGGGGTGGGAAAGGGGTCCCAGGGCTGGCCTAGGGAGGAAGGGAGCGAGGGTCGGTAATTCTGTCTTGTCTTTGTTTGTTTGTTGCTTCTTGTTCCAGTCCAGTACTATAGAATAGTGTAGTTATAGAAAAATGTATATAATTGGTCTTTTGGTCAGAAAAGTAGCGTAAGTAATGTAGTGAAAAGCTGGGAATGGGTACCTTGCCCAGACTCTGGGTGCTACCATGGGAGGTAATTGGTAATTGTTGGTCTTGTTAAAGGTATTAGAAGGATAAAGTAGGGAGAGGAAGAGCAGAAAATATACGCAGGAGTTGAATTCCTATTAAGCCCAGAGGCAGGGATTACACCTACTACTGCCATCTGTAATTTCTGCGCCCAGAAGAATTGTTTTCCAGGTGCCGTTGTTGGAAGCTCCAGAGTTTGTCGAGGGTGCCTTTGAGGTTTCAGCGCGGCTCCCAAGTGTCATCCTCCAGGCCATATCCCTTCCATCATACGAGGAAGTGGGGTCGTCCACGAATGTTCTGGAAGTCGAGGATATCTTCAACCTTGTAGTGGTACTCATCCTTGACCTCAACTGGGGGAGGGGGCTCAGGGCGTCATTCAGGGAAGGGGTCCAGGAGGTGTCATTCCAGGAGGCAGACATGGAAGACCATGTGCAGACCTTCAAGTCCCGGGGAGAGCTCAATCTTGTAGGCATAGGATGAGACTTTTTTCAAGATCTTGAATGGGCCGAGGCACTTGTGATCGAGTTTTGGGGAGAGCCAGCAGGTGCAGAGGTGGCGTCAGTCTAACCATACCTTTGTCCTGGAGGTCCAGTTGGGGGTGTCTTCCTGTATCTGGTCAGCGTGTTTTGCATAGGCCTGGTTCACGGTGTCAATCTCTTTTTGGAGGAACTTGTGAAGGGACTGGAGATCCCAGGCGACCTTGTAGGCGGCATGCAACAGGATGTCCCAGAGTGAGAGGGTCAATCGGAGGTGGTATCCCTTGTTGGCAAAGAAGGGTGATACTCTGGTGGCGGAGTGCAGTGTGTTGTTGTAGGTGAACTCAGCCAGGGGGAGCTTGGCGTGCCAATCATTCTGCAAGTAGGTGACGTACAGCCAGAGGTATTGCTCAAGAGATTGGTTGACCTTTTCAGTTTAGCCATTGGTTTCAGGGTGGTAGGTGGTAGAGAGGTTAGTCTTTACTTCAAGGGCCTTACACAGGGAGGTCCAGAACTTGGATACAAAGAGTGGGCCACGGTCGGAGACAATGTTGTCTGGGAGTCCGTGCTTGGCAAAGATGTGCTCAAGGAACAGCCAGACAAAGTCCAGGATGGTGTCTGTGATGTGGCAGGGTAGGAAGATGCCCTGTTTGGTTAGCCTACATACAACAATGAGAATGGCATTAAACCCTTCAGATTCTGGGAGTTCGACGATGTGATCCAGAGATATGGAGGACCAGGGGCGTTGTCTGACCGGCAGAGGTTTCAGAAGTCCATAGAGTCGGTGTTGGGAGACCTTGGCCCAGAGGCAGGGTTCACATGATTGAATGTAGCGGGTCATGTCCTTCTTCAATCCTGGCCAAAAATAAGTCTGGAAGACCAGCTGGAGGGTCTTACGTATCTCAGGGTGTCTCTGGAGCTTGTGGTCATGGTGTTGGCAAAGAATGTCGTATCAAAGTTGGGCGTGATCTGGGATGTAGATGCGACCATCTCAGAGGAGTAGTTTTTCATCGGAAGACAGGGAGAAGGCAGGGTCCAGGTTGGTTCCATTGGGAGGGTTGCGGGAATTGTGATTGGTGAAGTACTTGTCTTGTGGGGCACGGCAGATCTGGCTTAGGGTTCCTTCATCATTTAGAATCAGTATAGCATTCAGATGTTTGGGAGGGATTATCACGCAATGATTGAACACATTGCGCTCCACCTCGAATGACTTCTTGGGGTAAATGTCCGGTTGTCAGGTAAGGGCATCAGGTTTAGCCCCAAGTCATCTCAGGTGGTACTGGATTGTGAAGTCATATTCCGAGAGAATTTTGGACCATTGGACCTGTTGTCGACTAAGTTGCTTGGTCGTGGTGAAGTACTGCAGGTTGTTGTGATCCGAGTAGACCTGAATCTGGTGCCGGGCTCCTTCAAGGTAGGCTCGCCACTGTTTGAAGGCTTTGATGATGGTGAGGAGCTCCTTATTGTAGATGTCATAGTTGAGCTCAGTGTCAATCATAGACCAGGTGTAGAAGGCAACTGGGGGGTTCCCCACTGTTGGGTCCCATCTGCGAGAGAATCCTGGCAATGGCATAGTTGGAGGCATTGCATTCTAGGATAATTGGGAGGGTGGGGTTATAATGCTGGAGTATGGGGGCGGCTGTGAAAGCCTCCTTGAGCAAGTTAAAGATGCTCTGGCGCTTACTGTCCCAGTTCCAGGCAACGTCCTTGCATGTGAGCTGGTTGAGGGGTTTTGTGATACCGAAGTAGTTGTCTATGAACCTCCAGTAAAAGTTAGCAAAATTCAGGAAGGATTGTACTTCCTTGACATTCCAGGGTTGCGGCCAGTTGACGATGGCCTCGACCTTATGGGGGTCCATGCGAACGCCATTTGAGGATACGATAACACTGAGATACTCAACCTCTTCCATGTGGAATGAGCACTTCTTGGGTTTGGCGTGGAGGTTGTGCTCCTGGAGACGTTCAAGAACTTGCTGGACATGCTTCTGGTGGTCCTCCCTCGAGTCGGAGTAGATGAGGATGTCGTCCAGGTAGACGATCACGAAGACGTCGCTCATGTCATGGAAGATGTCGTTCATGAAGTATTGGAACGTGGCGGGGGAGTTAGTCATTCCGAAAGGAATCACCAGGTATTCAAACAGACCATACCACATGTGGAACATGGTTTTCCACTCATGTCCCAGGGCGATGCAGACGTTGTTGTAGCCAGAGCAAAGGTCAATTTTTGTGTAAACCTTGGCACTGTGGAGTCGATCGACCAGGTCGCCAATGAGTAGAAGCAGGTAGCGGTTCTTCTTGGTGATCTTATTGAGTCCCCAGTAGTTGACGCAGAGTCAGAGCGAACTGTCCTTCTTTTTGGCAAATAAAACTGGGGCTCCAGCGATGGAGGCGGAGGGTTGGATGAATCCCTTCCTGAGCATTTTATCGAGGTAGTCTTTGAGGGCCCGGAGTTCGACTTCCAACATGTTGTATACCTTGCCGATGATACGACGCTGTACCAGCAGTCAGAGACACAACATGCACCAGAAGTCAAAATAAACATTTAATCATAAGGCTGAAAACTGTAAGCCTCCTGGTAGCAGTCTCAACAAATTATATCTCCAAAAACACCCCAATAAATACACAGACAGTACAGAACAAAGGGCAGGGACCAGCTCAAGCTATCCACTCAACAATAGTCCAACCACTGTAATGGGGAGGGGAAGCATGGGAGCTGGCAGAAGTGACAAAATGGGATCAATTTGTGATGATCTAGATCAAGACCAGATCTGACAATGCCCAATTTGACATGACTGAAAGGGGAAAGGAAAAGAAGCATGGAGGGATGTCAAAAGAAGCATGGAATGCAGGAATGCCCAATTTGACATGACTGAAAGGGGAAAGGAAAAGAAGCATGGAGGGATGTCAAAAGAAGCATGGAATGCAGGAAAGCGCTAAAAGGGGAAAGAAGGATCTATGAATGGGATCGTGCTAAATGGAGCTGAAGCAAATGGGGAAGTGTCAATCAGAGACATCTGGAGGAATGGTGGAACTGGTGGCACCAAAACATGCCTCCCAAAAGGGAAATTGAACTATCAAATATGTTCTGGAGGCTGGGGAGTTGACAACAAAAGAGTCATGTGTAGATAGTGGTCTGTGCACCAGAAAAACAGTATAAATAGCCCAAGTTTAGTAGAGAATAGACAGGCATTTGATAGGCAAAGGCTCAGTGGTTCCCAGGGAGTGAATCACCTAGGCTAGAGTTTATTGAACCTCTTCTTGGAAGTCTATTGGAAAACAAAGGCTCGGTAGTTCCCAGGGAGTGAACTGCTTAGGCTGGAGTTGACTGAGAACCTTCTACTGCCCACCAGAGTATTTGATATTCTGAGAAGCACCCAATACACCAAGTTTATCATCAAGCAACAGTGTGGATTAGAGGGAACTTTCTGAGTTAAAAATAAGCCCCAGAACTACAGTAATACTTGCCACCAAGTACTACACTGAAAGGGGAGGCAGCTCCTTCCTTGAGGTTGATCATATGGTCATAGGGGCAGTGAGGAGGAATCTCCTCAGCGTCTCCTTTGGAGAATACATCAGCGAACTCGTGATACTCTGGGGGAACTACTTCTCAGAGGATCTGTTCCTTGGTTTTCTTTTCTGGGGGGATAGCGTCCCCTCATAGGTGCTCTTCCGGGAGAGATGGCGAGGTGTGTAGCTGAAACGTGGGGGTTCCATCCTTCATGAGGCGGGCGAAGGGGGTGGCTTCAATGATCCTAATGTCGAGTGTGTTCAGGTCAATCAGGGCCATGGATTCACAGGCTGGAGCAGGTTTGACATGTGTCTGAGACCAGCCCAGGTAGTTCAGCTCTTTGTATCTGTTCCGAGGAATGTTTGGGGGTCAATCGGGGGCCTTGCGGGTTTGGATGGGCATTGGTGGCATATGGATGGGGGGCACGGCTGCCACCCCGGAGGTGTCAGGCATTGGGTCGCTCCCTAGGGCCTGGAGGTGCACGGCGATCGAGGGGTGGTCTTTGGGTCCTGGAAAGGTCATGGTGAGCGTCCTCCAATCAATGTCAGGGTTCATGTCACGTAGCCAGGGTAGTTCCAGCACCATCGGAGTCGATCCATGAAGTCGCATGACCAGGAAGTTGGAGGTGAACTCGTAGTCATTGTCCAGGGTCACACATCCCAAGTGAGACCTCTGGATGGGGCCAGAAGAGGAGGGGGTGCCATCAAGGCATTGCAGGTGGAGAGATTGGTCAAGGGTATCACTGATGAAAACTCTGATAGCTCTGCTGTTGATGAGGGCCAATATCAATCCCAGGGCGCCGTCTAACCTGGCATTGATGACAAAGGATCAGGACAAGCAGGACTGGAGTCCAGGGAGTAGTGGGGGCCTGTCCAAGGGGTCCTTTGGGGTCAGGCCCAGAGAGTAGGGGATGTCGAAGGGGAGTTGCTGGTTGTCAGGCATCAGTTCCTGGGTCAGGCAAAGGATGAGATGTCGCCAGTCGATGCAGGGGTTGGTGTCTCAGAGCCACGGAAGCCCTAATATCAGGGGTGCGGAGGGGTGGAGTTTGGTTATCAATATCTGGAGGGTGTGAGTCTGTCCGTTGGCAAAAGTAACGGGCATACACACAAAATGAGTGATGTCCCCTGCCATAGAGGCGTCTCCGTCGAAGAAGCAGAGTCGCACCGGGACTGGGAGTTGCTGAGTGGGTTCCAGGGTGAAGGTAGACCATGCCTCATCGATGAAGTTGTCTGTGGCGCCACTGTCAACGAGGGTGTTGAGGGGGGTTCCGGAGGGGGTGAGGCAGGTTTTGAGGAGGAGGGAGTGCGAGGAGTAGGAGGGTAGGTAAGCCATGAGGGTGTCCTGTACGAGTGTCATGGAACAAAGATGGGAGACCGGGGCAGAGAAGACATCAGGGTCGATTCCGCGATTTAGAGCGTCTTCCAGGTCTAAATCGCTGGGTCGTTTTCTGAATACTCGTAGGTGGTGTCCTCCCCTTCAAAGGTCCAGGTGGCACGTCCCATAACCTGTTGTTGGGGGCACTTGGAGATGAAGTAGTCTTTCTCACCGCAGAGTATGCAAAGACCTTCCCTTCTCCACCATTCCTGCACATCCTTCAGAACCTCAATCCAGAGTCATCCTTTTTTCTGGAGCTGATTGGCCCGGAGGGCCTCTTTGTCCTATTTGCTGGCAAAGTCGGGATCTTCAGGGTCTTCTGGGGATTCCTTGGGGCTTGGCACATCGCCCAGGTCATTGGCAGCCACGGCAGCATTGAGTTGGGCCTGGGGGTGGGCGCCGCTACTGGGGTTAGTATTGGGTGGGCTGCGACTCACTAGGGGTCAGCCGCCAGGGAACGTGGGGGGACTGGGGTTTCAATTTTGGGGGTTGGGAGGTTCGCCGGAGGGCCATGGGGGTCCTCCCCTAGGATTCCAGGGGGCCCAGAAGTTTGAATACTCGCTGCGGTCTTCCCAGTAGCATTGGTCAATCTGCATGACAAGGGCCTTGTGTAACCTGGAGTTACGAGTTCGAACTATCTTGTATGTATCACACAGTGCTAAATCAGACCGCAGTATCGGATTTGACTAGTACTTAGAGTGAAAACAAGATGTTAATCTTATGTATCACACAGTGCTAAATCAGACCGCAGTATCGGATTTGACTAGTACTTAGAGTGAAAACAAGATGTTAATCTTACATAATACTCTACTGAAGGATTATAGCATCGTTTACGCTGGTAACAAGTGTGATTCTATTACATACTCCCCAATGAGACCAAATACTCGGTCTTAGGAAGGGTGGTGTAGTGAGATGAAAGATGCATGATAGTGCAAGTAACAGAGTAGCACACATATCGTGTGGCTGTCAACAAGCGTTAGCATTGTTCACGCAGTAGGTGTGTCATCTAGACACAATAGCAGTAGTCTCTTATCAGACGGTTGCACATGTAACGCCAGCGGAGACAAGATATGATTAAATAAAAAAAAAGAAACAAAAATAAGATGACCCCTCCTCTGGGTCTGCTGTATCTACACGCTACTCTGCAGTGCGTATCAGCTGAAAGGTTTCGAGTCAAGTACTCAGAGGTACCTACATAAAAACAAAATCAACATGGGTCTAGGACCCGGATGACGATGCTCCTGCAACTGCGCCCGTCTCAGTAACCATTGACTCCTCCTCCAGTGCGACGTTAATCGCGGGAGGGGGAGGCGCCAATTCCGTCCTTGGTGGGGTTATAGGCCCCTCGACTGCAGGCGTGTCTACCACCATAGACTCTGTTAGTGCAACGTTAATTGCCGAAGCAATGGTGGGTAGCGTACCATGCGCTGCTGTGCATTTTAGGAGATTGACCCAGTTTGGGTCCATGCCAATCAGATAATAGAGGCCATTGGCCTCAGGATTTTCTGGGAGATTGCTCTCCTTGTGGTGCTTAAACATAAAACGATAGTGATTGTCTTCGGTCATCTCCCACCATCCATCCCATTGCAGGATTGCGGCAGGGGTGCCATATTTGGCAAGGCACTCCATGTGCTCGTCGTCGACCTGTTTGAAGATGTCCATGGACATCGTGGGGAAATGGAACTGCTGTTCCAGAAAGACTACGCCGTACATGTAGGCGTGGTCCACCCATTCTAGTAGAATCCAGTTGTGTAGCAGGACGCGTAACGCGTCGTCATCGGAGAAGTTCTGTGCCTGGTCGTCGGGCACGTTGGTGAATTTTGAGCTGTGGCCCATGTTGGGGCTCAAATAGCTGCTCGGGAAACATGGTGTCATACGAGGCAATTACCTCTCAATAAAGCCCTGGACAGGCCATGACAAGGGTCATGCGCCGCATGATCATGGGCTTGGCTGTGCTGTTAGTGCATAGAGCTCGACATAAGCCAAACCCAAAGAGGGTCTGCCAGTGCATGCGGTAGGCGTGATCCACTGCAATGCCTTGATAGGTATTCTCCAGCCCGGGTCGACCAAAGACCAGCACGTACTGCGCCAGCTGGTCTAGGTCGAATGATGTGGCTGGATCTTGAGTGCGCATTACGTGCAACGCCGTGGAACCATCATCTTTCGTGCACAAAAAGCGCCCTGGAATGTGTCATCGCTCAACAAGAGCGAGGTTGTCAGGGCCCTGCATCGGGTTGACGAGGTCCTGGTACTGAGGCTCCTTCATCAGGAGCTGCATGGTTCTGTCATGGAGAGCCTCAACTGTTTGCTGTGCGAACATCTGAAGCTCTGTGATCAACATGTATGCGACAATCTTGTCGCAATGCGAAACGTGAATATTCATATAATATTTATAGAGCCGGTCCAGCTCTAGCGGAGTGCGGGGAAGACAACGTGGGGTGTGCTTGTACACAATTGTACCTGGGATGTGGGCATGATGGCCAGAGGAATACTCATATGACACCGCTTTATTGGCGTCAGCTCCCATCAGCACCGTATTCGTGGCATACGAATAATAGGTGCAGTGGCTGAGTGCTCCTCTAAAGCACGAATTTATTTGCTCAATATCAAGCGCAGCCCCCACACCTTCACTCCCAAACCATCGGGGATCCTTCCCAAGAATTCATCCTCGGCCCTATACTTCTGGGCCTGTAGCTCCTTGGCGCGTGTCGCCTTCTTCTTTGCAATGCGCTTATTGCGCGATACTTGTTGGAATCGGTCCGCAGCCAATTCCCCTTCCTCTCCAGCCTCCTCCTGCTCCAAGCTCAACTCTCCATAGTCGTTCTCATCGGACAAGGATGGTACTGGTGCTTTGCCTTTTTCAGGCATGGGTTTCCCCTTTGAGGTCGCCACCAGACCATCATATTGCTCCGGTGTGCGGGGGTCTGGGGTCAATACGACCATGGGGTAGTGTTTTGGTGGGGCTGGTACAAACACCGGCAACATGAACAACATCTGGACTTCTCCCGCTCGTGCGGGAATGCCAGCAGGAAAGATTATAACCTCCAATTTGGAGGCATTGAGAGGCGGCTTGCGGCCACAACGCTGATGAGATGGCCCTGACTTGGTCAGGGCGGACGGTTCTAGTTGTGGCTGAACTACCGGAGGGGCAGGTGCATTTTGCGCCAGAGTTCTTCCTCCAGGCTCTGTGCAAGGGATGATGGTAGTGGGCGCTCTTGGCACCACAGCGATGGGTTTGGGCCCCATAGGTGGAGCCCAAGACGATGTGGTTTCCTGCTGACCCAAAAACAGCCCTGCCAAGGGCTCACTGACTGCAGCCAGTGACTCTGAAGGGGCCTGACGGGCCGGGGCGGGCAACCGCAATGACGATGCAACAGGCTGAACAGGCAGCTCAGGGCGTGCAGCTTGTGCAGCCGGTGGCATCCTGGCCCGTGGAGGTTCGACCGCTTGAGTGGGCTGATACTTGGCCCTCTTGACCTCAGCGGTCGGTTCCTCAAAGTAAGATACTTTGCGCTTAGATGCGCGTTTGATCTGCTCCAGCGCTGCTATGCGCTGCTTCTTCATCAGCTCAATCTGGTCGAGCAAACCCTCCATCACCATTACGGCCAGGCTGTCCTGTAGGAAGGACACAGTTGCAGGGACTGGCTGTCCTGCTGCTTCCAGCCTACTCAGGAGTGTGTCTGGCACTGACAACTCCTGCGCTTGTGGCGCAGGTTCAACATATGATTCAGCCACAGGCCGATGTGCCCATGGCACTGATGGCGGCCCCGTCACTGCACCCACATACGTCGGTCTCGACGCACCCAAGCGCGACGACGGTTCCTGGTAGTAGCGCTCGTAGTGCATGCTGTCCTCCGGGCACTCATAGTGCCCTTCATCGTCAACGTCCATCTCCTGCGAATGGTAGGGGGTTTGATATGGTAGCGGCTCTTCACAGCCTGGGTAGGCCACGCCCGCTGACTGATATTGGCGGCTGCCTCTGGTACTGATCAATAGATATATTTGGAGGTCTCCCCCCTCCACTAGAGCCTTGCAGGCTCTGATTATTCTTTTGCGGCCTCCAATAGGCCATTTTGAAGCCACACGTCAGCTACATGTATTGGGACTGAGGAAGAGGGGAAAAAAAACAATTTCCCAACTCTGCCAGTGGTGTAAACAACTACACACACCCACCACCCGGTCACTCACCGGCTATCACTGTGGACTTTGTCCACCTTCCACCACCCTACACACGTTATGCACGTTTTGCTAGTTGCTGAGGGTGTTTCACACCCTGCAACTTGAGGTACCTATCCATTGCTGCAAGGTCTTTGCAGTTCACTAGCGGTTCCCAGGTTGTATCACCTAAGCTCCACCTCACCTCGAATTCAAGGTTTCCCTTTGTCTATTGATGACCTATGATGTCATCTACAAACCATTCCTGGTCATTACCAATTCCAAAGTCATACGGCTCTGGAGTTGTGCGATTAGGAAAGAGCGCATCACTACTGGCCATATACGGTCACAACAGCAACACATGAAACTTGGGAACTATCCTGTGTGCTTGCAGCGCATGGGGTAGTTCAAGCACGTAATTAGACATGCTCGGCTCGGCCTCAAGGACCCTATATGGTCCAATCCACTTCAGACACAGCTTACTCACCCTGCCTTTTGGCAGGTTCAAGTTCTTTGTCGAGAGGTACACTAGGTTCCCTTTCCCAATGTCCAGCTCATCACGTCTGCGATTATTCGCATGCTTGGTCTGCCACACGCGCAATTCTATAATTGCATCATGGGCATCCGCCAAGTTCCCTAGCGCATTGCGCGCAAACTGCTTTACTCCCACATGAATAGCCTTGTCAGTACGAAGTTCACGAATCATGGATGGCATGTAGCCATTGTTGAGTTCAAAGGGTGAATACCCTGTGGTTTCCGATATGCTTGCATTTATCGCGAATTCCACGAGTGGACATCTATCCACCCAGTCCTTCTGATCAGGACGTACGAACGCTCGCAGTATTTGCGCGATATTTCTATTTGTGCGTTCTGTTTGACCATCCGTTTGCAGATGAAATGACATCGACATGAGCAACTTTGCTCCAAGCAGTTTGTGCAGCTCCTTCCACCATTTGAAAGTAAACTTAGCATCTCGATCGCTTATGATCAAACTTGGCAATCCATGGATGCATACTATCTCCTTGAGATAAATCCACGACAAGTCCGACGCTCGTCTCTTTACCTGGCTGAGGGGCCTCATGCTCCACCAGCACCTGGGCCTCGATATCACAAGCTTCTCACTGTTTGTGCAGTTGCTTACTGTGATGTGTTTCCTGCGCCCGCATGGCATGTAGCTCGACCCTATGTTCCTTGATCTCATGGAACCGATGCAGGGGCAAGTCTTTGCCCTCTGGGTCAATATGTTTGTCCGCCTGGACATAGTCATGCGCGTCATGGACGTCATCTTGAGTATCACTCTCAAAATATCGAGACAGGCAATCCGTGACTTTGTTCAATTCACCTTTTACATAGGTGATGTTGAACTGATACTGCGACATGTAGTCAATCCAGCGACGTTGTTGCGGAGATAGGTGCACCTGAGTCTTGAAGAACTCTAGTGCTTTGTGATCCGTAATGATGTGGATCTTATATCCCATCAGTTTATCCTCCCATTTTAGGAGGGCTTCCAGGATAGTGAGTGTTTCTAACTCGTGTACAGCATAATTCTGCTGAGCAGCAGTGAATTTACGGGACATAAATCCTGCTGGTCAGCAAGTCTGCCATGTTTTACCTTGGCCAAACATGGCCCCAACCCCAGTCTTCGACGCATCGCATATGAGCCAGATGGGCTTGTCAATGCGTGGATCAATTGGCTGGATGACTGGTGTCTTTGCGCATATGCGCTTAATCATCTCAAAACACTGCTGATGCAGCGGTCTCCAGTGAAAAGGGGACCCATTCTGGGTCATGGCCATAAGTGGCCCTGTGTATGCAGTGATGTCTGGCAAGAAGTTGCCAATATAGTTTACAAGTCCAACAAATCGTTGGATATCATTATATGTGCGTGGAGTACGCCACTCTCGGATTCGGTCAAGCTTATCTGTATCTGGGTGAATGCCCTTCTTGTCAATGATGTGACCAAGACAATCTATACTCGTTGCGTACAACTCGCACTTCTTCCACTTGAGATAGAGACTGGCCTTCCATAGCCGTTCAAATACGACTCATAGGTGCTGCTCATGCTCCTCAATGGTGTCAGAAAAGATGAATATATTGTCTAAATAGACGTGCATAAACTTCCCAATTCCATCTTGGAAGATTGAGGTCATTAACCTCTGAAATGTCGCCGGTGCATTACAATTACCAATCTGCATGATGTTACTCACAAATGTCCCCATCAGGGACAAGAACAGCGTCTTTGGTATATCCTCTTCGCGTATGCGAACCTGTTCGTATGCGTCTGTGAGATTGATTTTCAACCTATACTTTGCTGTCGCGACATCTTCTCGTATTACTTCCTGATCTGGAAAAGGTGTCACATCCTTGACTGTATTATCATTGCACTGTCGCACATCCAATGCAGTCCTTAACATCCCATCCTTCTTGGGAATACAAAGTAATGGTGCAGCTTGCACCGCTGGTTGTGGTTCCCACCACTTTGCGTTTATGTATCTATTCGTCTTTTCACGAAGTTGCTCCTGTAGTGCTCGCGGGCAGCGAGGCAAATGATATTTGTACTGCTTGTTATTGTTAATGAGGTTAATCTCATGATTAACCTCCCGCCATGGAGGAAGCTCTTCCTTCATTCCATTGACAATATCAGCAAACTCCTGTTGCCATTGCTGGCACAATCAAGGGATATTCTCCTCTGTAAGGCTCATAGCCTTGCCTTTTCCTTTTGCTATGCGTGCTATACGCGGTTGAACCTTTGGTTCAAATCGCTCCCATAAGGCATGTACGTGCTCCTCTGTGAGATCTCCCAGATTCAACCTTACAACCAGTTGTGTCCTTGTCATACTTGCCGATGACTGCACGCTTCTTGCTTTCAGCAAGAGTCTGTCAAATACGATATCCGATGTTTCGGAAATCTCGTCCTCTCGTGCGTGACAGTATACTTCTCCCGTCTGGGTTGCCTGCACCCTTCCCATAGTCTGTGTCACCATTGACGCCACCAGCTTGTTCCACTCCCGTGGCATTCGTGGATCATACGCCCATTGCACTCCTGGCCAAGGCACTGGTCGGTCCATTAGCGACCTAGTGCTACCCACAGTTCCCATCGTACTGTATACCTCGTCCTTGACGAGATCCTCAACCTTCACTTGAGAGCTAGTTGGCTGGCATTCCAGCGACTCCACCACGCGTCTACCATGCTCATTCTTGCACTGTACAGCCTGTTTAGGCTTTCCATTGGTACACCCAATCACATCCAGGTGCTTCCCCTTCTTCAGAGTTCCTTGAAACTCTTCCTCAGACATCAGTATAGCCGGCGAGTCTGCTGGCAGGCTTTTCGGTGAGACCTGTTTGTCCTCCACCTCCTGTACAGTCGCTCTTCTGCGACCATCTAGTCAGTTGTGTTCATCATGCCGCTTTTCAGTTGCGCAATAGCGCCTCAAACGACCATCTGTGTTGTTTAACACAACTTTCTCCGCCTTCAAAGGCGTACCATCTACAACAACCATGTCGTTCATGAAATCCAGCGACACCTTGTTCTTATGCATAAACAGCGTACCGATGATCATGTTGTAGCAATTGAAATTTGCTATGTCTACATACTCCTTGGTCAATGTCCCCGACGTCTTTATTCTCACTTCAGCGCCGAACTGCACCATGGCGCGACTCCCTACAGTCTCCAGCTGGAGCATCAATGGCTCCTCTAGTTCATGAATGTGAATCACGTTGACGTGAGCAAACTGGGGCGTAATGCCCATAGTGGTACTCCCTGAGTCCCACAGCGTCCATGCCAGATGTCCGTTGACATCAACATACGTGACCAGGCACTCCTTCTCCTCAGGAGTATAGCGTGGCCACTGCAACTTATTAGTTGCCTTCTGCAGGGTTACGTGTCTCATTCAGACGTGCTGATCTCCACGGCACTCAGTCAGTGCAAACAGGTGTTCCTCCTCATCATCACGAGCATAATAGTCGCTGTCGTACACATCCACTGCGATGTATTCATCGCCATCAATCTGGACGCTCTTGGTGTCATCCACTTCCGACCCATCAGCCTCTACCTGCGGCTCTTCCTCTGCTTCATCAACAATCTCGTCGTCCTCATTGTCACTGATGACATCGCTAGGTGCCGCAGCCGTATGGGCTGCTTGGATGTGTGCCTTAGGAGGGGCAGGACATTCCTTAGCAAAATGCCTGCTCCTGCCACAGTTGTAGCACGCCGAAGGGTCTCCAGCAGTCCTTTTCTGGGCCGCTCTGGGGCCCCCAATAGGTTTGCTTGCCATACGCGCCGCAGGCGCTACTGCCCCTTTCGCCGCTACTTGGTTTTGACCTGAAAAGGGTCAACTATCCTTTGCTGGCAATTGTCCAGCAGGCTTCAATTGAGGCCATTGGCCTCCAGGGATTGACTTGCATACAATGAATCGTGGATTGTGATTGTTCTCCATATCCGTCCATTTGGCCAGGAAAGTTCCCACCTTCACTGCCTGATGGTTCACTGTTCCTCAGCATGAACTACGCTGCTCATAATGGTTTGCAGTCTGTGTCAACTGCTCATAACGGATGGCATACACCAAAAATTTGGTCACAGTAATGACCTCCAGAGATAAATTGTCGTCGCGTATTAACACCCTCCTTATGTCTGCGGGTATTCCATCCAGGAATGTCTCGCAAATAGTGTATTTGTCTGGATAGACGGCCATATTCTGTGCATGACCCACCAGGTCATCATAAAAGGTCTGGATGCCAGTCTTAGCGTCATACACTGCCTTTCTAAAGGCATCATGGGCTTCCTGCATCATAGCAGCGTTGACAAAACGATTGTACAGTTCTATCAGGACTTCTTTAAATGTCCAATGCGGTTTGTCGCGATTAATGTGGAGAACATGGCAACGGAACCAATTCCGAGCCTCTCCCTCCATAAATTTGTGTAGCACAAATATCCTTTCCTGGTCCATGTCGTCTCCACCATAGCAGCAGGCTGCTAGGTGGTAGCAAACGTCCATGGCCCAATCCTCCAGTTGGGAGAACCTATGTCCTCCCCACCATAGCAGCAGGCTGCTAGGTGGTAGCAAACGTCCATGGCCCAATCCTCCAGTTGAGAGAACCTATGTCCTCCGGCGTACGCACGTATGTGCTTACCATCAGATTTACGGGGACTTACCCCAGCAGGGAATTTAAACCTGACTCCAAGGGAGTCATCCACCAGACAAGTGAGACGGTCATGCATATGATCCATATGGATCCTGACCGCTTCATTCATTCCTGGCGTAGTTTCACGCAATTCATGAGGTGCGGGCATCAAAAATGCCTGGGGACTGCGAAACAGGTGTTCATTGGCCGTTCGTTCTGGCCGTGGGGTAGGCTGTTGCCTCACTTGTGGCTCTGCTGGTACTCCACCAGCTCGCCTGCCACTATCATGACAATTATCATCATCTTGATCGTCATTCCTACAATCACGCCCTCCACCATCGTTATTGCAACGAGTTGGCTCCCTCTGCTCGTAGTGGTCACTACTATTATCACTACCCCCCGGGTCTCTGTCTGGTTCAGCAGTTCGAGCCGCAAATTGTTGCCGCATGTCATCGACAGGTGTTACACCCTCACGCCCTTCAAAGGCTACCCCCTGGTCATCAATTAACGACTCACCATGATCGCGCAAGTCCTGGTTGCGTATCCTCTGGTAATTGACGTGTTCATTCCAGTTGTCCACTAGGTGGACGCGTCGCACTACGTGTCGTGGTCACGTTCATTCCTCAAGAATGTGGACTTTGTCCACCTCTTCCTTGATAGTAACTTGCTTTCGAGGTGTCTTAACCTCCTGCACTGCAAGTATTGCCTCTGGCTCTGCCGGAGTTATTGTCACAGTCTCTACCTCAGACAATGCCTGCTGAGGCACTCCGCTAACAATGTGTTGACGGTTTGCGGCATTCTGATGCCGAACGTAGTCTTGCTGAGACTCATTGGCCTGACAAGGCACATTGAGCAACTCCATCGGTTTGCGGCATTCTGATGCCGAACGTAGTCTTGCTGAGACTCATTGGCCTGACAAGGCACATTGAGCAACTCCATCGCATCTGCAATTAATGGCGCTCGTCAGTGCACACTCATCTCACATTCTACTGAGTCGGCCAGAGTGGCCGTGGAGACTGCTAACCCTTGCGCTGCTTTGCGCTTAAGGTATTCAACCACTTCGAGTTCGAAGATACGCACAAACAATTTGATATATTCATTCAAATCTGCATGGGGTACATTGTGGCTCCTAGCAGCCAGCAACTGTAAGTGCTTTACCACATAAAGCTGCAGATGCTTTTGCGTCGATTCCTTCACAACTGACGGATATTGGTCCAACACCAGCTGTAACTGGATAGACAAGGTCGAATGCGACCTTTTGCTTTCCTCATCATCTGAGGATTCCAACTTGGACTCTAAGTCCATAACTCTCCTGAGGCCGTCATGCCTCACTTGCGGCTGTTTGCCGGCCCGTCTGGCCAACTCTGGAATTCCAGGCGCTGTTGACGCCTTTTTCAACCTTACGACATTGTCGTCCTCCCTACTGACCACTATTGCTGGTCCTTGCGTCTGTCCTTGTGTCGTCAGTGACGACGGTCCCGGTTCAGTGGCAGTATCGGCCACATATTCCAAATGCCGTTCAGTAGGTGCAGTCCGGAATGGAGTACTATGCACAAACGTGCTGCCTTGTACCATTTCCGAGTACTGGGTAATATCCGGTTGACCCTCAGTATGAGCTGACGAGCTCTCGGGCAATACTGGATATATCAATGAAGGCATTTGGCTCGCTGGCAGCGACACTCCTGAGACTGCGGATCTCTCTCCTGGTTTACCACCAGGTCGTACAATAGACATCATCTGTGATACGGATAGCCCACCAGGCATTCCAAAGCTTGCGCTGACATCACGAGGTATCTTCTTGTCCCGCTTTGGTGGGAGTTGATATGCAGACATGGATTGCGTCTTCCCCACTTAAAGCACAGGTGGTTCACCTGTGTCTACAGCTGGGAAAGGGGGGTCCGGATCAAGAGAACCAGTCATGGAAGCACGTTTTTAACGTGATGCCAACAGAGAATTGAGAGGTTTTGATAAGAGTTGCCTAATCGGTAACAAGCCTAGAGTCTAAAGCTGATAGCAGAAGATTTAAAAAAATGTAACCTGGGGTTACGAGTTAGAACTATCTTGTGTGTATCACACAGTGCTAAATCAGACCGCAGTATCAGATTTGACTAGTACTTAGAGTGAAAACAAGATGTTAATCTTACATAATACTCTACTGAAGGATTATAGCGTCGTTTACGCTGGTAACAAGTGTGATTCCGTTACACCTTGTATCTGTTGTAGGAGGGTTGTTTCGGGGTGAGTCAGAGGACGTCCTTGATATGTTGTGGCAGTGCATGGCAGAGGGTGTACCAGAGGGCGCTGTAATTCCAGCCTGTCTCGTAAGCTTCCTTCTTGAAACGTACGATGAAGGTGGTGAAGCATTCCTCAGAGCACATCCGGAGGTTGAAGAGGTTGTCCTCAGCCTCAGCCACGGTGTTGTAGATCCCAAACTTCCCAGAGAATTCATCAACAAAGGCTTGCCAGCGAGAGAGTGCCAGGTTGTTGGGATCGAACTGGATGAGGGTCGTGTAGTGATCAAAAGCGATCCCCTGGAGGTACGAGGCAGTGAAGGCCACCTGGGAGCTGTCAACCTGAAATGTGAGTGGCTTTGCCTGAAACGTGTTAAGACATTGGATGAGGAAGGTACACCATTTTTGGGGGTCCCGGCCCGTGAATGTGTCGGGCTTTTGAATGTCCAGACGTTCTTCGTGGACAAGGGCATCGTGAGCGTTGTCTGGTCCAGTGGCATTGCGGGGAGGGGGGCTGGCATTGTAATAGTAGTAATAGTGGTTACCCCCCCCTCCTTGGTGAGGAAAGGCACCAAGGGCAGCTCCTCTGGGTGGCTCACCTGAGGGTCCACGCCCAGGAGGCCCGTTGTCCCAAGGGGGTTCGTTCCTGCCGGGGGGAGGTCCAGGTCTCCATGCTGGGGGCGGCGGAGGTGGGGGGCCAGGGGGTCGTCCTCAGGGTTCAGTTGGGGGTGGTGGAGGTGGTCGGAGAGGGTTTGGTGGTTTTGGGTCGATCTGGGGGGGGCCAGGTGCTGGGTTGGGTGCCAGGTTGCATGGGAGACGTTCAATCTGGGAGGGTCGCGCTTGCATTGGAGGCCATGGGGGGTTCCGCATGTCGAAGTGGGGTGGGGGGTTGCGGCAGAAGTTGGGCTCTGGAGGGGCCAGGGCAGACGTGGGAGGCGGTCACGGGCACGGGGTGTTGTTCATTGTTGCTGCAAGCAAGCTTGTTGATGTAGCACAGCGTGTCATCCGTGCTAGGGGTGTTCACCCAGGATCTATCGGAGGTCGCCAGGGGTGGGAGTCAGGCGCTGTCCGTTCACAAGAGCGGTTCCAGGGGCCTCTGAGGCTGTCCCCAGGTCTTGAAAGTGCTAGGAACAGAGTTAGCCCTACAGCAAGTCGACAGGCCTACCGTGCGGGCAGCAGGCTGATTGAGTAGTCCTCCAGTCAGGTTGAGGGACCGCAGTATGGCCGAGGCGTTTTGTTGCTCTTCCTGTTGTCATTGCTCTGGAGTGGAGACTACGGGGGCTGCCAGGGCTGGTTCCAGGGGTTCCCATCAGAGATGAATCTAGCAACCCGGGTCTGCGGAGTCATTGAGGAGTCAAGGGGAGGGGGACACATGGACTTTGTTGAGCAGTTGTTGCAACTCCTCACAGAGGATCGTGTTGCGTCTATACTTTACCATAGTCTGCTCCAGGAGTTCTCCTCGCATGAGGCAATCCCCAAATTTGACCAAGCAATGGGCCCAGTCCTCTGGAGTGCCTTCAAAGTTGTCATGTCCAAATTCCATGAGTAGTGCTCTTGCCTGCTGCATGAAGTCCTCCAGTGAGATCCTGGGTGAGCAAAGCACTTTGTCCTGTTGCTGTTTGTACTCCTTGAGGTGTTGTTGTCCCATTGGCAAGGAAGGGGTCCAAGCAGGTGGGGCGGCGATTGGGTAGTGTCGAGGAGAATAGTCATAGTTGGGAAGTCTGCAGGGTTGAAGGACAGGGCATGGGTAACCGTAGTAGGGGATGGGCGCAAAGGGGCCCTTGCTGGGGAGAATCGGGCGAGGTCCACTGAGGATGGGCAGGGTCTCTGGTAGACCCCCAGGAATGCTCCGGTATGAGGGGGCTTCCACAGGTCACACCATGGCTAGGTTGGGTGGAGGGGCCCAGCTGGCTGAGGGCCCCAGGTCGTAGAGAGACGGGTCAGGGGCCCAGTGGCGGTGAAGACGTTGGGGTTCGTACAGGAGAGGTGGGTAAACGGGGTGGGGGGTCTGTGCAGAGTAGTGGTCAGGGGCCAGACGTCCGTAAGGGTCGGTCTGGTAGCCTGTGGAGTAATAGGTGTGAGTATACGTAGCTATCAAGAACAGTGTAAGGAGAGAGTCTTGATATTATGTCAGATTCTGCTGAGTCGGGGGCTTTCCGGGAAAGCAATGCCCTTAGAAGGTGGACTTGATCTATGGATACTCAGGTGTCTGGAACTCCGGGGCTAGGACTCTGGGATTCAAGACACGGATGGGGGGTTCTCCCAAGAAAGGGGACTTGATCTGGGGGTTTTGGGGTTAGAGGTTGTGAGCTGAGTAGGGGTCAAGTCAAGAACCAGGGGTTCTAAGATGAGACCGGGTTAATAAAGTGTAAGTTGTGAAGTGCGTACCAAACTCAGAGCACGCGGTTATTCAAGCGTGCCAGTCAGCGCATATCAGTCAAGCAAAGGGCACGCAGCAATTCAAGTTAATATGAAGACTAGCGAATATAACGGGGAACTACACTATAAGTACTACAGGGCTGGGTCTGGGTCCCTGGGGTTCTGGGGTGTCTGAGATAAGTTCCAGGAGGCATTGAGTAGCAGGAAAGGGACTGTATACCAGGATTGTGCATGTAGGGCGCGCGATCAATTGGCGTGGAGGGAGTCACTATGCGTGATGCATCATGATAGCCCAGAAGTGGGCAGCACAATCTGATCATTGATTGTGGTTTGATGGCAGTTGATCCTGGGGCCCATGATGTGGGTTGCTGGGGTGCCAGATAATGGTGGCCTTTAATGCATGTGATGGCAGTGTCGGTAGTCATGATGACAGAGCGCATTTGTGGGGTCAGAGAGAGGGTCCCAGATGGGGTTCCAGGGGTGTCCCTGGGTGGATCCAGAGGGGAGGAGTTGTGACAGTCTCTCTCCCATTGTCAGGCACAACCTTTGATGTTGAGACAGGAATCCAGTTAGATTGTCATGGTCATGGATTGTTGATAGGGATGTCTCAGTGAGGTTCTGGTGTGACCGGTTCTTTGTTCAGGACCATGGAAATTTGATCAAGTTGTTCTGAGTCCCGATTGGGCATATGAGTTGGTTTGTCATCTTCTACTCATAGACTTGGTTTAGAGGCTGAGCTCTTTTTGATGGCCTCAATAGAGGGTGTTGGAGTTTCTAGATGTATTTCTGGAGGATGTGGACTTGTGAAAGGTGATTTTGCTTGATTGTAACTCTTAATAAACCTGATGTGATATGAACTATACACTTTTCCAGTAGATCTTTTGAAGCAACAATAGGCTTTAGAATTCATGTTGTAGCCTATGAGAACACATTTAATTGATCTTTTGTGAACTTTTGGATTGTGCTTGTTGAGGGTTAAAACAAATGCCCTATGACCGATCTCTTTCAAGTATGAGTAGTCAGGTTTCCTGCCAAACCATAATTCATTTGGCATGGTGTTTATGGTATTAGAGGTCTTTGTTATTCTATGGAGGTAGGCTGTGGTGATGAGCTCCTACTATGGCTGGCCATGAATAGCACCAATACCCACACTGGGACCACCAGAAGCACCATGCTCTAGCACTTCTGGCACTAATTTTTCCATATTTTTATACTAATAACTCACAGCTATAGCATCCAATTACTCCAAAACTACTTTCTATGGCACCACTATTGACACCTCACCGCACCTTGCCACCTGCACTGCAAGGCTATACCTTTACACAGATACTTGGCATCAGTCAATCTGAAATAATGCTCTTAGCCAGTGGCAGTGCTTACAAGATAGAATGATGAAGTATTTTCATGACAGTATCATTATGGACCTTTTTACCATACAATTAACACTTACTTACATTCTTATCAGTTCACCATCCTCTAGCAGTGCTTAGCCTCTTAGTGTCAGCTAACTTCCTTTACTATAAATACTTACTTTTTATTAGTAGCACATCATCAATTTGGCAGTAGGGATTGTACCCCAACATTTTGGTCACTCTGCACAACAGACTATCTTTTGTTGACCATGTCAGCAATAAGACTCTGCTTTAGTTCTCTCTCTTTCTCTAGCTCTATAGCCTCTTAGCACCTTGCAACTATGGCTTGGTGTTTGTGCTTAGATCTGCTAAGCAAACTTGTTATTTTATCATCTCATTTTAGGTGCTAACACTTAGTGCCTCTTAGCACTTTGCCTTAGCGACTCTTAGCACCTTTTCTTAGTGATTCTTAGTGCCTTTTCTTAGCGACGTTTAGTGCACTTCTAACCATCCACTTTTCTTGCCACCAACCTCTTGCCTACCATAAGTTCTCTGGGACCTGTTCAGGACTCAACCCTCAAACACTTAGCACACCAAAAGCAATATTGACTAAGTAGCTGTACTAATGCTAGTGCACCTTAGCTCAATTTGGCATCATCAGCAGTCAAATAGAATTTGTCTCATAAGTATGGTGGACACTTCACAGCTAAGCGCATTGAACAAGCTTTCCCATTTAATGTTCAATGCATTCATTTAATGCATCTCATATGTGCTGACATGTATGGAGCACTGACCTTAAGAATAATACCTTTTGACCTGTACCACTCCTTGTGTGTATCACCATTCAGTTCCTCATCATGACCAGTACGTAATACTTTCAATATTTTACCACTCTCATTTTCATAAGCAAGAATCCAAGCCTTCAGTTCTCTGAACGCATCATCCTTTCCTTTCAAAGGAATAGACCAAGGTTTATCTGAGTAATCATCGACAATGTTCATAACATAATAGTTTCCAGTATGTGAAACAACTGCTGATGGTCCTGCAAGATCCACCCAAACTTTTTCAAGCCTTCTCATGGCCTTATGCCCATTGCCTTTCTCCCTTGCTTTTGGTACTGGCATTTTAGCCTGTTTATCAAGTATGCAATGGTCACATATAGGAGGCTTGGATAGAAAGGCTTTGGGCATATCTTCAATCATACCCATGCATGTCATTTGCAAAATAGCTTGATAATTTGCATGTCCCAGGTGGTTGTACCAAGTGGTGATATTGGGTATGTTGTGTACAGTGAATATGTGGTCAATATATAGGTTCAAGGCATAGAGGTCTCTTTTAAATGTGAGCATTCTGATTACAATGATTGTGCTTGTAGCTTTCTTGATAAGAGTAGTGCCAGTATCATCAAACATAGTAATGATTCTGGCATGCTTTGCAAATTTGCTTACAGAAAAAGGCAGACCATGGACTTGGGAATGTAAAGAGCATTGTCAAGATATATGTATGTTCCTTTTTCTGTGTAAAGGTGGATACTGCTTATACCTATGGCAGCAATCATTGAACCTCCTACTTCTCAAATCAGATGTCCTGTGATTGGTTTAAGGGAAGTGAAGTTGGATGAGTTTGGTGATATGTGTATCATCACACCTGAGTCTAGGTAGAAGGGTGAGGGCTCTATTGGTTGGATCAAGCTTGACAGGGTGATCTCATTTTTCTGATTGTGGTTGGATTGGTCAATCATACACTCCTTCTCAAGTGCAATCAGAGAGTCAAATTCTAGTGCCTCAACTTCTGCAATAGTGGCTGTGCCTGGAATCATGTCGGAAGCCAGCCCCACAAACTCAGGCTTAGCTGTTGGTGTAGTCTTCACTTCCTGTGATGTAAAGTATATGGCAATATTGTCAGAGTCCCCTTCAACCATAAATGCAGACCCCCCAAATGATGTGATGGTCAATTGCATCGTCTTTTTTTTGTCCTTAGACTTCTGTTTATTGAAATGGGCAATACAGGCTTTACATGATTCCTCAATGGTCTTGCCAGCCATCTCTCCACCCTCCAATATGCACCAAGAGAGGGTATGGCCAGTAAAGTCTGTACAACCATGAGACTTGCACCTAATACAGACTAGCCTGTCATATTTTGACAACTTTGCTGCATAGATCATCAGAGTTATATCTGCTGGGGCAGTTCCAGCCTTGTCCACATCAATCAGTGTTTATTCACCCTCAAGGAAATGCCTGATCTCAGTTGGTCCATATTCTGTGGTATCAACAGCAGAGGTAAGATCACAGGAAATGATTGATCTAATGTGGGTGTACAACTTATCAGAGAGGGAAGACAGTATGGCAATTGACTGAATCAATTCCTTGGTAACGTCACCTGCCTCAAAGGCCCTATCAATCTTCCCAATGATATCATCAGCCATCTTCATCAAGGACTGACCTGGAGTACATTTCATCATGAGTGCCTCCTGAAGCAGTCAGACCTGCTGTACCAGCACAGCTCTCCCATGCCTCTCCATCAAATATATCCATAGGTTGGCAGGATTTCACTCATCAGCACAGAGTTTCTGTTCTGTTGAGGACAATGTGTGCTTGATGAAGGAACAAGTGAGGCAATTGTTACTTGTCCATGCATAGTGCACTTGCAGCTGATAGGTCTCCATGTGGTGGGAGAGGTTGGTGAAAGACATATTCCCAAAGTTGAGCCATGGAGAGCTCGAGGTTCATATTATACAACCACTCATCCCATCTACCCTCATCTTTCTCCAATATGTGGCCAGTCCAAGCACTGGACACTTTCCTAGCAGGTAAGATGATAGGAGTAGCTGAGTTATCAATCCTTTGCATCTCAGCAATCTCCTCACTAGTGAAGGTGGTAGTAGGGGTAGTCATTTCAAACAGTAGTGCAAGAGTATTGCTCAAGCATAGAGAATAAAATCAATCAAGTTATTGTAAGTTCTCACATCAAGAGTAGCTGGATAGCTGGTTCAGTTACAATTGCAGTAAATATAGGTCAAGATTCAGAAACAGCAGTTGCCCATAACCTATTAGAATCTGAACCTAGTGAGACCTAATAGAACACAGACACTGTTAGTGTCAATCCTCAGTCTGTATCATAAATGACTATATTTTGTACCTAATAGAACATAGACACCGTTAGTGTCAATCTAATGGTATGTAGTCAATATTGATATGTAAAATCTGTATATAAAATATAACTCACCCTCAGTCTGTATCATAAATGACTGAGGGTGCCCAACTATGGATGCAAGTATATAACTTGTCCAGTCCTTTATTTGTGCCATAATGATGGTGATAATGGGATGTGATATTAGTGAGGGTGAACTGTGATAAGGTAAAAGTAGTGAGGCATGCTCACAGTGTCCTTTGTTATTCCAACATAGTGGCCCACTATTCTGTGGGCCTGTTCTAGAATAGTTGTGGTCAATGACTGCTCCTGGAAAATGCAGATGATCTTGGACCCTGTGGGTTTGTTGAGATATACAAGCTTCTGCTCTACTGTAAAGCACAGGTGCACATTTATATGATTCAGAATCTCTGCAAAGAGATTATTGTGACCATATCCTTGCTAGATACATGTACAAAACTGCACATCATTTTTGTTGGTCAGTGCTAGATGACAATCCTGTGACTTTAATGTTTCTTGCAGTGTCACCTCCCTGCTACTAAGATGCACTCTCTGCACTTTTCTCTGGTGTACTTAGGTGACCTTGTGGTCAACCAACCTCTGAGCCTCAATATCTCAAGCTTCTCATTGTTCCTGTAGTCGCCTACTGTGATGTGTCTCCTGCACTTGCATGGCACATATTTTGACTATGCATTTTTTTATTTCATGGAATCTATGCAAGAGCAGATCTTTGCCCTCTAGGTCTATTTTTTTGTCTGGACAAACAGTCTGTGACTTTGTTCAGTTCACCTTTGACATAGATGATATTAAACTGACATTGCAACATATAGTCAAGCCAGCAATGTTGTCACAGAGATAGATGCACTTGAGTTTTGAAAAAGTCAAGTGCTTTGTGATCCATGATAATATGGATCTTATATCCCATTAGCTCATCCTCCCACTTCAGGAGAGCTTGTCACATAGAGACATCACAATGGTATATGTCATACATTGTAGAGGAGCTTGCTTTGCGCTGTACAATATGTGTCCAGCAGAGTCCACTACCCTGTAGTGGAGCAGTTCCCAGCGTGCTGGAGAATACAGAGCCATGGACATGTCACAATGTGCTGTATGACATGGTCCAGTGGATCGATAAAAGGCAGGCACACACATGCACATGCAGGCCCAGCAGACACTAGCAGACATCAACATGCATCAGCAGCTGCTAGTGGGCATCAGCCCAATCAGTAAAAACCTCCTCTGTTAGCAGACATCATGGCATGAGTAAACCCTCCTCAAGGTTTCCCACTTCCCTCCCCTCTCCCTTCCTCCCTGCAACAACTTGAGGCTGCATGCCTCCCCTTCTCTCCTTTTTCCACCCTGTGTATAAGTGAAATGTGTTTGACAATTCTGGTGGTCAAAATGATAAGAAAAATGTTGCAAATAAATTGATGAAGAGTCAGAGGAATTTAAATGAGGATGAGAGGTTTGAAATGTGTGATTAGCATTTGATAATGTAGAAGAAGTATGTGATGGTGGCAAAGAAATATTATGAGGTTGAATGTCTTCTGGGCAAACAGAATATGCCCAAAAAATATGTGTAGAGAAAGGACATGAAAGAGCAGGATTCAAATGTGAAGAAATTGTATATGACAAAACTGAAGAATCAGAATCAGAATAACATGTGTGAACTGAAAGAGGATGAACTGATGGCCATTGGGAAACAGGCACATGAAATAAAGTGGATATATGCAGTAAGGGAGATGAAGAAACAAAAGAAAAAAGGGTCTGATAAAAAAATGATTATTCTGAAGATTATTAGGGGTATCAAAAGTGTTAAAAACATGTACAGAAGAATGAGGTCTTTGTGGATTGGTGATTGGTGGCTCAGGTGGCTGAGCAGTCATAGATGGGCCCATCATTGGTAGCATCTGAGCATTATTGCCAGTGTGAGGAAATCATTGAGGATGGTGTTTTCTCATGAAATAGCAAGACATAATAACATGAAAGGACTGAAGCACTGTGAAGGTGGCCACAAATGCCTGGTATATATGCAAACTGGCAAAATGATCTAGAGAAAGTCCAAGCGTAAAGGAAGGCCCATAACCTGGAATCCCGGACCTATACAGACACAATTAAAAATAAGCCTCAGTGTCGAGCCTATGTAGTGGTTAACGACTATATTTGAAATACCTATACAGACACAAGTAAAAATACTGAGTAGAATGTATAAGTATGATTGCAAGGATGAAGAATGGATAAGCACAAATTACTTACAGCCTCAGTGTCGAGCCTATGTAGTGGTTAACTACTGAGGCTGTAAAAAAGAAGGGGACGACTGATGATGTCGCAAATCCACGTGATTGATCGGATGGGCGGAGATAAGACCTATGCCATAGGTCAACAGTTCCTTGTGTTCCGACTCCCGCAACTTTCACTTCGACTGGGATGTCGCCCCCGTCCTCGCTCTCCAGCTCCGAAAAGGAAAAGGTAAAAACCGATGTCCCTGGCTCAAAGGTCCTTCACGCCGCTCGGGCGCGCGTGTACTATGCCTATCCCGACCCGAAGAAATGGTCGTATGCGGGCCTCCAAGGAGCTATTGCGTTTGTGAAAGACGGTAAAACGGGGGTTTCGTCCTTCAAGCTTGTGGATCTGGAAGGAACGAGGGGCGTTATTTGGGAGCATGAGCTGTACAGCGGGCTGGAATATTTCTCGGATAGGACTTTTTTCCACTCGTTTGCTGGTGACGTGAGCTTGTGTTTGGTCGACTCCTCTCATTATCGAGAAATTGATGAAATGGATGTAGGAATGCATGATTGGATTTGTGTTCTCTCAAGAGACAGAGGCCAAGAAGTTCTTTAAGAAGGTAACGACAAGGAAAGAAGAAAAGTCGCGTACGTGTCACCACGTATTCGAGAATGTTTCGCTCATCCTCTTTCAGCCAATTCCCCTCAGAAGAAAACGAAATCCAAACTTGGCAAAGGCGGGAAGATCGACAAGTCATCTATCTCTGCTCCTACCGCCGGTTCGTTCGTGCATGTTGGGCACATGGGATATGACCAAGAAAAGGGATTTGTCTCAAGAGGTGTCGACCCTTCTTGGGAAGCCTTACTGAACAACCTCGAAAACCAAGGCGTACCAAAGGAAGTCATTGCAAAGAACTATGACTTTATTGCGGACTATGTCCGCGAATACCAAGACCAACAATCTGCGCCACACAAGGAGCCCAAAAAACCCAAACCGCCTCCTCCGGCCCCTCGACGCCCTTTCGTTGCAAATGGCAACGACTCTTCCGAGGCTCCTGTGCCCCCGCCTCCTCCATCACGTGTCTCGCCGCCCCGTAGGTCGCCCTCTCCGCAGCCACCACAGCAAATACAGTCACCTGCGCCACCACAGCCCCAACCGTCTGCTCCCCCGCGCAGACCCCTACCTCCGTCCACACCCGCGCCCCCTGTACCCCCACATCCTCCCGCACGTCCACCGCCACCACGCGAGCCCATACGCGAAGCTCCGCCTCCTCCCTCGCAACCAAACACCGTTCCTCCCGCCCCTCCGCCTCCGCCCGTGCGTCCGAACGTTGTACCACCACCAGCACAATCTACCGAGGTACCCCCTCTGGCACCTCCTCCGCCTCCACCGCCTCCACCACCACCACCACCTCCTCCCCCGGTACACCCAACAGAAAGCGTCCCATCGCCTCCACCGCAACCCCCAACAGTAGGCGCCCCACCCCCTCCCCCGCCTCCACCCCCACCTCCACCTCCGCCACATGTAAATGGAAGTGCACCAACAGGTTCAACCCCCGCGAACATCCCCGCACCCCAACCAGGCCGCGCAGCACTCCTGGACAGTATCCAAGGCAAGGGCATACACAGTCTTCGCAAGACGGATCAGAATGGCAGTGCGCGCGTGTCATCTCCTTCCGGTGGAAGTGGCGGTGGCGTGGCGGCAGAAGTCGCAGCGGGAGCGGCGGTAGGGGCAGTCGCAGGCGCGGGTGCGGTGGCGGGTGACAATTTGACGAACGCGTTGATTAATGCGCTTGCACAGAGGAATAAGGATATGGGGGATAGTGATGAGGAAGAGGATGATGATGATTGGGATAGTGATTAGGGGGTTAACGGAGAGCAAAGTGGTAGACGTGGACGCTCTATTTATTTCTGATTTTTTTTCCCTCTCGGTTCTCTTGTGCATATTCTTACATTTCAACCTTTACATTCTCATTTGGCGGGGACTTTTTTATTTTTCTTGGTGTATATAATCTCCCGATGATGTACTCTGACAAGGAGGTGCTGCGGGATGGAGAACGAGCATGAAATGACCAAGGCCTCAGACCTCAATCGTGCATTCGGATCTTCACCGCTGTACGGATGGCTTCCTCACAATGACAACCTCTCAATCTCCAAGCTCGCCAGAACAAAGGAAGCGAGACCTTTGAGGTCGTTCAAGTCGACGGGCTGGCTAATGTAGTACTGTTCAAAGCAAAGCTCAGACGCTCCATCGAGTAATAGAAGGATAACAAAGTACATACATCAAAGTCGCCCGTAGTATCCAAACTCCCAACCTACCATCCCCACGAATTAACTCACATACGAAGGAAACACAAGAAAAGCACTCACCACGACCGTCCCTTCCCACCCCATCGTCCCATCTGCATTACCCACCACCCAATTCTCCACAATATACCCATACGCCCTCTTAGCCGCCTCCGTAAGACTGCCCTTCCCATCCGGATTGTCCTGTACATACCCCTTCCTCACCGCCCTCAACAGCGCATACACAAACATCACAGCGCCGCTGCTCTCAAAGTAGTTCCCCGCGCGCCCGGGCTGCGTCAGCACGAGCCACCACACGCCACTCGTTTCATCTGCCGCGTCGCGAATGCGCGGGAATAGCGTGTGCAGGATCGTAAGGAGCGTGGTTCTTAGTTCCTTCGTCGAAGTGGAGGTGGAGGACGAGGGGAGGGAAGAGAGGATGTCGAGGACGTCGACGAGCGCCATGGCGTACCACCCCAGTGCACGGTCCCAGACCTCGGGCGAGTGGCCCCGGTCGGCGGAGGCCCATGACGCGACGTGCGAGAAGTCGTACCCGTGATAGAGTAGCCCTGTCGTGTTCGGTGCGGTGGCGTTTTGCAGGGTGTTGGTGAACATGAGCTGGAATTGAGTTGTTATGTCGTCTTGTGGAGGTTGATATATGAGGATTGTGGATTCGGAAAGCGAAAGGAGACGTACCCCATGCGGTTTGATTAGTCGGTTCGAACATGGCGGTATATTGCGCATAGAATAGCTCGCCCATGTATATTCCGTCCAACCACCCTGCGCGACGCAAATTTCGTTTAGTGCAACAAAAGATATGTGGGCTGGCTGATACGTACCTTGGTTAGGGTATCTCAGCTTGTGCCAGAACTGTCCTTGGGCAGTACGCGGATGCTCATCTAGCTGGCGTCTGAACGTGTCTGCGGCAGTCTTGTACTTCGCCAGTCCCGTTTGCTCGTACCTGTATCGGGAAGAGGAGTTTAGCTTGAGGTCAGACGTACACGAGGAACCGACTACAGGTATAGGAAGGTTGGGCCAGTCCTACACACAAAGAACACTCAGCTCGAGCAGCTCGAAAAAATCATCACAAGAGCGAATATACAAACCTCACAGGATCCAACGAAAACTGGTCAAATCTGAACCGCGCCAATCCCAACAATCAGCACAACCTTCTTGTCCTGACAAAAGAATAATAAACCCACACATAATCCCCACCCACACTCCCATCATCTGCCACAATCCTCCCGATGCCTTGCACGATGTAACCAAAATACGTCTGGTTTCCTGTCAGCTCGTACAATCTCCTCAGGCCTGTCTGAAACACCCCGTGTTCGTACGACACCGTGGGCGTGCCGGAAGAGCTGAGCCCGTTGCCTTGGCCTCGCGCGATGGCAGAGTCGGCGGCCCAAACTGCATTGGATGAGGTCCGGGCTGTAACCAGGATGGTGCGGAGAGGTAAGAAAAGGGAAAGAGAAAAGAGAGATAAAGGTGCTAGTAACATAGTTTGCAGTTCAATTCCGGTGAAGCACAATGTATAGCGACTCGTTAAGAACTTGAAGTTGAAGTGTAACCTCGTGATGAGAGACGGGCCGCCGGCTCATGAAATGGAGCATGCTTCTTTCTTCAAAGCGGTCCGTTTCCGTCTTTGAGGTTCAGTGATTACATCGGAAAGCGAGCAGCGTTTCGGGCCGGTTGCGGTCCTCGAGAGACATCCATTACGGGTGGTCGAGTGATGGTAGGAGTATCGACAATATGCATCTGGGCTTGGACATGGAAGACAGGTAGGTGCTTCGATGTGTCCGGATATGCTTCTCAGTCTTCTGCCAGTGTGTTGACTTTCAAACCAAATATAATAAGCCAAAATCGTCGCAAAAGAGGGTTGTTCAGCCGTATTGAACAAGATTATCGTGCCATTTGCGACTTCAAGCATTCTTCTGGCAGCAGGCGTCATAATACAGCCATCCTTGTTCGAAATACGCTCCAGCCTTGGGAGTTGAGATATTTGTCCAGATGCCCGGACCATGTCATAACCATAGACCATAAAGTTCCTCCTGGTGGTTTTCAATAGTGGCAGACACAATTCGGACATCATTGATGGGTCGTGTAAATCATTGAAATACTTCTTTTTGACTACGAGGCAAGAGAGTAGAGGCTTGAGTCGGCAATTCCACCAGAGAAGAAACATGTGGCGAATTCGAAAAACTTCCTGAACAAAAGTGCGAGAATGAAAATTAGAGATCACGACAAGTGGCTTCCGCATATGATGAGGTGGTAGGAGACATTGAAATTGGGTGCGTCGAAGAAAGGAGAGAGAGACAGAGGGTTGTATCATCCTACGAAAAACAGGTAGACACTGCAGAACTGGTCAGAAAATGGGATTCAAGCTCGGAGTTCGCGCCCTGGGGACCGTGTGTTGGTCTCTGGCGTTGTTACTGGTAGTCGCGTACTATGATAACTCCCACAAGAGTTACAGTAGAGCGCAAGTAAGGTGTCCGCGGAAATTGCTCTTCATGTCATGGCTTTGCAGAACAGAAGGACTGGCATGGCACTCGTTCCAAATGAATCACGTGATAGGACAGGTGTCTAACTATTATTTACCGCCACTGTATGTAGCAGAGGGAAATTATGGTACCACGAATATTAGCAGCAGATGCTATTGGATCAATTAACATGTCAAGTTGCAGAATTGTATCGCTATATAAGCTTGTTTTGTTCTCCTGCTCCATTGCATGGGCGTGTGAAGAAGTATGAACTTTGTTCTGAACGACATATTATGTCATCAATTATCCCAAGGCATGTCAATCCATCGACCGATCCTTATATACGTCACATCTATCGACAAAGGTAATCCAAATTGACCGTAAGTACTCTACGACGTCATCCAGCCCAGAATGCCTGCCGTGACCAGACTGGACAACAAATTTACCTGATTGTTGGTTAACAAATCCAGTCCGCTGATCACTCTGCCCTCACTCCCTTCTTGTGAGATTACACCCCTCTCAGCGTTGTAGCGTGTTCTTTGGACCGTGGCCCCGAGTAAAGAATCCACCAGGCTGCCAAAGCCACCTGCAAAGGAACCATACGCCACCATTTGAGTTACGATTCCAAAGCCACAGGCACCATTCTCCCACAAGAGAACCAAAGCCATGACTAGCCCAATGATGGCTCCGCCACAGACCGAGCATGCCGTTCCCCAAACGGTCATCCCACCATTTGTTCCTGGTGGCACTTCTTGCCCTGTCGTCACGAGTCGAGGCTTCTTGGTGCTCAGAATACCGAGCTCAGAGGCTAAAGTGTCGCCCATGCAGCAGCCAAAGTGGCCCAACACGGCAAACACAAAACCTCGGTTCCCAGATTGTGCTGCACACCACTCCTTTGCCACAAATGTTGGGCCATCGAGGTGCAATCCCAAAAATTCGAGCACTAATGCTTGGACACTTCTTGGAGCATGCGTGGCATTCCACAGCATCACTGCGATAACGGCCCACACGCTGTTGCTCAGAACTTGCCATCCCGAACGGTACCCCGCATCAACATAGCCTTCCTCCAATGTTCGCTTTCTTTCCTTTCCATCTGAAGCATAATTCTTTGTTAGTTGATGTATTCAAAGAAGGAAATAAACACACATTTCGTCGCTCTGCTTCCTAGGAGATAAAATACGATTAGTGCAATGCCAAAGACGCGCAATGCACCCGCGAATGTCAAGAACCCAACGATAAATGCTGTGGCTGCCCCGCTTGGAGACAACGACCTCTTGCGCAGACCGTGTAGGCTGAGTAGAGAGGCTATCGAGCCAGCGAATACAAGGTCGTTCATGGTTGACTATACACACCTTGATATGATTTGAATCGAATCTTGATGCCTCTGATCGAAGTTTCGATCGTGGGAACGATTGCCGAAGTGATGGCTTCGGCCATTTCGGTGTTACGTGTTCCTCTAAGTATATTCTCGGCAAGCTTGCCAGGGTCGATCGTGTCTCTGAAAGTGGCCAAAGAATTGACCTACTTGATTGGCAAATCCATTTTCTTTTAACCTTGGTGAATTCATCCCATGCGAACTGAGCAAACAGACAGACATCTATGTATCCTGGCTCAAGCAACATTCCACCAATCAATACAATAAACTTCTTGCTCAGCTTTCGGCGCTTAAGCTTTGGCGTTACTTTCTTGCTTGAATTTTTCCCAAGCTCTGGTTTATAAGAGAATGACGTTGCTCCTTTTATTATCATCTGGAGATTAGGACTAAAATATATTCATCCATAAGCTCGAGCTTGTGTCACTGTTTTGTTACTCAGTACAGACCTCGATATGGGCGCCATTACAGGCCGATATCGATGGATCGACTCTAAAAACATATTGGCCACGACACTTTATAAGCTTGAAACTCGAAGGATGTTCGTTTCCTTGAACGTTCCAAACGAGCATACCAAAGTCATAATTATTCAAGCCCTCGTGTGTTGGAGGGATCCTTCTCTTTTGAACTATCAAAAGGTGATGCTCATGGTCTCCTTTGCATCGTGTACTGGCTCAGTGTCCGTCCCTCTTCTCGAGAAAGCTGCTCAGACGGGTATGGAGTTTATAATCCTCACAGCTCTTTTTAAGACCTTTGTCAAACAATTGACTTTCTGGACCATTCAAAATGATACTCATACAAATGCGTGTACGAAGACTTAAGCTTTGTGACGACCTTGTTGAAGTATACGGTAATATGATTAATCGTGTCCAAGCGTGAATAGACAGTAGTCAAGACGTCATGATTGCCTCGTAATTAGATGGAAAGACCTCTTCAAGCTGTCCACTGTGTTCACACTTGGCGGTGTATATTCGGTACTATTTTTGTTTAGCAAGACTTCAGCTTCATCTTTTCAATGTTGCTAACTCCTCACTCTCATCACTACTTCCCATCATGAAATTCAAGCGCGGGACACACAAAGAACTGGACCGCCTAATAGGCACATACAGCAATGACACCATGGATGTCCAGGTAGTACTTCACCAGTAGCCCTCGTTACCATTGAAGATTGTCTCGCAATGGATTGGTAGTAAGATCCGGTACCAAAGTATCCCCGGAATGACCAGAGAATGATTTTGACTAGATGGCACCAGATGCTTATTCCGACAGATGCTGACGATGCTTGGTCTTTCAAGGCTTGTTTAGCCAGAAATACCACCTAGAGAATTCTATGCATACAGTAAAGGCAGGTCGTGTAATTGAAAAGACAGTGAATGATCACAATACAAGTCAAAGTTACCTTTGGAAATTGACTCTGAGGTACACGTGTCGAACTCCTTGTTCAAACAAGAGCCCCGCCTTGGAAATCATGTTGGCGACAGGGTTATGATACAATATCAGTGGTTCGAGACGAGTCTACGCCTCTAGACTGTAGGTATTCTTTTCGAGCTGATGAATCGAACGAGTCGTCAGAACATAGTGCATCATAAGAGTGACGAGAAATCAAATGTACCTCAGTCTCGAGTTCCTTTCTAACCCGATATTCTTCGTCGGCTTTGATAACCAAGTGATAGTCATCCAAGTCTTCAATAATGAAACTCTCCTTCTCGTTCATAGTTAACAAGATCTGCTTCACGGCAGGATCACTGTAGTGCATTAATTGAGTCGAGCTGGGTTGATAGATATGATACTCTGCATTACCAGGTGAAAAGAACACCTTCAAAAAGTCATTGTGACTGAATAAAGTTGCAAATGGATGTACCTTTGATTGCCCTCATCAAGACTACAACAGATGGTCCTGTTCAGCAGTGCATAAATGGACGCTTTGAAACGCCCGAGACAGTGTGGAGAAGATCTCGTCTCGGGTTGAATTCACGCGCGACAAGCCCCGAAACAGCGGCGATCTGATCAGGCCTATCTTTGCATGCTGGCCCGGAGTCAACTTGTCGCATACCAGCCACATCTCCTCCGTTTGTGCACCACAACCCTCCATCGCCCTTCGACAGTATACAGAATGGTCAGCAATTCGTACGTCGTTTCGTCATGTTCTTTGAATGTGTCTGTCCTGATGTTTTTTTTTCTTTCGGCCCTCTTCACCATCTCCATCCAACTCGGACTTGAACCATCATGACGACCTTTATTTTGTATCCATCTTCTGATTCCTACTGACAGTGCTACAGGTTTGCTGATTTGAGTTTCACTGCCCCATTCAAACATCTTGTTCCGTCTGTAGTGAACGTCATTGAAGCCTCAAAAAAGCTCGCGGCATATACCGCCGTGGACAAGCACATCAAGCCTGAGCACTTAGTGGGTGGACATCTACTCTTCTCTTCAACCCTAGGCTGACTGGCGGGTTCAAGATCATTGGAATCGGCTCTGGTGCGCATTTGTCTCAGTGGTGACTTCTTAACACTGGAATCCGCTTCTCCCAGGCTCGACGGTTCCCTACGTCGTAGATAGGATCGTACAACAGGGAGTAGAGGCCAACAAAAACCGCATCTTTGTTCCTACCGGTATGATACCGTGCTAGTTTTCAATTTTCATTACTGATGTTTACTAGGTTTCCAGTCTAAAGAACTCATTGTCAGGGCTGGACTTACTCTTGGAGACGTAGATCAGATTTCTGCGATTGATGTGACTATCGACGGTGCAGATGAGTGAGTCTAATCAACTCAGTATTCCGTCAACTAAGTCGCTAAGAATATTATTACTAGAGTTGACAAAGACCTCAACTGCATCAAAGGCGGAGGGGCATGTCACCTACGTGAGAAAGTCATTGCTGAAGCCGCATCCACGTATGTAAAAACCTGTTGCATTGCGAAACAAAGGAACTCACTATGACTGCAACAGCTTCATCGTCGTCGCAGACTATCGCAAAAACGTTCAATTACTTGGCACGAACGTACGTCACTCCTTCACACTCCCATCTATTCATCATCTAACATCTGTCAGTGGGCCCCAGGTGTCCCAGTTGAAGTCGTTCCCTTTGCCTATGTCAAAGTGCTAAGAGACCTTAAAGCCCTAGGATCCTCTAATGCTGCCCTCCGGATGGCCGTAAAGAAAGGTGAGGCTTTCCACCATTCTGAACCGCGTTCTCTTCTTACAACATATCGCTTACCGTGTTTTGTATTGCAGCTGGACCTGTTGTCACGGACAATGGAAACTTCGTCATCGATGCGCCATTTGCGAGGGATGACATGTTGGATCCTGCTGCTGTGAATATATTTTGTATTTCTCGTCTCGTGAAAGGTGCTTAAATTTGCGGTATAGGTGTTGAGGAAGATCAAGCTTCTCACTGGCGTCGTTGAAGTTGGGCTGTTTTGTAACATGGTCAAGGCTGCATACTTTGGCAACGCGGTATGTTATTTTCGGTTCGATTGCTGATAATTGCTAAGTCTTTTTCCTTAGGACGGTAGCGTCTCGATTAGAAAAGATGACGGGACCGATGAAACGCTCGCTCCTGAGAGCTCATAGAAAATCAAGACGGTCTGAAGGCGCATATATCTCATTGTTTGTATTACAACTATATGGATGCATTAGAAGACATACTAGATTCACAATGTAACATAGAACTAGCTAAAATTGACGATACCGTCTGTTTTGACTAGGATGGGTGTTGAACGTTCAACCCTTTCCGATGATGAACTTGAGAATTCATGAGTTCATTAGGCATCAAGCTTCAAGGACTGTCGATCGCATTCATTGGTGACTTAGTTTCGAAATTGGGACAGGACAATATTGACTCGAGCTTGACGCCTCCACAAGTTGAACAATTCGGCACTCTTCGACAGGTGCATGGCAGGAAGGGTATGGATGCATCTCGACATGTAGAAGCCGGTTCGGTTGTTAGTTCCTTGTTTTCTTCCTCCTTGACCTCCTCAGCTTCCTGCTCTTCCTTCTTCTTCTTCTCTCTCGCAACCCACTCAATCACTCGTTCTGCTGCTTCCATGGGCCGCGTCTTATAGGACATCAAATATCCTTGGAGGCTTGCCATCGAGCACTCGCGGTCAGGAACTGCATCAGCAAATTGTTCCGCCAGCGCTGCAATACGCACAGCGCTAATTGATGGGACACATCCGGCGTGTTTTTCATCAGTTGAGAGAGGAAGTTCTACGGGTGGAGTGACGGTTGCGTTTCCTTCTGGCGTCGACTTCTCGTTACAGGGACCAAAATCAATAGAAAGTTTCTCAGACCCATGTATATCTTTATCCTCCGCACGAGTTGGGAGATAGAAACGGTTGAAGAGCTCTTTGGCCTGGTATTTGCTGGCGTTCTTGAACTCGATGTGCACATCCATACGTCCAGGACGACATAGGGCTTGATCAAGGGCAGAGTATCTGTTAGTTGTGGCAAAGAGGATGCGACCTTCTTGGGCTCCGACGCCATCCAATGCATTCAAGAGCCCACTCAAGCTCAATCTGCCGTGGAGGATGAGTGGTCAAATGAGAAAGATGATGAGAAGCATGTCAAGAGCTTAAGACGTACTTGCTTGTTGCAGTAGATGTGGATACAGGACTTACAAACCGCTGGTTCAACTTTTTAGAATCGTTTTCCCTGTCCAGCTCAGACGTATCACTGCGGGAGACACCATGTGTAAATGCCGCATCGATGTCTTCCATAAGAGCTATACACCGTTCGGGTAGAGCATTTACAAGTTCACTGAGAGACGCATCGTCCAGACCAGCCCGAGAGAGAGAGATGATGTAGACGTCGAGCATGAGTTCACCAGCCATGCAGTGGATCATGCTTGTTTTTCCAGAGCCGGGAGCACCATACTAGAAAGGCAGATTGTGACTACATGATGTAGACTGAAGTCATCAGTCGGGAAAACATACAAAAAGGTAGCCTCGACGAAAAGGAATGCCACGTTCAGTGTACCAAGATTCACTCCGAAGAAAATCGCGGGCATCTTCTAGAAGGGCGTCCTTAACACCGGGATCCAGGACGATTGAGTCGAAGGACCTTTTCGCACGGCAGGCAATATGGTTCCAGTCGTTAGAGCTAAGTCACTGTCTGTTAGCAATGGTACACATAGATTAACCTCAATCGGACTGCACCTATTAGAGGCCCATACACACATACTATGCTCTTGGCCGGCCATGTAGAATTGACGAGCTTCTTGGAGAAGATCTGTAAGAATGCGATGCTTCCGTGTCAGGATGCTACGATACAGATCGAGATGAGCAACGTTAATGGACAAAAGACGTTCAAATTAACCTGATATGGAGTGTATTTTCCTTATCCCCAAACAACCCTCTGGAAAGTGTAATTAGAGGGTTGAAAACAGCTAGATAAACATAACATACTCCGATCGCTGTATACGTGTTATGGTCATCCACCGCCTCTTGAACCATAGAGAATAAATCATGGATGGCGAAGGCAGATATGCAATCTTGCGCGATGATTTAAAGTGACGAGAATGAGAATATTCTTCTTCTCCCTCAAGCACGACGGCAGGGCTATTCCCTCCAAATACGCGTGTCGTAATCTGCATGTCATGAGTTCGACCTTTGACGAAATTATACCTTGCTCTTCGAAAACATATTAAACTATATATGCTCACTCCAAGATGGTTGCTTGGACAGCCAGACGAGAATCCAGTCTACATCAAAGTGAAAGGTCAGATCAATGGTGTAGTTATATTGTAATAGCGATGTTCACCATAACTTTGGTCATTGGAGTCAAAAGATGCTCGGATGAAGAATGAATCAAGGAACTTGTGGTACAAATTCATCAGGAAACGGCGAGAAGACTCGAAGACTCCACCAATAACAATCAATTTGAGCCAATCATTCACTGCGGAGAATGAGAATAGGAAAGCAAGGGAGGAGACGACATTTGGGAATGTAGTTGGCTCTTCTGAAGGCATCGTTCCGTTCGCTTGGAGCAAGGAAGATTTATCCGTCGCATTGCCAAAAAAATGTTGAGCCCAAGAAAGGGAGGCCATTACAGTGATAAATGTGAAAAAAACTTTGAGAAAAGCAGTTTTCAACGGGAGAAAACTTCCTGTGCACACGGGCTTTTTATGTGCCGGAACGGGGACCTTCCAATTCTAGAGGTCAAAGCAAGGCGTTAAGCGCAAACCACTTTTACTTAATAATGATGAGAAGTACGCATGGCTGGGAGAATTAGGACACATGAGAAAGCTACTTGAACCGGAAAGGGCAGGTAAAATACACTATTCATCGCACATAATTCGCTTCAGGACATAAAGGTACCGACCCCAGTTGATCACAAGGCCAAATTATTGATGAATCTCCGTGGCGCTGGCAACAATTGAACATTTTAAGCATGCCCGAGGAAATTATATTTGATGAGTCAGTTGGAAGTTGCAACAGCCGACGACATATCTGTCAATCTCGGCGCCACCATATGGGATACCTTAAGTGGATAACAATGACAGTTTTGCTGCGTCCCTTGAAGTCCCATGGCAAGTGTTTATGTCGACTTTTAAGCGGCGATTATACAACACAAAACACAGTACTGAACTAGTAAATGATCGATCCCTAATCATCGGAGATTTAAGATATAGTCTTATCTCCTGACAATGGACGCGGAGGCAGTTCCTGAGGCATGGATTGAAGAAGATTTATCATTAGATACAACACAAGCCCAGAAAGTAATCGACCACCACTCTTTTTCTTCCGATCGGCTAACTATCAGCAAATTGGTTGAACTCCCTAACGAGGGATACAGGTGAGTACTATTCACTATCACACACACTTGAAAAAAATCCTGTATTGTAGCCACACTCCAGATTTCAGAACCTATGTTGCGGATCTCAAACGCGGGGATACATCCACTCCAAGCTCGTCATGTTTCATCAGCATCGCACGCCCGAACCCTAGTATACTGGGGGCATACTACGAGAATCCCCTCCCTCTAGTATCGAAACTTTTGAGAATGATTCGTACAAAAACTGGTATTCCAGTTAGGGAAACTACTCTCGATACGTCTCTATCAATCGTCCCATTTCAGTATATTCTTTCTCCACCATCGCCGTTCCTCTCCACGTCGATTGTATCCCTTCCTGCTGCTCGCGCCTCAGGTCTTCTGTCAAAGAAGGCAGAATTTTCTATAGACCTTCTTCTTGGTGCGTTCCTTGGTCAATTGCACAGTGGTGTGCAAAACGACTGGTATGGGCAGCCAACCCTCGAGGATTCGCCCTCACCCCCAACCGAAACGGGGTATAGTTGGCAAGAGACGTTCACTGGTCTATTCGAAGGTGTGCTTGGTCAAGTAGAGAAGGACGAGGCAGCGTATGGCGTAAGTCTGCCGTATGCCGATATAAGATATTATTTCTCTCGCGCAATTGGTTCTTTTCTCTTTGATGATGTAGAAGTGCCATCATTGGTGTGGTTTACAGGGTCAGAAGATGACATTTACATCTCACTGCAGTCATCTTCGACCACATCGGAACCAGGAGCGATCGCGGCCATCTTACCTACCGTTGTACATGCAATTTGGGGTGATCCACTCCTGGAGGCGTTTATGATGGGACCTGAAGATACAGTGGCGCAAGGCGAAGGTCCAAGCGCTGCGTTCATGGAAGGGTATCAAGGCGGAGGTGGAGGGCCAGTATTAGTATTCACCAGACAGAAGACAAAGCGCATCTGGTACAGTGTATTTTTGGCCTTGGTGGTGCTGACGAAATATGGTCCGAGCAGAGAGGGAGAAGGGTTATGGATCACGAAGAAAAGGCAGTGGGCGCGAGAAGTGCTCGGCAAAACCATACTGGCACTTAAAGATGCACCCTGTTATTAGTTTTCCCGAACGCGGTTGTAATAACTGGTTTGAAGACCTATAAGTCAATCGGGGTACGTCCCCGAGTTCCCCATTGGTTTGCCAAATTTCTTCTTGGTGCCTCTGGGTGCATCAAAGTTCAGTCCTCCCACCTGGCTGTGCCACCGTCCTCGTGAACGCAAGGGCAGCATGTATGGACAATTATCGGTTGATATGTTCGCCATTAAGATGTGAAAGTTGTATTGTTTTGCTCCCATGTTTTTTTTCTGAATGGGTAATCTTATTCATGTCGTATTGTAACAGTATTCGAGTCTGTATGTAGGGCTTTTCTTTTGTATCTTGTTTGAGTACGTATAAGATTGTCTTTGTAACGGTGTGAGTTGGGCCCTTGTTTACTAAGCGGTAGGCTACGTTCAAGTCATGGTTCAGCTGGTTGTGGGGGGTCGGTATTTCAATTTTTTGATCACGGGGGCATGTACCCAGTCGAGGGTGATTGGGATGTCTGGGATGTTCTTCCAGGGGCATACGTCAAATCTGTGATCTTCTCCCCTGCAGTAGTTGCAAGGGCTTGGTTTTAAGAATCTGGCAATGAGCCTCCCGGTTTCCTTTGCTATAATATCTGTTGGAGTATCGTCTGTAAAGGTTGCCATTTTTACGTGGATGGCGAAAGCTTTCCCTGCTGTGTCCGCAGGGGTCCATTCTCCCTTGATCTTGAATCCCTTTTCTCTGAGGTGCTGTTCTACCATTTTAATCGATTCCTCATTGATAGGTTCCGTGGTTTTGACAATAAGAGCCGTGCGTGAACTGACTCTCGCTTTAACCTCCCTGAACTGAATGAGTGCACCCAAGGTCCTGTGGTATACCCTTCCGATCTCTAGGAGCTGCTTTGCCTGCTGCTCTGATCTTGTTTTCACCATGACCCACCTATCTCTTTTTTCGAAGCACATCACCGATACTGGTGGTTGTTCGGCTAGAGTTTCTATCACCCATTTGATTTGGTTGATTGGTCCCTCTACACCGCCATCGTGATTTCCTGATATGGTCGCCCATAAGTATGTTGGGTCTCCACCGTATTCTTTACATTTGGTTTTGAATTCCTCCTGGGTCCACCTTTTTTCCTTCACGTTACGGCTGAGTCCGTTGAATAGGCGTAGATGGTTGAAGAAAAACGGTTCCGGAGTGGATCCTTTTAGGGCTGTTGCGTATGTGACTGGATTGGTTTTTTTTGTTTTTTCCGTGTTAGGTGTGAAGTGAAAACCTAAGCCTATTCCATCTGATTCTTCTCCCGAGTCTATCACCACTTGTTCCTCTTGTTTGATTACTATCTCTTGACTGCTCTCCATTTTAACCTCTGGTTTCCTTCCTTTTTCCTTGGTCTCTTTCAGTTTGGTTTTCGGGGTTTCTTCTCCTCCCTTCCTCGATTTCTTCTTCACAGAGACTGACTCTGAGACTGTTGCTTCAACTGCAGCTGGGCGTTTGCGAGTCTCTGTCATTTGACTGGAGTAAAGCTGGGTAGAATTGATTTTATTACGTGGCATCCCCATCTGAGATCTGATCCATCCGGACCAGGGTGTAAACCTTTGATTAAATTGTTTTGATTGCTCCAGGACTGTCCATTCCTCGCACGGGACAGTGACAAACGCCCAGTTGCTGGTCAACAACTCGGGATCTGCCACGCTCTCTGGCGGTGGCTCATGCGCTCTGGACTTTGGCGTCGAGGTACTCCCAGTCCCCCGATCCCTAACCTGACTCTCTCCAAGTCGGCGGTCTAATCTTTGATCGGTTGCCCTTGCTCATGCATTTACATACTGCTCTGCTGGCCGGTCATTGCACGATTTGGGGTGGGTTTTTAAGGGTCAGTCTCCCTTCGTCTACAATATTCGACGAGTGCTTATAGTTTTCATCAACTTACCGTATATTTTGGGGAAACTTGAGGCAGAATCAATCGGCTTGGCACTTCGAACCAGCCCCGAAATCATAGGTGACGCGATCCAGCCCGGAAGTGGGACGCTGGAACGCGTATGAGGACGGGTGTACTCAAGACTCTGAGTAGGAACCATCAGACATACTGGGATGACCCCAGCAAATTCATCACACAGTTGCTCTGCGGAATTCCGTGCTTTTGGCATCGTCAACGAAAAGGTCAGCGTCAACCACGACGCGTGGGCAGCATGAAGAACGCTCTCCTCCGTCCTCATTGTGAAGCCGTCCCTAACCAAGCACGTTCCCCTCGCGAAGAAAATGAATCTTCAAAGCCGTCGAGTCGCAGACATTAATCCCGACAGTTTCGAGATGCCCGCCTACGGCAAGAAAAATTGCACTTGTCCAGCTACTTCCGCTTCATTCGGCCTCGAAGATATGGCCTTCAATGCAGGATTCCTGGAATGACCAACCCTCTCCGGCTCCCCATTACTTTTAGTATGATCTACTTCGTGATTATTCTTACAGTTATCCCGCTACCGTGTGTTCCCATCTCCGGAGATGTATAGACTATTACGATGTCTTCAATACTTGGCGCTTCCCAATCCTAGGGCTTACAGCACTTCTTTCGACTGCGTGAACTTTGAATTACCGTGCACCAGGTATGGTTCTCATAGGGATAACGAGCAATTCTGTATCCTGATCAAGATGCTTGCATTCTGTAATCAATCGCCCTCGAATACAACTGAAAAATGACTTTTTGTATGTTTAAACACTTACCCGAATACCCTGCCGCTGTAACTGACATACCCAATTGCAAGGCTACTTTCCCTGGTTCCGGACAGGGTTGGGATTGTTTCCGTAATTATAAGATTTATGAGTCGTGTTAGTATGGTCGTTATGCCAATCTGTACATACCGATTGTTGGTCCGTATCTTATCAATTGACTGCGACCATTGGAGGTCCAGAAAAATCACCCGAACAGTGTGATGGATGATGAGTAACCTAGAAATCATTCGCACAGAACAACAGCAGAACTGTAAATTCAAAGAAAACCGTAAAAAGTGAAAGGTAATCTCAGCAAGCTTACGATCACATGAGAAGAGACTCTGAGAATTCGATCTCTGACATCTTCATTCACAAGGCGGCCAGGACAATTATCAAAGCAGACAATACATTTTTTTCATTTCTTCAACTTCTTAAACAATGGCATCCTATTTCTTAGCAACGAAACCCGGAGGATATTGTATAACATGAGTTAAAGCGAGGCAAGGACGGCCGAGGCAGCAGTAACCGTGATCTTGCTGGGATCGGGCTCGACGGCCAGAGATGCAACCTTATCTTCATCTGTGACAATCACATAGCGCTGCATAACGGGAAAAGATCAAACAAAATCAGCCGTGGTCATGATCAAACGGTGGGAGTGCAGACGAACGAGAGAGCGTGTTCCACCGAGGATTGGGCTAGCATCAAAAGCAAGACCAATAGATTGAGAGAAGGTGGCAGTGTCATCAGCAATGAAGCGAACAGCTGAAAGCAAGATATGAAACATAACCCCATAGAGAACGCGTAGATGACGCACGAGAACCCTTGGGTGCAAGATTTTCCTTCCATGCCCTACAGACCCAAAATTAACGATCGCTAGTCATCGAATGTTAATAAAGAGGTACTTGGTCACGAAAACGTCATTGACTGAAAGGACATAGATTTCATTGATTCCCTTGGCTTTGAAATCACTGTAGGCCTCGAGATATCCTGGAATTTGAGCGTGGCAAGTACCAGTGAATGCGCCGGGGACGCCGACCTAGAGAGCAATGATGGAACGATTTATCTTTCCTCATAGTTGATGGTGAAATGATAGTATACGCACGATAATGTTCTTGCCCTTTAATACAAGAGGTGTTGTCTCATTGGGTGCATTTTCTTTCACGGACTGTGAGGGAATAACACTGCCGACTTGAATGCGAGGAGTAGACATGGTAAAAAAGCTAGAGAGGTTGATAGATGTAATGAAGAGAGACGATTGTGAGAATTAACGATATGTATAACAGAAAGTGATTGATCGATTTCGTTATCGACCAGATATCAGAGATCTTTTGACTCGGCTTGGGGCCGCTATGAATCCGCCAATCCCTTTGTTGGCTCTTTTTCATCAGTATCAACTATGTCCCAGTATATACATCCTAAACTCAAACGTTAAATATACCATCTCCGAGCGCCTTGTAAGAATCTGAATCAAGTACATGTATATCAGTCATTTGTTAGACTAACTAACGAAGGATTGTACATATAGTTATGCTACATGCCCCAGATGTCAAAAGAAGCGATATTCATTTACCCAACGAGACAGAATCGTACAATCGTGCGTTGACCGGGGAAAAAAGTATGTGAATGGTCCGGAAGGACAGCTATTTCGAGTTCTCCATGCATCTCAGCCCTTTGGAGAGACTTCAATTTACATTGAAAGCGTGTTGCAACGCCTTCTTGCTGTTGTATAATCGTGACCCAATAAGTTGATCTGTACTAACTTTCACCTTACTGGACCGAAGCGACAAGTCATCACTTACAAAAAGAGCAAACCCCCTGCATGGCCAATCTCATCCTTCAAGTGCATCGTATGGCAATGTACCTCGGATTTCTTACCGAGTATCTCAAAATCTGGCGTGACTACGGAATACTCGCCTTCAAACTTGAATGACACTTGTTTGACTGCCTGTGCCGGCTGAGTTGTTTGTTTGAAGCGCTTGTAGCACTGATGAGCTTCAAGGAAACCTGCTATTCTCTTGTGGAAGACATTGAGGAGCGATGACCAACAGATATATTCCGTATAACGAGGAATCTACATGTTTCAAGGTTAGAAGCATTGAGATCAAGAGTGAGCCAACAAACAGTTTTCTTCGGAGCACGTGTTCTATCAGGCCGAGGTGCAGAGATGGGGCGGGCAGGAATACGAATTTTGAAGTTCGGACGTGCCTAGTGTACATTTTAGCCACATTTTCACGCATGAAGGTAGGGGAAAAAACAACCTCGTTAGACTCTTTGTCAGATAACCGCTCGTCAACATCGGATTCTTGAAGATTAGACAGATCGCTAAGATCGCTGAGGTCACTATCCCATCCTGAAATTGACTGAGAATGTGTATCCTCGCTCGTGGAGCTCAATGTTGCGGGACCCTGAATTGCAGCAACAGTAGAAGAAGAGTCAGACTTGGAGGGCAGAGAACGAGAGGACTTGTGAGTAAGGTCAATTTTGGAATGCAAGAATGCGGGACTGGTAGATACAATAGATGTAGGGGGGGTTTCTTGAAGAGGCGGTGACGAGTATGTAGATATCAAAGAATCATCTGCGGGCTGGTAAGATGGGCTGTCCGATGAAGATGGGATCTCCTTACAGCCTGAGGCCTCGGAGTTGGTCATTGTTGAGGTTGCACTCAGCAACGTGGAGGATTCCAAGGATGAGTTCAGTGGCCTAAGAGCAGGTATACGAATTTTCAACTTGACTGGCGTTTGCGTGTTCCCGCAATTTGAATCATGAGTTTCGTCCTTTTTCAAAATTGACACATCCTCGCTGGCACATAGATCCACTTCCAGAATATCAGACCAGGTGACTGTTTTCCGTCTCTTGTGTGGTCGTGCTAAGCGTGCATCAGCATGAGCCTGAAGCTTCAATCGCCACTCCTTCTTAACACAGACAATACATCGCAAAGCTGTCGAGTCTGCAGGTAAAATCGCATTGCATTCGGGCGTTATACACCTGCGGCCAAACTGGAAAGAACAGAGATGATTAGTTGCGGTAGAACAAATTCAATTAACCTGACCTTAGCTGGTGGAGGTTGTGAGCTTGGCACAGGCCGAGATTCGCTAGAGCTTTGGCATTGAGAAGTAAATGTCTTCGGTATTGTCTGTCTAGTGGTAGGCGGTAAAGACTAGAAATGGTATGGCTTAATACGAGATAATGATGATATGATGTGGGTAGTTACTTGCCTCAATAGATGATGTCGAATGATGTAGCACACCATTAACTGGGAAAGGAATAGTAGGCTTTGAACTTGACCCCTCGTAGCGGGCCAACGGAGTTAAAGGCTGCGACATCTTGATATCTTCATTCTCAGGCTAGGTTAGCCAAGTTCAGATCCAAGTATACCCGACGGACATTAGCATGACACACCTCAGGATATTGAAGTTCCAGATCTTCCAGATCATCTAACACGTCTTCGGAAGTTTCAAATGGAGGTACAATCTCCTGGTGACAGAATCAGTATAAGAAAAAAAGGAAGCAAAAGAGCACAGTATGGTACCGAATGAACGACATCACTGACAACTATCAATCCTGCAGTGCAATCGGACTGAGGCATGTGTGAAGGTAGTGGAGAGGAGTGTCTTTGAAACAGCTGGTGACGTGGTTGGGATATAGTCATGTAGCATTTCGAACAAACATCAGGACCTTCATTCGGTAGCAAGGTGACGGCACAACCAGGCTGCGCACACCGTCGATGGTGCGGAGGCAGAGGATATATTGGCGGATGCGGTAGCACCATATTTGAAGGCAGCTTTTTAACCAGATAAACAAGTTGTCACTGTAGGTATAGAACACATACGATGGTGTGCGATATAATGGGGTCTACGAACTCTCCTTTTGCATTGAAATGAGGAATGGTTGGCATTGGGAGAGGTAACGATTCGGTTGTCGGATAAGAGACAATCATCGAGGGTTGCTCAAGTTGTGTCTGATAACATGATTCGTTATAATTCTTGGGTATCTAGACACTACAGCTTAAAGCTTCTCTTATTTGGAGTACGAATTAGTAGCTCACCCAAAGTCGTCTGCCATGAACCTTTGTGTAATCCGCATGCGAATTATTGAAGACAGGCTGGATGTATAGGTGTGAAATGAGAAGTTTTGTATAAAGAGGCATGAAGATCCACTACACGCGGTTGGCACGTATTGATGTGTCCTCCTTGTGTCGCAGGATAAGGTCTGGACACAAGCCATTGGTCCTTGCGAGGAACAACCGAGTATGACAATTATGTCAACTGAAAGAAGGTGCGAGTCAAGTGCTCTAACTCACGACATATTGTATTTGCGCGCTTGAAGATGATTCTCTCTGCAAAAGGTTATCAGCTCAAGAGCGGAGATCTGAGGGTACCACTGACCTTTTTTCTCGCAAGACCTGAAGCAAATACTTCTGCAGGTGTCGGAACGAGTTTCCAAAGTGGAGAAACCTCCATCACCGTAGATCGTTGTCTTTCTCCATCCCAATGTGCTTTACATCTCTCACATGCGTCTGTCTGGGTTTTTGAAGTCAGCGGTTCTAAACATCGGGAACAGGCCTTCGCTTCAAGAGGATTGTAAATTTGCAGCGAACGCATTGGAGAATCGATTTCCATATTCTAGACCATCAAGAGTATCGTAAGAAGAGCTAGAAAAAACGAAGATATGAGATGAAAGCCATGCCCTGATTGAGAATTGACGCAATCATACACAATTGGAGCTCCTTTCCTCTTTGTAGATCACTTGGACCAAAAAGACACCTAGCGTCGTCTGTAGGCACGCTCAAGATTAAAAAAATTACTTTTTTCCCAAAAGCCTATAATCGGCAAATTTCGATGACACATTTTCAAGCCGCGCATACATATGCATATACTAATCAAGATTTGAACGCGAACTTATTGAGCTCTTCTTGATGAGGCCTTCGTTCTCCGCGCATGCTTATCCATCGTCGACCTTTTTCTGGTCATAGTCGAGGAATTGGATGCTTCTTCTAGTGGTGCTGTATGACCAGTGCTGCCCTAAAGTGATTGTTATCAAGGTTGGCAGGTTGGCCGGATATAGCCGACGCATTCAACTATGCTTCTTAAACGTTGTTTGTTAGTTACTTGTCTCCCCTGAAGTCTGTTTTGACTGATTCGCATTGTTCGTCGAATATAGTTGTTCACACCAATGATTTTGCTAGTCGGGGTTTCCTCAGGAACAGACTTCCAGCAATCATTATGGCCTATGACGGACCTAACAAAAGTTAGGGGTGCTGGATCATGGTGCTCGTGGAAAGACTCCCCCACCCCCGTTCTCAGAGTTTTAACTGCATTGGAGCTTGATATTGGATAGAAATAGACCAATGTCTTTGAAACGGCTATTGTTGTGCGCCTCTAGTCCGCTTCGCGCAGCTGGAGCTAGCATTGACTCAGGAGGGTGAATAAATACGCCGCGAGTGAACTGGGAAAATGAGTCCGTCTACCTTGCCAGACAACTCAACTAAAGCGCGGCACAGTCTCATTACGTTAGATATCATTATTTTAATTGCACCTCTAAAGAGTAATGAACAATCATCATGCGAGCGTATGGAAGAAAAGAACTACGTGAAGAGAAAAGAAATACTACGACCTCTCATCCCCTCATCTCCCGTCGTGCTGTTCATCGGTATTGTTCGAGTTCGAAACAACACACAGGTACCTAGGCATTTATGCAGCCCGAGCCTTGGCCTTAGCCGCCATCTACAACGCCCAATTCAGTCAACGAGCAATAAAAACAAAGAATAGACTCGACGCACGAGGTTGAGAGCCGAACCAGCCTTGAACCACTCAATCTGGCCCTCGTTGAAGGAATGGGCAAGAGCAAACTCTTGTGTCGAGCCATCCGCCTTCTTCACCTTGAGAGTGAGGTTCTTGCCGGGAGCGAAGCTCTCCAAACCAAGGATGGAAACCTTATCCGAAGGGCTGATCTTGTCGTAGTCGGCGGGGTCGGCGAAGGTGAGAGCAAGCATGCCCTGCTTCTTCAAGTTGGTTTCGTGGATACGAGCGAAGGAACGGACGATGATGGCAAGACCACCGAGGTAGCGGGGCTCAAGAGCAGCGTGCTCACGGGAGGAGCCTTCACCGTAGTTGGAATCACCGATGACGACCCACTTGATACCCTGGTCGCGGTACTCGGCGGCAACCTGGGGAACTCCTGCCCACTCACCGGTGAACTGGTTCTTGACCTTGTTAGCCTCGCCGTTCTCAGCGTTGATGGCACCGATAAGGCAGTTCTCTGTACGATGTCAGCGTGAAGTGATATACAAAGTCAAGATAGGTTACGTACGAGAGATGTTCTGGAGATGACCACGGTATTTCAACCATGGGCCACCAGCGGAGATGTGGTCCGTTGCTTTACGAGAGACTTTTGAGACTAGAATGATACAGAAGATCATGATACTTACTGCATTTGCCCTGAACCTTGATGAGGATGGGAAGGTCTTCGGGAGTCTTGCCATCCCAAGGCTTGAAGGGCTGGAGGACTTGAAGACGGTCAGACTTGGGGTCAACGGCGACTTGGACGCTAGCACGATCAGCAGGAGGAGGCTGGAAGGTGTTCTCGCCAGGGTCGTAGCCACGAGGGGGAAGCTCAGCACCGTTGGGGGCGGAGAACTTGAATTCCTTGCCATCAGCGCCAGTCAGAGTGTCAGTGAGGGGGTTAAAAGTGAGGCGACCGGCGAAAGTCATGGCCGTGACAAGGTCAGGAGAGGCGACATAGGCATGGGTGGCAGGGTTAGCGTCGTTGCGGCCAGTGAAGTTGCGGTTGTAAGAGGTGATGACTGTAATAGACTAGTTCAGACCAATGTACTACGCAAACATGAGACAGACACGCACTAGAGTTCTTTTCACCCTTCTTGACGTCTTGCCTGTCCCATTGGCCGATACAAGGTCCACAAGCGTTGGCAAGGATCACTCCACCAACATCTTCGAAAACGCCGATTTGACCGTCACGGGCAATAGTGGCACGGATTTGCTCAGAACCGGGGGTGATGGTGAACTTGCTCTTGGTCTTAAGGCCATGCGAAGCAGCTTCCTTGGCAATTGAGGCAGAGCGAGACATGTCTTCGTACGAAGAGTTGGTGCAGGAGCCGATAAGTCCGACCTTGAGTTCCTCGGGCCAGCCGTTCTTCTTAACCTCAGCGGCAAACTTGGAGATGGGGGTGGCGAGATCAGGGGTGAAGGGTCCGTTGATATGGGGTTCAAGTTCAGAGAGGTTCTGGGAAGGCTTAGTTAGTCCCCGCAGGTTCACAAGATTAACGACGTACGATCTCAAGGAAACGGTCATATTCTGCTCCTTGGTCAGCGGCAAGGTTGTGCTTGAAGCTTTCCGCATATTTGGCAATTTCCGGGCGCTTAGTCGCGTTGAGGTAGTCGCCCATGCGTTTGTTCCAAGGGAAAAGCGAAGTCGTCGCGCCAATTTCAGCACCCATGTTGCAGATAGTAGCCATACCAGTGCAAGAGAGAGACTCGACACCAGCACCCATATACTCAACGATCGCGCCAGTGCCACCCTTGACGGTAAGTTCACCAGCAACCTTGAGAATGACGTCTGTATGGTGTGAGCAGGCTTCATTCACGATACTGAAAACCTACTTACCCTTGGGAGTAGTCCATCCACCGATTTGACCAGTAAGTTTAACACCGATAACCTTGGGGCATTTGAGTTCCCAAGGAATGTCCGCCATGACATCGACAGCATCAGCGCCACCAACACCGCAAGCAATCATGCCGAGACCACCAGCGTTCGGTGTGTGAGAGTCCGTGCCGATCATAAGTCCACCAGGGAAGGCATAGTTCTCGAGGATGATTTGATGAATGATACCAGAGCCGGGTTTCCAGAATCCAAGACCGTACTGAAATGATGAATTTGAATGAGTTTAGAACGAGTTGAAGGGGAAGGGGGCCAACCTTTGCAGTCGCAGTCGCCAAAAAGTCGTAAACTTCCTTGTTAATCTTGTTAGCACGTTCCAAATCCTTTACACCTCCAACTTGAGCCTCGATAAGATGGTCGCAGTGAACGGTAGCGGGAACAGCAACAGTATCCATGCCAGCAGACATAAATTGGAGAAGGGCCATCTGGCAGTCATGTTAATCGTTATGCGGCAATGAGGAATTCAAGATTGAATTACCTGTGCGGTAGCATCCTGGCAAGCAACTCGCTGTGAAACATTCAGCATGAGAAGTGCATTCATGATGAAACATGCTACTCACGTCCGGACGGAGCTTGAGGTAGCTGACACCACGCTCAATGTCCTGACCATGAGCATCATCGAGATGTCCGTAGAGAATCTTTTCCGACAAAGTCAAAGGTCGGTTCAGCCTGATCATCGTCGGAAAAAATAGCAGAATAATCATCAGCGTTAAAGAAAAGATACAGTCCATGACTGCCTCACCTATTACGAACAATGACGAGATTGTCCTCGATACGCTGATAGTTGATATATGCGGTCTTCTCGTGCAAGGACATGGGGACTTTTGTATCACCAATGCGGGGAGCAGCGGTGGCCATGCCTGCGGCCAGGCGCTGCAGCGCGCGCACTGCGCTTGCGGTCCTGTTAGAAAGGTTAAGCATCGCCCTAACGACGACGACGACGGGGAGAGGATGAAGAGTGGATGGAGACTTCCGGACCCGGGACGAACAAATTTATCCTTTTATTGCACGTGAATCAATCAGCGCCGGATCAGAAGTCGACCAATTAAAATCGCGGTTTTATGCAGTAGGGCTTAGCTAAGGCCCGCTCGGCATCACTTCTTCCGGTCGAACACGACGCTGCCCTGCGTCCAATTCTCTCTATGTATGTAGGACCAATCCGTGCGAGGGACTATCGTGTCCTTGACCTTGAAGCACTTTGCTTGTTTCCTATCTACCTGGACTTGCTTCACTTGTATCCACACACGGCAGACTCGGGACGGCAATCAATTACCCGGATGTGTGCTCAAGTGTTCATATATCCACCTGTATCGATATCTTCAACGAATAATTTGCCATGTACCACTTTGCATACTTTTCGCGTCAACAAAGCGAGTGCTATCTCTTGTCTCATTAAGCTACACCTATGTGTACTATCCGAGGAACTTGAAGCTCACCGATCAGCCCCTGTTCCTTCAGCATTTGAGTCGGAGCGTGTAGTGCATTATGACTAGATTTTATCAGTTTTCAGCACAGAATACCAACTTATATGCCTCATGTTTCTACGGAACACATCGTCACAGTTTGACAGGGATCAAGTTGTATGTTGTCGACCTGGGGCGTCCTCATTTTAGACGTCCCGCCCTTTGCTCTATCGAAATTTGTCTTCTTTCCTTCTTTGTGGCTCTCTGAAGCACACGAGTGGAGCTGAAAGACATGTACCCTCTTGCATTCGGACCGTCAGAATAGAAGTCCAGAAAGACAGATATCTAGATGCTGGTTTTCTCCATCCGTAATTGAATAACACTATCTCTGACCCAATCAGGTGTTCACAAAGGTGATCCCTTTGTTGGAGAGCATCTGCGGGTCGTGTCTCCCCAATCTTAACCACTCACGAAAACATAGCGTGAAGAAACGAAACATGATTTCGACTGTACTCACGTTGGTTATTGCCTCACTTCCTCGTCAAGGGCAGCTTCGACGGAACACTATGATGTTATCTCATCTTTCTCCATTGCCTTTGCACATGTGATCGTGCAACATCTCTAAGCAGAAGGGAACGCGGCATACCAGGAAAACAGTCAGTCGAGGCGAAATAAAATAGCTCCACTATTTTTTCCGGAAAACGAAGTAGTAGGCGGGAAATGAGTAATGACCGCGCATGCAGAGTCTATGGATTAGGAGCTCGTCCCGGCGACTTTACGATGACATCTTCAGAATCTTTGCCATCGAGGCACGGTAATGATGAAAACCCGTACTGCGTCGATCGACGGGGATGGGTGCTCAAATATGTAGTCACGAAGAGTACAAAGATGAGTACCTTGTTCACAGATGACATCTGATATGGTTTCCCTGTAATAATGATATCAGTCACAAATCATAAAGAACAACATGTTCTCAAGTACTTATGATCGTAGCTAACCGAAGTGTACCTATTCATCAATCCTTTTCATCCCTGAAACCGACTGATGCGTAGTTGCTGCGACCCCGACACGCACAGCAAAGGGCGGCCCGACGAGTTCTCCTGGAAGTGATCTGTTTGACACGCCTCAGTTTGAGACTCCTGTTCGCCCTTTGTGGTTGCTTTATACACCCAATGTCAGGAGGACATGCGGTGCCCTGACCGACCTGGTTCTCATTGAATTACTTATTCGGCGTAATCAGTCGCACTCGTCCCGTCGAACATCACTTCGCTCGGCCATTGATGGTCGGACCAAGTTGTGAAAGAGTTTATGTGTGGACAGTCTTGAGATTTCCGGATGTCACACCCAGTCCTACTATCTCAGTTGATTGAGTTCCCGGAATTCCGGTGGTAACTAATTATTAGAACCTTCGGAAGTGTTGATCGTTGGTCCCTCCGGCCCGTAACTTCCATGAGGAGAAGTTATCCGAACAGTCCTTCGAATAACCCATTGCAAATCATTCACAGTAGATGACAGGTGCTCCAAGGGCGAGTATAGCACTGTTGAAGTGCGATGTATCTTTATTATGATTTTCAGTTCTTTGGCGTCGAAAGAAGCGTATCGAGGAGCCCACGACACGTACGTTGAAGGGTGCAGGTTGCGTGGATGATTTTGTTTGGACGTCGAACAAATACTAAGGAGTCAACCGTTCCTTCCACTCAATTAATCACAATTGATGCATGTGCATGATCATGTACCAGGATTATGTCAATGACTCAAATATCCTTAATGATACTCACGTTCACCTGACATGATGGGTTAACACTGTTTCTTTACTGGCTCTCCTCTCCCCTTTGCTGTTACTCTGATGGCTTCTAGGCACTCAATGAGCTCCAGTTCCTTCTGAACCACCTTGCGCTTTGCACTTATGAATCAGATCAATGTTTTACTTTATGTCTACCACCATCATCGAGAAGTCATTGAAGACTTTTGATCGTATCCTTCATGCACAGCCTAGTCGTTGACCCGCTGAAACTCCAGTTGTAAGGTGACGGAACAACAGATTCGGAATGTTTGTCGTCACAGGGAAGGACGACACCTTGTATTTGACTATATTGGAGACAGAAGAACAAGGTTGCTCTCGGTAACCCGCTCCCCGACGGTTTGGGCGTGACGTTACCCTACTGCATTGACTGACGTATGGCGCCCATATAACACTCACCGAACCGCAAGGGCAAAAGGTGCGTCGGTCCCTCAATCCCCCCGACGTCCGCAAGATCCAAAATGACGGTGTTGTTTCCTTCCAAGTCACCAGTTTTCCACTACCCGAATACTCCAGGACCGTACATCGGTGCCGTAGTTGTATGTATCTCCTTTTCCCGATGTCATAGTTTCTCTTTGATCCCATTCCCACCTTCATAGTTTGAACTATTCTTGTACGGTAAGTCGTAGATGCACATTATCACCTGTCCTGCTTCTAATGCGTGACATTTAGGAATCTATGTCGTCTTTTTTTTCTTTTACGTGGCAATCCTCCTGCACAAAAAACGCGTTCATTGGTTCCCACTGATCATCGCGGTTACAATGTTCGGCATCACAACGGCTGATGTTGGGTATACCTTGAACCTGTTATTCCAAAAATTGCTGGTTCAAGGACTACTCAAATATGAAGAACTCCGGCCGAAATATATCTTGTATGTCATAAACAAGTATGTCTGTGTTCTTTATCTCACGCAAGACGCTGAAATATTTGACAAAGCATGATCGCCGACATATTCCTGGTAAGTACTATCGTGCGATATGTGAACTTATTTACGGAAGGCATCACCTGATTTGAAACATAGCTTTACAAGTTTTACCTCTTGTGGAATTCGAAGAAATGGATGCTCATTGGCCCGGGGTTTCTCTTAACCGCAGCTACTGGTACGCGAATGGCGAGACATCTATATAATATTTTAACGATGTTCAAGGCTGTGGTTTTGCAACTGAGGGGACAACTGCCTCTCTTTCTCGATATTCGTGGATCAACGTTAGCATGACGGTCGTTTTGAATTTAGTAGTCACTGGATTGTCCGGTGTGTATTCTCAATTTTTAACGGGCGAAACCCTTGGACTGAAAGAAACAGCGGGCCGAATCCTACATGTTGGGAAGTTTGCGCGTCCAATGTTGGCAGCAGGGGTGCCTGGCAGACTGACGACGTGCGCAGCAGTGATGTACGTGATCGTTTCTCTTCAGACGGAATCCATGATCTGACGTTAGTCCCCTAGGATTGAATCAGGAACACTGTATACCCTCTATGTGATTTTGGACCTCGCCTTCAGAGCGAATCCCACCATGAACGTATGCTTACCCTTCAGGTTTGACGACGACTTTTCTGCTTCTTACACTTTTGTTAGATCATTCTAGATGGTGGTCTTATTCAAATAGTGGTAAGTGAATGATCTAGTGTTATCTACTCGGACTCTTGAACCCAGTACCAGGGCATCATGCCGACCCTCATTCTCGTCCAAATGTATTTGGGTCGTGCTTCAACCACTGGGACACAGTATGCGCTACAGGAGATTACAGGGTCATCTTATTGGAGTGAAGAGACCCGCAGAACGCTTGCATTACCCACTGATATCGCTCTCAATGATTCGACGACAGGGTTCTCCGAGGGAACTACAGCCGTCTAAGCACATCAAACTAACCTGTTTGCTTCCTTATCACAGGTTTACTTTTCCTTTCTTTTTTGTCTTTCTTTCTTTTGGATACCCCTCGCCCAGGATCCTTGTTTTTTACTGAGTATCATCTCACTTCTTTTGCACTTCCCTTCACAACCTGTATTTCATATCCCCATCCCTAGCATGTCATTCCATCTATTTATTGTCACCACTATCCCCTACCTTTACGTATCCTTTTTCGTTCGTTCGCCATGCCACTATTTCGTAACTTATTGGATTGTTCAAGAAACTGCTTTAGTCGAAGTCAATGCATGGACCTGGGTCCGGTATTGAAAAAATGTTAACAAAATTCTAGTTGGCTCGTTTTATTTTTGCAGATATAAACCTCATCAAAAACAGACAAGGAATTGCTTTCAAGCACTGTTTTCTATCACAACGTTTACGGTGCATCATATTCTAGTATTACTGATGGTAAGCTACGGGCACAAGTTCCAACGTCGCTGGGTCAAGGTTGTATTGTATAGCCACCGGGTATTCACAAGCTAAACCCAAATCGCGTACTGACTTCTCCGTTGATTCCTGATATATGTTGGGCCCAGTGAGAAGATCCTCCGATTCCTTTCCCCCATGACCTGTCTGTCATGCGCAGCCTCCAATACGTCTACCAATCCAATTCTTGCGGTCAGCCCAAATGTGCCAACCGCCACACACCACCTCGTGGAACTCCACAGAATACGTTGCATCCCTGAACAGAGTCTCATGCACTATATCCGTATCTCCATGCAGTGCACTCATTTGCTCTGCATAACAGGCGCGAAAGTAAACTTTGCCTATGACTTCATGCAGGCTGGAGCCGTAGTCCACGAGTTTGTGTTCCAGGGTGTAGTCTTCGGGCGACTAAGAAGGATCTCCAGTGGAAGTCCAGTCACATGGTATGGTATACCAGTCTTCGTTAAAATCCCATCGGGGGTTTTGAAAAGGATATTCACCACTTATCCGGAGATCGTCTGGGTATTTGATCGTGAACATCAGGCGGAGGATTTGTGCGCCACCCCAATCATTGAACCTGTTATTTTTCAAATCTCTCGATGAGATTGACGATCCATCAAAGAAGATATTTCAAAATGCAATGTCAGGATGGTGTAGGACCAGAGAAAGGTAGGATTTTTGTGGCCGAAAGTGGGGAATGAGGTAGGACAGAAGCTGAAGGAGCTCAGAAAACATTTGTGTGGTACATGTGGGTCGCGGAAGTCATCAACAAGAAGGTCCGTTTCAAGAGTGCACCACTCTTGAAAGGCACGGCGAGCAATTCTGTCGTTTATCAGAATTGATGATCTTCCGCCCATCAGTGGAGGTCATATTTAACAAGTACTTGAACAGGGTCTGGCTTAGGACCCATTGTCAATGTAGTGTTCTGAAGAATTCGCGGTCTGGATTCGCTTCTTCGCAATCACAGCACAATACGAGATCTGAAAAAACCACATGCCCTACCACAAAATCGACAGGACCTTAGGTCGACAAAGGTACATTTAGATGCATATGTACCTACATAATGGGTTTTCTCCATAGTGATTAAAAAGTTGTTAATTCTCCAGAGGTGACCATTGAATATTGAGACGGGACTCTGTGTAGCGGTTCGGGTTCCCGCTATGGAAATGACTGGCAGTACCAGAGCCTTGTCCACTCTGCGTAACGGGTCACAGTATAGTAACGATGTTTGTTCTAATGGGACAGGTAGTCCAACTGGTTCGTCGAGTGCAATTCCGACGTGTTCCATTTTAGGCAAAACGTTACACTCTGCCAATTCATCCTTTTCCGACTAGCGTCTGTGCCGAATGTCAAAAAATTGATTGACAGGCACGAGCGACAGTGGCAGGAATTGTACATGCAAGTTCAAAGCTGGGGAGGTCCACCGATATGCAAATAACACTCACTGAGTTGGGGTCTTCAACTCAGCGTCTTAAAGCTGAGCTGCTCATCAGTGACCAGCCAGGGTCCATAACGTCAAAGGCGCTGGCATATCACGAGCCCTCTCTCGAGACCATCCTCCTACAATCATTCTTCCTCGTTTCGTCCAATGTGGTACGCTATTTCTTGGACCGGCTTTTGGCGTGCGGCATCGTGGGACAGATCTTCGTCGGCATCTTGTTTGGGGAACCATCCAACCTCGGCCTGCTTACACCCGGTTTTCAGAGAGTAGTCGTGTCACTCGGTTACCTTGGCCTAATCTTGTTATGCTACCAAGGAGGCACCCATAGTTCGCTGGCGGACCTTTGGGCCAACAAGCACCTGTCTTTCGCCATCGCACTAACAGGCATCTTGCTCCCCATCGCCCTCTCATTCCTCCTCATCCCGATCTTCAATGCATCATCCTTGACAGCGGGCTCTGCCGATGTGACAGCGTTGCAGGCCTTTGCGGCGGGCGCGGCGCTATCTGCAACCTCTTTAGGAACGTCTTTCAGCATAATTTCTGTGGCGGGACTACAGCAGGAGAAAGTGGGCATCATCTTGTCGAGCGCGGCGATGATGGACGATGTGGTGGGACTGATCCTAATTGCGATCACCAAATCGCTCGGTCCGTCTCACGAGGGAAAGCACCAGCAAAGCATTGGCAGTGCCATCGCCAGGCCTATCGTAGCTAGCGTTGGCAGCGTTGCAATACTGTCCTTTTTGTTGTGGACAATTCAACACAGTCTCCCAGCTCTCTGCCGACGAGCTACTTATCAGCGTCTTGCATCGAACTCAGCTTCCATCTCAGGATTATGGAGACGACATGCGTATCAAACTGGCCTTGTCTTTCAGCTGCTGACATTATTTACTGTGGTGTCAGCCGGTACATATGCCGGCACTTCACCTCTGTTCATGGCATTTGTAGCGGGCGTGCTCATCGCTTGGTCCTCCCAGCACATATCCTCAATCAGACGCCTTGTGCTGGATCAGACGATACATAAACGATATCTTCAGCAGATACAAGACTATATACTGCTTCCGTTCTTCTTCGCGTCTATCGGATTTGCGATCCCGATCTCTGACATGTTCTCGGCGCGTGTAGTATGGAAGGGTCTTGTCTACACCCTGCTCATGGCTCTGGCGAAATTCTTGACGGGCGCATGGCTCTTGCTATCCAAAGAGTCCTTTACTAGCAAAGTAAGTGCAGACAATGCGAGCCCGACGCTCAACATCACTCGCAAAAAAGCCGCTCTGCTTATTGGTTTCGCGATGATGGCGCGAGGAGAAGTAGCCTTTCTGATTGCGTCGATCGCTCAGTCAGCAGGGATTTTTGCCAACGACGAAATATATATGGTGATCATCTGGGCAGCTATGCTCTGCACTATCATTGGCCCCATCGGGACCGGCATCGTTGTCAAGACGATGGCCGTGCACCAGGATAACTTAGGATGAACTCATTAATCAAGAAGACTTGCTGCTGGAGGAGGTTGGGACACATGTTTAATTTCTGGAGAAATAGATTACACCATACTCGTACCTCATCTATTTCGCCAATGCAATGTTTCTCGGTGGGTTCTTCAGTCCGAGAACCACAATAATATTCATTTCACGTTTTTCAACTTACGAAGTGCCGGGTACCGGTCTCAACGCTTGTGCCTGCTTTGCAGCGACCACTTCTAATCTCACAAGAAAAACAAAGAAAAAAGTCGTAGGAATCTCAAAACAAAATGTTGAGCCAAGGCCCTTTTGTATATGTGCCAAAAATCTAACTCAACCATACTTATCTTCATAGCTTTTGAGACTGCGACGCCTGGGGCAATCAGAATATCAAAGCAAGGAGATCAAAAGTACTGCAAGGCATTGACGTTGCAAGCACCCTAGTTTTCGCAGCAACTCGGAAAATACCCCCCTCCTCCGTCGTTTACGCTTCCTTCATGTAATCTCCCCAAACCCACACACATCCCGTTGGAACTTGAGAATTCTCCTTTGACGTACCGAAGTGTTTCTCGTCATCATGTCTGGTATTTATGTAGGCGTGTCTTGTCCTTGCACCACCTTCGTGCACGCGGGAACATGCACGCGCTACAACGCGCACCTATCCCATTGACTTCACCTTCGCACTACCGCCGCGTCTTCTTTTGCATCAGCCTCTGCCTTCATGAGCTTCTAACCCACCGCAACCACGTGTGTTCTGGGGCTACCGCCTGTGAACCTATTCGTCAACCCCACATTCACAGTGTACCCTCAGTTTGGTCCATACACAGCTGAGGGTACGTTACATAATCTACTACACACACAAATACTTACCATAAATTGTATACATGTATTGATCTAGGTGCACGTCACCTGTCACATTGTCTCTACAGGTTTCAACACAAAACACTTTACCCCGCCCACTTTATGACCGGGGATTGGAGCTCAGGTTACGAAGAGCCTTTATTGCGTAAACGGCCCGGCGGACCGACATCTTCCCATGGCCACACTGCATTGGGCGTTTGTGGGCCGGGCTTCCTTTCAGGAGAATTCAACAGCATTCCACAACTAAAAACAACTTTCTAAACGTCTAGTCAAGATACCAGTCTACTGATCTCTGAATTCTGCTCAGAAAACGGTGAGAAATATGCGTAGTAATTGCCGATTTACTGAAAATTTTTCCCACTCCCTGTTTGTACTTTCATCGCCACAGCTAACCCCAACTAAGGTGCCATAAATAAGCACAGAACGTCATGCCGGAGGTGATAGCCTGTGATCTCTACGTGACTGTAAATACGTATGACTTCTATCATATATGATTATGTTGGGAGAAGTCTCCTTTGAATCTGTCTTTTCCTCTCTCTTGTCAACTTTGCAGTGTTGGATTTATGATGTCCAGTGACAAGAACCAAGACATGTCTGTCATCTTTCACCATGCCTTCATTACGATGAGCTGATAATCCTCCTAGCCCTAGTACTTTCAACGGCCAACATCCAAATAATGCCATAGGTCCTACCAGTACCCAGTTTAGTCTCTACTACCTTGACCAGCACAACTTGTGTCGCCATTATAATGTGCTCATGAAACATCCAGGCTTGGTCCACTTCCAAATGATGGCTATTCAGTGTTGTTTAGTACCTCTATTTTCGCCAGTTTGACTGGTACTTGCCATGACAATGTGCTGATGATCTTTTTAGAGGTCTTGCCAATGAGCAGCAGATTGGCCCACCTACCAGTATCCAGTTAGTATCTTTGCTACCTCCACCAGCTAAATTATTTTTCTTTATTGCAATGTGCTGATTGTCCTTGTAGACCTGTTGTTCAACACTCGGATAATGCCTCCAGTGTCAGTTCAACAACTAGTTCTAGGACTAGTTCTGGTACACAGTTTAGTAGTACCTTTAGTACTACCAGTTCGAGCGATAGCCCAACTCCTCTCCCAACTGAATCCTCCCCATCGTCCAACATCAAGACTACGAAAAATCTGGGACCTGTCATTGGTGGTATCATAGGAGTGGTGATTCTTGTCACCTTAATCGCCATCACAACAATTATTCTAATCAAAAGACGAGTTCGCCGCCGAGCACAAGTCGCTCGAGCCCCTACTATCAATGATCTCCTACAAAGTCCACGCGCTACCGAGTATGCGACTTTGCAAGGCGGTAAAATGTTTGTTACATGTTCCAATGCAATCGCTGACTATCAGGGGTAGATCTCCCCTCGACGAAGTTACTTCTCCTTGACAACATGAGCAATACTCAAATCCAATCAACCCCACCGCCTTCATCTGTAGCCGTGGAATCGGCCATACAGCGTCAATTGAATTTGATGGCTCAACGTATCATAGCTCTAGAAGCCCAGCTCGAGAATGTTCGCTCTCCCCCAGATTATGTCAGTCAAGCAACGGATTAGATTATATTTTCTTCGCGCTTTGGGAAATTTTCTGTTGTAGGTCTGTTAAACACCTATAATGATTTACACAGCTGTATGGAAACATGGTTTTGGGCAGCAACCTGTATATGTCGCCAGTGGCTTTTTAAGAGACTCATTAGTGTTTTAAAAACTACGACACGGCATCTAAACATGTATCATCGACTGGTCATCAGCCTCCCATCTTCTTCGCGAAACTTTTTGACCATGTGCTGCGTTCCCAAATCTGTGGTACCTGTTTTCCTTTCACTCAAGGTCCTTGCCTCGTTTGTGACAACACTTCCACGGGTCGTAGAAGATCTATTACGATCATCAGCATGGTGATAGTTCCTATCCACTAATTCATGCTTCTACATCTTTTCCTGATGAACAGCAACTGAAATGACTCACATCAAGATATGAGTTCATGCTCCATATGTTTTCCGTGATCCAGTGTTGAATCGAGCCAGAAGATAGGATATTTTTTATGGACTTTCACTGGCAAGGGATTGGTGCTTTCGTACTGGCCAACTGTTTCATGGCCCTCCAAATATGCGTATTACTATTGAGCTGACATACGTCCAGAGAAGCCTCATTGGTTTCTTCTTTGCTTGACATTGGTCTTTTTCTTACACTTTCTCAGTGAGAATCCATTCCCGATGTTTCTCCACAACTGACGCAGCATGACAATAATTCGATGTATTGAGTTGTAAGTTTACAATCGAACAATTTGAAGTTCGAGACCAAGAGATGGCTCGAACTTCGAGTTGCGACGTGTTTAAGTATGCAAATACCTATGTCATATTTCAAAAAACTAAGGCACTTGTTGAATGTCAGATAGACCTGTATATGATGGTAAAAAGAAGAGAATCAGAATGGATAGAGGACACTAGAATACCTCATGAGAGGGGTTCCGTTCGAAGCGATGAAAGCGATCAGACAATGGTTGAGCGATGCCTTCTATGGATACTTATCCAAGCATGAGCAGATTCTCGCACCCTATCTTCAAGCAATGCACAAATCTTTCATTAAATTAACTCTAGCTTTCAGAAAATAAGTCGCTCATAGATTTTCATAGCCCACAGAGCCAAGCTACACAATTGGGTCAATGGGGGGTATCATGTTTACCCTTTGTTAACTCTCGCGATATGGTTGTGGTCTCCTGACCGCAGATGGGCTCCATCCACCAACTCAATCAACGTCTTCAAGCATGGTATCTGGAGCAGCCGCCGCCTGATACAGACATGTGTGTCAAGTCCGACTTGGTTGTGATGATTAACTGCTCACAGCCTGAGCCCAAGCTCCGTCTAAAAATGTCGACATTGAAAGTTTTCATGTCCTCACCCCGCCACATAATTCCCGTATGTTTCGGTGTCACTGCAGCAAGTACTGACACAAACCTCACTAGAATCTGCGCCTCCAAATGCGTAAATTCACTCTCGACTCCAGTAGCCCTTGGACACAGTCAGTAATGACTATTTTGAAGACATTGAATGGAGAACCCTAACTTTTCTTACAAGGTCCGAACCCTACCAAACAGGCAAGCGCCTTCTACTTGCCCTCCCTTATCATGCCCAAACCATCAATGTCCGAGTTGTCAAAATGTATCCCCCGACCAACTCCGTAGTTCTCCTTGTTGACAACCTTAGCCCTTCCCCGGACATTCCCCCTCGAGTGATATTGAAGCTTGCTGATCGTCGGTTTGGAAATGCGCGAGAGGAGTACTTAGACGATCCAGCGTGGCCTTGGACAATAGACAGAGAACGCGACTTTCAAGCACGTTTACGCGCGTACATACAGGCCCATGGACATCCTCCCGATCTGAGTCTCAAGGTAAATAGTAATAATAAACCGGAGGAGGATGACGAGGATGAACCGACGTGGATGGAGGAGCTCCGACATTGGAACGCCTTCGATTCCCTCCATCAGAAGGAGAAAATGGCGTACTCATATTTAAAAGATGCTCAATTGCGTGGCTATGTCCCCCGATTTTTCGGTGCAGTCCGCATTGCTATGTCTTCTGAAAAGGTGCATCCCTCGCTTGATCACATCGATGGCCTCATGATGGAATATATCCCTGGCCGAACCATGGGCGAACTTGAACCAGGCGTTGACATATCCGATGATGATGCAGAGGAAGTTTCTCAGAAGGTACTGACTCTTGGCCGGTATTTACGGCACTATGGCGTTGCGCATAATGATATACACCTCAACAACATCGTCCTCCGTGCACCATCAAATGATCCGGTTCTCATCGACTGGGGCCAGGCTGACCTTGATAATGCCCAGAACAATTTCTCTGCTGAAGAGAATTGGGAGAGTATGGGAAACCGCCAAGATTTCGAGATGGATATACGGACGATCCTTCATCACGGTCGTCCGTGGCATCGATTTAGGACTCCTATCTCTAATGAATGCAGAGAAGAGCAGGCAAAGCAGATGGGTTGGAGCAGAACCAACTTTCATGTCATCAGTACTCTTACCCCTGAAGAGCTGGGAAAATTGTTTTATAGGGATTATAGTGTAGACCGGGACTCTGGGTTGATGTGGAAGGTCAGACCAAATGTCAAAACTCGACCTATTGTTGAGCCATTCAAGCCCCTCCATGAGAAGTAGTCTTGCTCCAAGTTTTATCATTTCATCTTGCTTTTATTCTATTTTTGGTTTTGTCAGTGATACCAGGCCATATAGTCAGTTTGATATATTAAAGTCTTGTAAGTACAAGTCAAGCCATGATATATTACAGCTTGTCGTTACAAGTACACGTGACATGACCATGCAGGACCAAATAGCATGCTTGCACACCGGCTGCCTTCCGACGCTCTGGCCATATAGGTGTTCCTTGTATGTCCGCCTGCTTACAGCGCGCCCTTCCCGAGGACCCCTGACAATTCACCCAAATGCCTGATCCCGACTTGGCCTCTGAGACCTGCACCCCAAAAAAGGAAATTGATACCTGCATAGAGGATCATGCCTCGGAGGGTGGGGTCTCTGGACCTGCACCGGGATCAGGCCTTGCGGATTACCTTTTTAGGAAGGATTATGCCAAATTAGGAAATTTTCTACAACAAATTTTATTTTGCTCTCTCGTACATAGGAAACAAAAAGTACCAATAAGTATACATCACGAACAAATGATTCAGTCTTCATCAGAGTCTAAATTATTAGTCTGCGTGCTACCTTTTACAAGCTTTCGCCTAGTCAGTTCCTTTACGGCTTTGGTCACCATGCTGAGCTGTGCCTTGAGAGTCCTATATATCTCCAATGATGCTGGCGTGAGTCGGATATATTTTTTTTTTTTTTTTTTTTTTTTTTTGGTGGTTCTGTAGGTATCTAGACGTATCTACATCGGTTAGCTTCTAGGTATCAGAAATGAGTTGTATCGTTATAGAGTATATGGTCCTCAGTGAGGAGAATGTCGGCCCACCTAAGGGAAATGCTCGTTATGCACGACGTGTGGGGCTCGGGTTGTTTCTCTTTCCTATCTATTCCACCCCAGGGGGCGGTCAACTCCCATACCCACTAAAACCCTTATTGCCGACTTCCATGCCTTGTGCAGTGCGAGGTATTCTGAGATGCATGGCATCCATGTGCTTGTTATCAGTTTTCTGTCCAGAGCTTTCTTTCCGTATCTCCTGTTGTCTGAGGCCATGCAATCTAGTTTTATTCTTCTCGCTATTACGGTGTTCCATCTGCATGCTACCTCTTTTTCTGAGGATATTTTTTCAGGGTCTGCGTCTCTCCTTATCTTCCATTCGCATCTCATCTTCCATATTAGGCGTGCTGATTTGGATACGACTATCCAGAACATTCTGCTGCTTGCTTCTGTTGCTTTCCCATCCACCGTTTTGGGCCTTGCCAGGTTGCAGCCAAGGATCAGTCCTAGGCTTGGGGAGTTCCACTTTATGCCTTTCTGTTCGCATAGTGCACTTGTGCGTTTCCAGACATCCTTTTGGCCTGACGCCTCACACTGTGTTAAGATATGTTCCAGGTTTTCTTCAGTGTTGCATACGTGGCATTTGCTTCTCACTTCGTGATTCGGGATCTTTTCCCAGTACTCCCCTATCTAGTAAGTGTTGTGTATTGCCTTTCAGAGGAAGGCTCTTGCCTCCTTCATTATGGTTCTGTCCTTAAGCGACCTCCATATACTTTTGTCCATTGGTTGGTTGCCATTTAGTTCTCCTATTGCCCACCTGATTCTGTCCAGGTTGATTGTCGTACCTCTCCTCTCAGGGGGGGGGGTTTGCCTCCCAGTATTCCTTTGTATAGGAGGGCTTGGGTTGCGGTGCTTAGCTTCATCCCTAGTGCATAGTTTCCTCTTGGTGGGTTTATATTCATCTGGTTTTCGTTGTTCATTTTTGCACCCTCCTTTGCAAGCTCATCGGCTCTATCGTTTCCTATCAGGCCACTGTGCCCTTTAACTTTTGTTAGTATTGTTTGTCCCTTTCTGCTCCTCATTTTTGCAGCTATAGCCTGCAGGATTTCTTTGTTTTCGATGCCGACCCATCCTTTGTCCTCCCATTCTGTTAGGTGCTTGGTTAGCCCCTCTATGGTAATTTTTGAGTCACTCAGGATTTCCAGGTGGTCATCTTCGTCAGTCTGGCTTGTTGTGATCAGGATTGCTAATGCCTCTCCGGCATTATTCGACTGTTTGAGGTGTGGTGGCACTTTTATTGCGGTGTTTCGTGGGTCTCCATCCCCGTACCATATGCCTGCCCCTGCTTTTGCATTCTCATACCCATTATTCTCGCAGGATCCATCCATGTAGGCTCTGATCCACTGGGCAGGTCCTATCTTTGGCCTTGGGCTTCCCGCTACTTGTTGCGGGCTCCCACTTGTATTGCTTTTGTTCATTGTTTCAGTTTCTTCATTTGCAAAGACTCTAAAAGTTTCCTTCAGGGATGTGTCTACGTGCAAGGCTTTATTGAAGAGTATGGAGTCTTCATTGTCTAGCAGGTATCTTATTCCTTCCCCTATTTGCTTGTTACTCAGGTTCTCTATAGTTAGGGGGTTCCATTCACCTCCGAGCGAGTTCAGAAGCCGTCTTGCGCTCTCTCCACACTTGTGAGAGTTTTTACACCCCTCCTCTCTCATCTTCTGGCAGCTATCGCATTTGCAGTTTTTTCTCGGTTTGTGGAGCTTGTTTATGTTTCGGTTTGTCTGTTTTACAAGTGTGAGCAGATCTCCTACTGTCTTTACTCTATGGTTCCTTCTTTGACATTTCCCAGTTGCTGTGTTGAAACCAGGTCGCTTCATACCCACTAGCCCTGTATGGTACCAGATCGGCATGTCCATTCTGGTTTTGGGTTCTAATTTTGTGGGTGGCAGTTTAACTTTGTGTTTAAGTGCTGATCTTAGCATCCTTCATAGGGAGCCCAGCAGGCCTTGCTCCCGTTCTCTTGTATCTACTTTCATGGTTTGTAGAAATACATTTTGGTAGGTCCCGTCTTCTTTTTCCCTCCATCTTTTGTTTAGGCCTATTTTTATTAGCGAGTCTGCAATTTTTGCCCAGATGGGTCTGGACTCTCCTAGGCTTAGGAATCTTTTTGTTTTCATCAGCTCTATAGCCTCGTTTCTTGCTCTCAGATCTAGGAGTTTCTTTCCTCCCTGTTCAACTGGCCTGTATAGGGTATCTAGTCCTACTGTCGGGTGTGTTGTTCCTCCCCACATGAAGTTTCTTATGATTCTTATTAGTCTCTGTTCTATTTCAGGTGGCATGCTCTGCACACTTGTCCGGTACTGGGTACGGCCCCCTATTACCATTTCGACAATCAGGCGTCTTCCATCTATTGTCAGGTGACCCTTTTCCCATCGTTTGAGGTCCCTTGTTATAAGTTCAAGGGTGGGTGTCCATACACTTGGATTGTCAATTCCGTTTCCGATAAATGCTCCCAGCAGGCATGTAGCTTCTCCATCCTTGGTTATTTTTATTTCTTTGGGAATTTCTGGATGGGTTAGGGATGGCTTCCTTGTTTCTATTAGGCTTTTATGGAAACTCTCCATACCTACTGGTACGATTGCTGTTTTTGGTACATTGAACTTTCTTCCAGATGCGTTGCACCAGTTTTTCAGTATTTCCTGGAGGTCATTTATGTTATCCTCTGCAGAGAGGTAGACAGTTGTATCATCTGCGAAGAGCTTTGCTATTAGACGTTCAGTCTCTCCTTCGATTTCAAAACCCTTTAACTGTGAGTCCCTTAGCATCTGTGCTAGTGATTCTATTGCAAGATTAAACAGGTGGCAGGACATTGGGTCACCTTGTCTGACACCCCGAGTAACTTTGAAGGAGGTACTTTGTTCTCCATTTATTAGTACTGTTGTCTCGGCATTCTCATACAGTGACTTAATGATCTTTATAAACTTTCTCGGGAAGCCAAATCTTTCTAGGGTTGCCCATAAGAAGGTATGCCTTATCTTGTCGTAGGCTTTTTTCTGATCTAGGCATATGATCATGCCATTTATTCCTTTTCTCTCCCCCAGCTCAGTTACGAGGCTTGCTAACTCAGTCTGGTCCTCTATGTGGTGTCTTTTCATAAAGCCGGCTTGGTCTTGGTGGATGATGTTTGGTGTCACTGAAGTCAGTCTGTTCACTATTGCTTTTGTGTATATTTTGTAATCCGTGTTTAGGACCGTTATTGGTCTGTAGTTCCCTATATTTGTTCTGTCCCCTTTTTTATATATCAGGCACATCCATCCATTTGTGAAGCCTGTTTCAGGATCTACACCGAAGTCTTCAATGTCGTTATATAGTATTGTCAGGTAGTCCACTATATCAAAGCCTGTCCTCTTCTCGGCTCTATTCTCTTGGTCTGCACTTTTCCCCTCTTCTTCTCTTTGACTTTCATTCAGGAGGCTTTTCCAGATTTCCTGTGGTATTCCATCCAGGCCCGCCACCTTTCCATTTGGAAGTTTTTCGATGGCTTCTCGCACTTTGTCATGTGTTATATTTGTCTTTATTAGTTGGGCGTGTTTCTCATTCAGTTTTACTTTTATGTGGGCAAGGGCCTTGCTTATGCTCTGTGCATGTTCGTGAGGGTTGTTCATCTGGTCTTTTGCCTGTAGGTCCTTATAGTATTTGCTTGCCAGGTTCGTCATCTTGTCTGATTGTCGTGTCAGGGGGGCATCAGGTCTGTCCAGGTCTCGGAGCGCCGCTATCATGTCTCTTTGTATTGTCTGCTTGTTTGCATTTATCCATGTTTTTCTCAGCATTTCTCCCTCTAGAAAGAACTTTGTTTCTGTGTTGTCTCGTGCTCTCAGCATCCTCATCCTTTTAAGCTCTTTTATTCTTTCATCGATTATTGCTGCTTCCGTGTTCTTTTGTTCATCCTCCCCCTCACTTTCATTCAGGATCTTACATCTGTCAGCTTCCAGGTTGTTTATATTTCGGTCCATTTTTGATGAGAGGGTTTTCGCATACCGGCATATGGTGTTTATCATCTTTTCTTTCATCCGGCTATGTGTCTTCTGTGGGTTGGAGTCTTTCATCCTGGTCTTCTTCACTCTTTTAATCTCGTCATAATATTCTTCCCCAAGCTTGTAGAGTTCTCTTTCTAGGGGTTCATGTTCTAGGAGGAACATGGGCATTGCATATCTTCCAGGGCCCTGGTGAGGTTTCCATGGGTTTACCAGATTCATGCTTATTAGCCAGTGGTCAGTCTCGATCTCTGTACCATCAATTTGCCAGTTGTATGAGTACTCTAGGAGGTCTTCTTATATGTATATTCAGTCTATTCTTGAATGTATTTTGCCATTTTCTGTGCGGTATGTAAAATTTATTTCTGTTGGACTTTCTCTCCTCCATCCGTCAACCATGCTTAGCTGTGTTTTTAGGTCTGATAGTGCGTTTACTGTTGATGCAGGGTCAGTGTGTGCAGGTGTGCGATCTGCTGAGTCCTCGACCACGTTGAAATCGCCCAGTATACATGTGGGCTTTCCCCATCTTTCTTTTCTCCACCGTTCACTGAGAGTCCTTCAGAATTCCTTGTTCTTTTGCGTCTGGTTTGGGGCATATATTGTTAGGCAGGAGATTTTAGTTTCCTGGGTCCATGGTATGTCCACTAAGAGGGCTCATCCTCTTATTATCACTTCTGAGCTAGCTTCCTTCCATCTAGTTGTTCCTTTGTTTAGTATGATAGCAGCTCCCATCCTATTTGGTGTTGTTTCATCTATGGTTGAGATGAAGTGCAGTCTTTTTTCATATGTCAAATTTAGTCTTTTTCTATTTTCTTCTGTAAGGTGTGTTTCCTGTATTGCAAGGATATCTATTTTTTCTCTCATCATCAGGCCACTAATTTTGCCCCACTTGTGTTCGGTGGTTGGTGAGCCTGTGCCTTTTATGTTCAAGGAGGCTATTTTCAACGCTCCTCTTCTTGGCTGCTTTCTGGTTCTGTTTCTCATGTGCTCCTCAGAGTGCCTGGTTCTCTGGGTGTCATATATTTCACTTTGTGTTTCCTCTGGGCTGTTCTGCCGTTCTTCTGTAGGGGGGTGCATGTGTGCATATTGCCTCTCCTCTCTTCTTTCATTGCCCTTGTTTTGGGGCTTGCCCTCTGTGGCTCTGGCTCTATTTTGTCTAGCAGGCCCTCTGTGGGCCTCCCCCGTCTCTTTGGGGTCCCCCTCCTGTAGGGAGACAGACGTTTTTATTGTTTTATTGGCTGCTTGCCTGTCCGTGCTGGCTTCTTTAGCCTGAGTCCTCTCTGGACTCCCACCTCCGTTGCCCCAGTGGAGATCATCAGAAGTGCGAGCAGCAGCCTGGTCGTCACTCCCTCCATCTTCTGGGGAGTTGTTGCTGTAAACCTGTGAAAAAAAGCCATAGTTAGTTGTCATATTCATTTTCTTGTACTTGTTCATATTTGCTGGGTTGAGTTGAGTTGAGTTTGGGTTGTGTGTGTGGGAGGTGTGCTCATATGCTTTTTGCTAATTGGTCGCTACACTTTCATTGTAGTTCTGGTTTTCTCATTTTTCTTTCTCTTACTTAGGGGGGGGGGGTTCAGTTTCGCACACTTTTATTCTGGATCTAGCTTGGTGCTTGTATTTACATACGACCTTGTCCTCTTTGTGAGTATCTGGATTCCCTGCCCCTGAAATAGCCTCCTCTGGAGTTTGGGTATCTTCTGCCTCTCCAGGAGTTGTTTCTCTGATGAGTCTCTGCCATGCTTCCCTCTTTGTCTACAAAGTCCATCATTCCAGCCGTATTTCCATGTCCATTTGGGCAGTAGCCAAGCCACCCAGGGAGTCTGGAGAATGGGCAGTTGTAGGAGTCATGGTCTGCCGACTTACATCCGGTACATATCAGCTGCTCATCTGCTCTTGTCAGTGCATGTCCCTTGCCAAAGGTGAGGGTTTTAAATGTACAAGCTCTCATCTTCCTTCAGAGCAACTTATATTCGTCCTCGTCAAGGCCAGGGTCCTCCACAAAATAGAGGTTCCAGCACTGAACAATGTTTGCTTGCTGTTTTATGAGTAGGAAGGATGCTCGGATGTTAAGAACTCTGTCAAGTTCATCTTCTGTGGTCTGGATTGAGTGGCTCTCGGTGATTGCTCGGATCTCTGAAGACATTCGGAAGGTCCATTTAGCAAGTTCCTCTATGAGTTCTTGGGCTCCTTCTGTGTTATTGTAGGTGAGACCTTTCATCGTGAGTATATACAGTAATCTGGATGGTTCCGTGGAAGGAAAAGAATTGTTGCCTCTGTGGTTACTACGACCTCTAGGTCTAGTAGTCTCAGTGCCTGTTGTGGGTCCAGGCTGACTATTAGGAGGTGGTACAGGTGCAGGTATCGATTGTCGTCCTTCGGAGGTAGGTCCTGGTCAGGGAATATTGCTGCTATGCTTTCATTGTGTTTCACATACACCAGTTTTTTGATCACATTTTTAATCATATCTCTAGCTTTCATCCTCCCTGCCTCTGTTGATTTGTATTTTGCCCAGTACAGGCATGCCCATATCGTGAGTTTGGTTATGTTTCCCCATTTGCTTAAGGTTTCTGCAGCGATGTTGTATGCTGGGTGCGCTGCCAGATATACCTTTGGCCATCCTCCAGGGGGGGTGGCGGTTCTTTGCAGACCCTTTCCATTTGTCGTAATGTCTTCTTCCATGGTCTTGAACCACAGTTCCGAATTGTTCTCATCAGGGTCTTCTTTGTTTCTCATTCCGCCGTAGTCCTCCTGGTTCGGAGTCGAGAGTTTCATCAGGCTCCCCTCTCTCAGGCCTTCCTTCATGTAACATATCGTAGTATAGTTAAATAATTAATAGACAATTATATTAATTATTTATTATTACTTTACATACCAGCTGGCTGCCTTACATAAGGCAGCCAATTTTACTGTCATACAATTATATTAATTATTTATTATTACTTTACATACCAGCTGGCTGCCTTACATAAGGCAGCCAATTTTACTGTCATAACTCGTAGTACTAGAATCGAATATCGATCTGGTTCTGTGGTGTGACCATAAGGCTAAACAATACTTGACCTTGTTTCACTTTTTTGAACCTTTCAGGTTCAATTCTGATACTACGGATGAAGACTACGTGTCTAGACTGATAGCCTAGACTGTGATTGCATCGAACAGTGCATCAACTTCTTTGACACACGCTTCCAGATTAAAAGAGACGTAGCAACGCCTGATTGGATGGAGACCAATCAATCTGCTGAACCAACACGTGATGGTGAGACCATCAACCAGTCGTTGGCATATCCTCAATCTGCGGTGACTGACCCGGGTCGTCCCAGGTCAGAATATACTGAGGCTGAGCCTTTTCGGCAGCCTCAGGGAATGCCAGGAGGGACGCAATGGAGTGAAGTGCAGCTGACAGCTGCGCCAAGTGGTGCAGCGAGACCAGGGGCAGTTGTGGAAGACCTGGAACAGCAATCCGGCAGGGATCACAAATTTCCCATACAGACTGGGAGGTCAGGGCAATAGTTCCAGAGCAGGAGTAATGTTCAGGAACCTACTGAAGGTCACAGACCTTTGTCGTACTTCCTGGGGAAGATGCCGAGGCCAGAGGTGGGCAGTTGGAGAGTGCCAACTGAATCCACTCCACTGACGCAACGTCAGCAGGGAGTTGGAGTGCCGCAGGAGACGACAATTCCCGAGCAAAGAACTCCAGCAGTACATTGGGAAGACAAAACTTCTGATGACGAAGAGAGTGGATGGAGTGAGTCCACCCTTCAGGTTCAGTGTGCCATGCTATGGAAAAGGTACCCTAGCATTACGAAGGATACCACGTGTGCTTGACTAGGACTGTATGTACTGAAACACATACAGTTGATACAGACTAGAGGTGATAATGTACCTCAGTTGAATACCGTTGAATACATTATGTTGTATGTTCAGATTCTTGAGCTGGAAGCCCAAGCATATATGTACTGCAAAGCTAATCAAGGATCAGCTGCCTCGACCCCAGAGGGAGCAAATTTGATTCTGAATATACCCCCTGTGGCAAAGCCAGAGTTGTCTCCCCATCTGGAAGAGGCAATGAGCAATATATATGTGCCCCAGCAAGCAGGAGAGTCTGATGAGCAGTTCGCTCCAAGGTTCGCTGCAGCACAGAGACAAAATGTATTCAGAGGTCAACAAAGGAGACCTCTGTTGACAGCTGAATCAGTGTCTACCATACCTGTGGTAGACAGCAATCTAACCAAGGCGGGGGAGCCAATGCACCCTCACACAAAACAGGAACCAGTGGAGAATATGCCACTGACAAATTGAGTGCCATTGGCAGATAAGTTTGCAGAGAGGGTAGCTTATCAGCGCATGCGGAACCAAGACCTGAAATGCCAGGGACACTCCTGGATAGATGACCAGGAGATCTTATTTGATGGGATATCGCCCATTGATGAGATGAGAAGGCAGTATGTCCAATGGACACAACAGCCTGACACTAGGAGGGGGGACCCGCCCACGGCAGATCCGAGTTGATTTCCTGGTAGACAGGTGACAGAAGAGCTAAGGGGACAGGAGAGCCCACTGCATTGGAATGATGCAGAGAAAGTGCACTATACAGGTCACCGACCTGTACGCACATTCTCTGTGGTACCTCCTGCAGAAGGTAGGAATAAAACACCTGGAATAACTGAGGCGACAAAGGTGTATACTGAGAATATGCACCAGCGCCTCAGTAGTATAATTGATGATGTGGTAGGCATAGCATTGCACCTTCCCAAAGGTATCAAACCACGTAAGGCAGAATTGAAACACATCCACCCGTACAGAGGGGAGTCCAAGTTTAGTGACTTGGAAAACTGGACGATGGATGTGTGCAACCATCTGGCAGCATGCCAGTATGGGGGGGATCATCTGGATTGAGAACGTGTATTTGTTCTCCCAGAGTTCCTAGACGGACCAGCCAAGGCCTGGTTTTGACATCATGTCTTGCACTACAATCGTGCATGACAGCAATGGACGTTCAAAAATGTAATCCTTGAATTGTATAACCGGTTTGTGAGTGCATCCACCATGCAGGATGCTCAGGAGGCATTCGTTGCAACCTCCTACACCGAACGATTGGGTGTTCAAGGTTTCTATGACACCTTGATAGACCACGCACAGAATATGTCTATTTACCCAGACAACTGGGTAATGATCGATACCTTCCTGCGTGGGATACCTGATGCAATGAGAGAGTCTCTCATTTGTGATGACAGGCTATCGCCCAAAGTGAATACTGTTGAGGAGTTCGTAGCGCATGCGTTGCGCTACAAACAAGCCCACAAAATAGCACGACACTTTGGGCTACATAGCTCAAAGAGTCGATTGATGAACAAGACCAAGCCTCGGAAGGTAGGCACCTTCTGGGCCCATCGAAAAGAGATGGTGGGCAATACGAATCTGAGGTTCGTCGTAAGAACAGCACCTTGGCAGGAACGACACTTCCAGGGCGACTGCCCGGTGGACCGTAAAGATGCACCAGCACAGGATGCTCAGAGGGGTCCATGCCGAGAGGGTGCTCGGCCGCATCAGGCTGCTGGTGAGGCCAAATTGCTGACACCGACTGGGCCACCAAAGTTTGAAGCAACTCGTCCTTTCGTGGCAAATAAGTGCTTCAAATGTGGCCAACCTGGGCATTTCGCAAATGCATGTCCAGTGGGTGGTGGACGGCTGGTGGCTAAGCCACGTGCATATGTACGGGCGGCCCACACTGCTATCCCTGATGCTGAAGGGATAGACTCAGGAAATGAACCTGACATGGAAGACGATGAGGTGGAGAACCTCAGTGTCAGGTTTCGCTGAGTCTGGGGCTTTCCATGAAAGCAACGCCCTTACAATGTGGACTTGACCTATGGATACTCAGGTGTCTGGAACTCCAGGGCTAGGATTCCGGGGTTCAAGACGTGGACAGGAGTAATCCTGGGAGGAGGGGACTCAGTCCGGGGTTTTTGGTTGTGAGTAGCTGGGGGATTGGGTGGGGTTGAGTCGTGAACCGGAGGTTCTAAGACAAGACCAAGTTAGCGAGTTAAAGTCATGAAGTACGTACCAAACTTAGAGCATGCAGTTATTCAAGTGTGCCAGTCAAAAGCATGCCAGTCAGTGCATACCAATCAAGCAAAGGGCACACAACAATCAAAGTTAATATCAAGACTAGCGAATACAACGGGGAACTATGCTATAAGTACTACGGGACTGGGTCTCGGGGTTCCGGGAGTCATTGAGTAGTGGGCAGGGACTGTATACTTGGATTGCACGTGTGGGGTGCACAATCAATTGGCACGGAGGGAGCTGTGATGTGTGATGCGTGATGGCCGGAAGTGAGTCACGTGATCTGATCGTTGATTGGGGCTGGTGGTGGCTGATGGCGGTGTCAGTAGTCGTGATGGCAGGGTGTGTCCTGTGGAGTTGGAGGGAGGGTCCCGGATGGTGTTCCGGGGGTGTCCTGGGGTGGGTCCGGAGGGGAGGGGTCGTGACACTCAGTCCTGAAGCACCAGAGGATGAAAATGCCTCTGGAGTAGAAGAGTTGTTGGATGACAAATACGTTGAGGTTGACGTATACAACAACGACTATTATGCCCAGGAGTCAGACTCAGAATTCATGGGAGCTCTGATGGACTACCCGGCCAGCGCATTAGACCGACCAGTTGGAGCAGCCAATGTGAAGGTGTATAAGGTACACCTTTGCAAGGCTCCAGAGAAGCTGGTGAGACTGGTGTTGAAGCACAAGGACAAGGAGTGCCTGGCATCGTACGTTGAGGTGGATGGCCACAAGGCATGGACATTGTGGGATTCAGGTAGTACAACTACTGGGGTGACACCTCAGTTTTGTCAAGTGCATGATATCTCTGTCAGTGAGTTGAAGGAGCCACTACTCCTTCAATTGGGTACTGTGGGCAGTTGAGCTACAGTACAGTTTGGCATGCAGGCGAGTATTGCCTGTGCAAAATCCAGGATGAAAGAGTACCTTGACGTGGCAAATTTTGATCAATACGACTTGATTATAGGCATGCCGTATATGAGAAAGCACAAGGTTCTGCTTGATTTCAAGAAGAATGAGATAGTGGTGGATGGCACCACCATTCCTGCAGTGTGAGTGACCATAGATAATGGCGATGGACATCTCCATCAACACCGCGCCACAGAGAAGAAGGTGCTAGTCAGGTGACACCGACTAGATGGAGGCAATAAATCGCCTACGGTGGAGGATGGAGAGGATGAGGAGCAAGCTCATGTGAGCTTGCCAGCAGATAGCCCAGCGGTGTTGATGCTGGAAAGCGAGGCTGTAAAGTACAAACATACTCTGAAGAGGGGGGAGAGCCCCAAGATGAAGTATGAAAGGCAGAGTAAGCCTGAGGACAAGTGGCCTCAGCACACGGCAAGCACAGAGTGCCAACTGACGTCGTCGTGAGTGAAGGTTGAGGACTTAGTAACGGATGACAAATAAGGACTGATGGAGGACAAGGCGTCCTCCACACATACAAATCGGTCAATCTGGGATCAACCGGTACCTCATCCCACGTTTGAATAGGTGTTTGATCCACGAATGCCTGCTGAGTAGAATGAGCTAGTGGCATCAATGTATGCGTGGAATGGACCATGATGGACATCGAAGGAGGAGTCATATCGTCAGGCTAGTGATGACGAGATATTGCCACCAAGTGAGGTATTCTTTGACAGACTGTCTGTGATGTCGTGGAGAAGCAAGAAGGAGGTGCCTGTGCGACTGCACACACTAGATGACAGTGAGCTGAGGATTACTGCCCTCAGAGAGAAGTATGGCCGCCCAGCCATACAAGCAAAGCTGTCCGGGCATCCATGCAAGGATGTAGACTGGAAGGGCAAAGGTAAAACCAGTGGTTTTATGGAGGAGGACATTCCAGACCTACAATTGCAGTGGCAGCAGGAATTTGGGGATATTCTGAATAGAACCAAGGAGGAGTTACCTTCTTGGCATGAGGTCAACTATGAAATCAACCTTATTGATGAGACAAAGGTGTATCAATATCATTTGCTACAATGTCCAATGGCACTGCAGCAGCAGCTCCGAGACAAGACCAATCGGTATCTGAGAGCCCACTGGTGGAAGGCCCAACCGGCATCCCAAGCTGCTCCGCTATTGTGCATTCCGAAGAAAGATGATACCTTGAGGACGGCGTTGGATGCTCACCAACGCAATGACAACACTGTAAAGGACATGACGCCACTCCTGGATCAGGAAGTGATTCAAGAGGATGTTTCCAGAGCAAAGTTCAGGTCAAAAATTGACCTGATGGACACTTATGAGCAAGTGAGAATTTGCTTGTCTGATATCCCAAAGACAGTGTTCTCATCAATCATGGGAACATATGTGAGCAACATTATGCAGATAGGAGATTGTAATGCTCCTGCAATGTTTCAGAGGTTGATGACCTCCATCTTCCAGGATGTTATCAGGAGGTTTGTTCATATATATCTGGACAACATATTCATATACTCCGATTCAATCGAAGAACATGAAGAGCATCTTCATGTCATTTTTGAGCGACTGAGGTCTAATCTACTGTACCTCAAGTGGAAGAAATGTGAACTATATGCCGAGACAGTAGACTGCCTTGGACACAAGATTGACAGTCAGGGTATTCACCCTGACCAGGACAAAATCGATCGCATACGCGAATGGCGTGTGCCTCGTAATTATAACAATGTGCAAAGATTCGTGAGACTGGTGAACTATATCGGCAACTGTCTGCCTGATATTACAGCGTATACTGGACCCTTGATGTCCATCATGCAGAACTGAGCTCCATTTATATGGAGACCTATACACCAGCGCTGTTTTGAGATGATCAAGAGGATCTGCCCAAAGACACCAGTCATTTGTCCCATAGATCCCCAACGTGATGAGCTGATTTGGCTCATCTGTGATGCCTCAAAGACTGGAGTAGGTGCAATGTATGGCCAGGGAAGTTCCTGGCAGAATTGTCAGCCAGCGGGGTTCATGTTGAGGAAGTTCACCTCAGCCCAACAGAATTATGTGGTCCATGAGCTCGAAACGCTGGCAATACTTGAGGCACTCCTTAAAGGAAGTTCACCTCAGCCCAACAGAATTATGTGGTCCATGAGCTCGAAACGCTGGCAATACTTGAGGCACTCCTTAAGTGGGAAGACAAATTGATGGGATACAAGATCCACATCATTACAGACCATAAAGCACTTGAGTTCTTCAAGACTCAAGCAACGTTGTCTCCCAGGCAATGCCGGTGGATTGACTATATGTCTCGCTACAACTTTGACATCACATATGTCAAAGGCAAACTGAACAAGGTAGCGGACTGTCTCTCAAGGTATTTTGAGAGCAATAGAGTTGGTGAACACCATGATACGCATGATTATGTTGATGGGGATATTCATATTGATTCCCAGGGCAATGATCTTCCATACCATCACTACAAAGAGGTGAAGGAGCATGTGGTCAAGCTTCGTGCTATGCAAGCGACTGAACTGCGATGCAGTCGACAACTGCAAGAGTGGCAAGAGGGCCGAGACATAGAAGCTGAGCAACTAGAGCAGGCTCAGCCAAAGGAGGCGACAATGCCACGCCAAAGCGAGACAGGGAGCAGTTGTGGACCGTATGGCCACGATATTACGCTTGCTGATGCGTTATCGCCTACAGGAGAGTATCGTAACCCTCCTGTTACTCAAACCAATGAGTACCTACAGAAGGTACTGAGGGGTTATAGCCGCAATGCGTTCTACACTGAAATCTGGCAGAATGCAGACGCCCACACACGCTTCAGCGTGGATGAGAAAATGAATGTTCAAGGGCACAACATGGTGTGTTTACCACATGACCGAACATCGATCACGCAGATGTCACTCAAGCACATGAGGTTGTTGGTCACTTTGGAATCAACAAAACACTGGAATACCTGAGGCAATGGTACTGGTGGCCTCAGATGCAGAAAGAAGTGATGCACTTCTGCCAGACCTGCGAGGTCTGCCAGTGGTCGAAGACCAGCAATAGGAAGTCAGCAGGGAAGTTGCATTCCCTGCCCATCCTGACGAAGCTGTGGGACTCCATTGGAATGGACTTTGTTGGTCCATTCCCCGAGTCCAAAGATTATAACTACCTTTGGGTGGTTATTTGCCGAATGACCAGTATAGTGCATTTGATACCAGTGCACACAACCATTACTGCGTCCGCATTATCCTGGATCTACTTGAAGGAGATTGTAAGGCTACATGGCCTTCCAAGTTCAATCGTGAGCAATCGAGATGCAAAGTTTATGTCTCACTGGTGGTGAGAACTTCACAAGCTCCTGGGAGCTAAATTGCTCATGTCTACCTCGTTTCATCCGCAGACGGATGGACAGACAGAGCAAGCGAATAGAAGTATTGCCCAAATCTTTCGTATGGTGGCCTGACTGGACCAACATGATTGGGTAGATAGGATACCGCTAACTGAGTTCACGATCAACACAAGTGTGTCAGAGACCACGAAATATGCACCGTTCGAGCTCAATGGAGGATACATGCCCTCCATGCTGCACGAACTAAGGACAGACGGAGTCGTCCACAAGGGGGTGAAGGACTTTGCATGGCAAGCATTGGAGAATCTATCCAGTGCACATGACGCTATCATTGCTGCGCATGTTATACAGGCACAACATGCAAATGATAGGCGGAGTGATGAACCAGAACTAACACCTGGGACGTTAGTATATCTGTTGACAGAAAACTTGAATCTTCCGAAAGGAAGGGCGAGAAAGCTGTGTCCAAAATTTATTGGACCATACAAAGTCTTGGTCGCAGAACCAAGCACATCAAACTATGCTCTGGAGCTGCCTGCAGCTCTGCAAGCACGTCAGATTGTGCCTAAGTTTCATGTATCACTACTTAGGCAATATAACGCAAACAATGATGCTATGTTTCCTAATCAGGTGACGCCTGAGCCATATGACTTTGGTGCCAGTGACAAACAGGAATGGTTTGTCGAGGACATTCTGGGCCATCGGTGGCAGAAAGGAACGCATCTCGAATTTGAGGTATGATGGAGTGCGGGTGATATGGCATGGGAGTCATATCACACATGTGCTAAGTTGGCAGTGTTGGATCGATACTTAGAACTGCAGGGTGTGAAGTGCCCAAATCAGCTTGCTAAGCGCTCACGTGCATAGCTTGATGGCGGTGATAAGATGTAGGCCAGATCAGTCGGAGCTTGGACCAACTGAGTATCTGATCTGGATCAGATCATGATTGTGTCAGAAAGATAAGATGGAGATTTATCCATCTGATGAGATAATGCAGATCATGATGCGGAGTTGACAGTTGGATCAGGTTATGTAACCTGATGATGGGGAATTTAGTGTGTTTTTTCCTACTGACACGTCGACATTTTCGTAGTACCATGTCATACCATTACCAGCGTACGACCAGTGAGCAGCAGTCTCAGAACCCACAGGGTTCTGGAGGAGGGGGGAATCGCCCCCAGCAAAGCATTCAGCAACCTGTAACAATGCCGACTGTGGCGTCATATCCAGTGGTGTCCCAGTTTGGGCAGAACCCAGCCCAATTTGGACAACCTCCGCAGTTTTACCCACCGTTTTTCCAGATGCCATACTTTCCAGGACCAGCTGGTCCTGGACAGCAGATGAGAGGACAGGTGATGTGGGGTATGCCCATGCCGATGCAGCAGACACAGACCCAAAGTGCAAGTACACTCCCTTTGGATGAAAAAGCACTAACTGCACCACAGGTAGCACCCATGGACGTAGATGACGATGCAGGGCGTCAACAGCAAGGAAAGAGCGAGGTGGTGCAACCTCGATGACAGCAAGAGAGGATGCTGCCCCCGCAAGATGCATATAGAAGAGACTGGAGGCGATCACCTCTGAGGAGTACTGAGGCACAAGGAGGTGGGCCTCGGGAAATAATAGGGTGCAGACGAGATGAGCCAGCAGCGAGGACGCAAAATCGAGGTCAACCCCGACCTCGAACACCACCTCAATGAGCATTGCCATCACCTCGTCATGCACCATCTCCGCAGCACTTATCGTATGCAGAGAAAGGAAAAGGGAAGGAGATCGGGATGCCGTCAGAGGTTCTGGACCCTCAGGCAGAGGCAGTCTGGAGATGGCTCATATCTGCTGGCCAGCGAGTGCTGCCAGAGTCCACGTTTCTGGTGGATCTGGTGGCTCAGGTGGTAATTATGGGCCTGCTCAATGAGATCGTTATGCTGCAGCAGCGTAATGACAATACAATTAAAACATTCACAAATGCCATGAAGAAGCGTCCGTCGTTGGAGGAGGAGCAGCCTGAGGCAAAACACCTCAGAGCACATGATGCAGTACCAGAGGTTGGGGTGCAGGAAGCTGGAGAACTCACTCTGATTCCGGCCGAGTTACATGATGAGCTTGTGGAGGATGACACTAGTTTACGAGGATTGTCCTCGTCAACACATGTGCCCTCCCAGCAGTCAGGAACAAAGCGGCAGGATGAGGTGGTCCTGTCAGAAGTGGAGTTTGGAGCAGATGTCCCACGAGGAGCAGACAGAGTAGTGATGCAGTTTGGAGCAGTGGTGCAGTTTGAGGCACCACTGAGGGCGTATGCATTCGCGGTTCCCATAAAGGACACAAGAACAGATGCCAAAGTAGAAGGGCGGCTCCTGACATTAGCTGCACTTGGTCTGAATGAACCAAGCGACGGGAGTGATTACAGAGAGTCATCAGATAAGACCCCCTCAGAAGGAGAGACCCCCGCTAAATGCCGAGTGCATTTAGACAAAAAACGCAAGAGAAAGGCTCAGAAGAAGCATGAGGCCGCCTGGCAGGCAAAGGTTGATAAAGACTGGGAGGAGCAGGCCACAGGCTGTATTTCTGATGGCCTAGGTGTGTTTGTCAGCGGAATGTCAGTGGAGCGGTCTAATTGGTTCTACGGTGGGGCACTTGACCGCCACTTTTATTACTTCCAGCTCACAAATACGGTATTCGTGAGTGATGAAGCCTTAGCTGCAAAGACATATGAGGAGGAGAAAGGAGAAAGGTATTATCATACCTTGAAGGAGCTGGACCGTGTGGTACCAAGGGGATTTCTGATGAATCCCCAGCAATTGCGAAAGCTCCATGAGCTTTCACAGAACAAGTTCAAGTCAGTGTCACTGCGCACTGAAGCCTACTACCTGTTGCGCGAGTTTCAGCGCATCAGCATTAACTGTTACACTACACTGAGGGATAAGACGATGACTCTGGTGTGTACACCAGAGTACGAACACATTTTGCTCCCTCTGGATCTTTCCTCCCATCACACGAACATCGTGGTCATGCCGACCCCAGACGGGTACCTGCGATGGAAGGACCGAGCCGGAAGACTGTTTTTTATGCTCACCGGGTTTGATTCTGAAGGTGTACGTTTCACCTTTGATCTGGACAAACTGGCGCAGAATGTACTCTATTTCTGTCAACCAGGAATGATGAATTGAGTGTACAGCATTGCAGTAGATCGAGCGTATCGCATTCACTGGCGTACTCTGCTGGGACATGCCCTTACATGTGGACTGTCTCCCTCAGGAAGAGCGCGGGAATGCTTTGCAAGGCTGTTGGCCTTGATTTTTGCACGTCCTGGACTGTATTGTGAGGTGGTCACTAATTACGACGCCGCTAATCCCAGCACACCGTTTGTACCCATGAGCTGGACTGATGTCCAGTTCCAACCCCCACATTTTGACGTGGCTAATGCTGTCAACATCACTGATGCTGACATGCTTTGAGCTATGATAGCCAACCACGTACCCGTCGAGTGGGTAGATCATGCCTATACCTTCGGCGTGGTCTACCTTGAAAATCAGTTTCTTGTGGCCACAGCATCCATCGACCATTTCCGTGAGGTCGACAATGAACACCATCGTCGACTGGACATCTATAGAGAGCCTCCAGCCATTATACGGTGGGATGATTGGCGATTGCCCACAGACGATGATATGATTCGTCTTCACGCATTACTAGCCCGTGAGTTTGCTCAAGGTCATGAGTACCTTGAAAGTGGACTGTACTATCCCATGGAGATGAACCCCAACCGTCGAGATTTGTGGCAACACCGTTCTTAACACGGGCCATATCCCCCATCTCCTTTGCACACTGCCACATCAGTTCAGGCTCCTACAGCCTCAACATCGTCGGGCCCCGTCACCTCATCATCCTCGGTTAACGTCGACACTGAGATGAAGATCGATATGGCCAGCAAGTTGTCGCGTCTGCCGTCTGTGTAATTATCATAGGCGGCTCATCTCTTTTTCAATTCATACTGTCGGTTAATGTTGGCGTTGTATTTTTTGACAGATGACTTGGACATTCTCAAGCCATGGAGGACCGAAGTGCCTCCCTATTTTTTGACCTGAACGAATTGTCCCTCCTTACATAGAGACTGATTACCAGTCTCAAAGGGGGGCATGTAACATATCGTAGTATAGTTAAATAATTAATAGACAATTATATTAATTATTTATTATTACTTTACATACCAGCTGGCTGCCTTACATAAGGCAGCCAATTTTACTGTCATAACTCGTAGTACTAGAATCGAATATCAATCTGGTTCTGTAGTGTGACCGTAAGGCTAAGCAATACTTGACTTTGTTTCACTTCAGCCGGTTCTGTGCCGTCTGTTGAGTTTGTTTTAGTTTTTATTTTGCTGGCAGTCATTTACAGTCTTCTCACCATTTGTGGCACCTTTTTGGCATTGGTTTCGTGGGCAGCAGGGGCTTTCGCTTGGCTTCAGCCCTAGGGGTGATGCTTGCCCTGTGCTTTCCTTTTGCTGGGGTGTTCTCCTCATTAGTGAAGCTTAGAGCAGGTACAGATAGAGCAGGGCTCAGGGTGGGCGATCCTCGGTGTTTGTCCTCATCCCCACTCATACCGTCCCCTTCTACTGTTGCCTGGCATTTTGGTTTTTGCTCTTTTAGGGGTGAGTCTGAGTGTATGCATTTATTGGAGTCTTGTAGGTTACGGGCATCCTTCTTTGTCTTTTTGCAGTTCTTTTTGGGCGTTATGATTTGCTACCCATCCATCACTGTGTTGTTTTTTTGCAGCATGGCGTTCATGTCTTCACTCGCCCTTCCTAGGGTGTTATCCACCTCAATATCCATTTGTTTTTCTGGGTTCATGCTTTGTTCAATTTCAATTTGCTCCTGCATGGGCGGCATTGGAATGGAGGAAAGGGGGGCCTCAGGAGGTGATGATAGGAGGCTGTCTACCTGCATCTCCTCCAGTTCATTCATTTCCTGCTGTGGCTGGCGACCTGGAGATCTGGTTACGGCTTCAGCGTAGGATCGCTCTGAGAGGGGGCTTGAGGATCTTTCCATTTTCTGGATGGTTGGTGCTCTTGGTTGAACTGTTGTGCTATGTCGGGAGGGTATTATCTTTCGTTTTTTCTCCCCTTTTTTTCCGGCTGTTGGTTGACCTGGTCTGGGTTGCTCATGATTTTGTGCAGTTTCCATGCATTTTTCTTAGTTTTTTTTTTGAGGGGTGTTCTGATTGCTACCCCCACCATTTATACGTTTGCATATTGCATGTGGGGTGTGCTCACTATATTCTAGTGGTTTGTCCCACTTCGTTCAGTTTTTCCGATTTGTGTTGTTGTGCACTTATGCCTCTGACGTATTTGGGGGGGTATGGGGAGGAGTTCTGTACTCCGATACCAACTTGAGTGTATTTTTATAATATCAGCCCTCTGTGGGTCCTTTGGTTTTGCCAGGCTGTGAGCTAGATCTGCCAATAGCGGTAGAAGTGCTCTGTGCACGTGCCTCTCTGGTAACCATGATGGTGGTCCGGGTTCAAGTTGCCCCCGGTGAGTCGGATATATTGCTCTGAAACCTGTGGAGGTGATTCAAGCAAACACAGAAATGCCAAGCTTGGAAGATGTGCAAAGCGATGGACTTGCAAGGGGTGACCACTAGACACGGGTTGGAACGTTGAATTTGCCAGTTGTTGAAATACCTGGAGCACAAAATATGAGGCTGCTGCAATGTTGTCAAGGCTATGTTTCAGAGCATGCTTTGCTCCCTTTCCCATAGTTTTTGTATATATAGATAACACTGAATGACCATAAGATTAGACCTTGAGAAAATAGTTTCAGTGCCGGCATACATACTCTTTCCCACCATGATTTCTTGTCCAACCAGAACAAATCCATATCCTGTTGCTTTGTTGTTGGTGCAGGTGGTCACTTCATAGACTGGTGTAACACCGGCAATACACAGGATTTCAGGCAGTTTATGCCGCTTCATGATCTCACCCCTTCGTTTGAGTAGCTGCAGGAAAAGAATGAGCTTGCTGTCACAAATAAGGTATAGAACGTCATACTGATTTAGTGTTTGCTGATGCAACCACAGCAGCATTTGAAGAATTGCCTGTGGTAGGAACACCACCTTCAAGATTGCTGTTATTTTTCCATCGTATAGCATGCTCTGATCCAGTACCAATCTCAATACCTTTGTGGCAGTCAAGGATAGCAGTGAGTGCCTCATGAATTTTCCGTTTCTCAGCAGCAGCCTGTCAGGCAGGTTCAAGTATGGGTAAGGTTTCTGAAGGGGCATCCAATTTCCCTTGTTGCATAAATTGATGAGTTCCAGTTTCACCTTGCTTGGTCTGGTGAGCATGACAAAGATCCATCAAAGTGTTGTAGTTGATGAGAATTGGGTCAAATGTGGAGCTTGTAAATGAATTAGAAGATGCTTGTTTGAATTGTAGAGAAGGGAGAGAGTCAGCAAGAACTTGGGCAATGTGGGCTACATCCTCAGAAAGAGCTTCTTCTTGGACTTCCTCATTGACTTTGAGCATATCAGCACTGTCATCATGAATTAGCAATGTATTATGAACAAATAGTATGAAATTTACATGATTTGATCGTCCTCAATAGAGAGGGCTGCACTTGCATAACAAAGTGTGTTCAGTGTGGTCTCTTCTGCCAGGCCAGCAGGTATAATACTGGCTGCTTGATCAATAGTATCTTGCATATTAACGATGTCCAAATCAGGTTCAGATTCACATTCACTATCGGAGTCCCATTCGTGGTCACTGTCATTGCTATCTGAGCCATCTCTTTTGTTAACAGACCTGACACATTCTCCAATTTGGTCAGAGTCTTTCCACCATGTTTGTACAGGAGGCAAAGTGGGTTCTCTTGTGAAAATGTCATTGGCAGAGGCCCCAAGGAGGGCAAATAGTAATTCAGCCTCTTTAAAGACTTGATTTGCGGCATCTGAGATCTCTTTGATTGCCAAAGCTGTTGCATTCACTCCCCGGACATCAGAATAAGTATGGCTGTATCCGCTAGCAGTGGCCCTTCCAGTATTGACCTGGGCAGATAGATGTGCTTTGCGTAGCTGAATGTGAATTTTTGAAACCATTTGCTGGAAGTTCTCTGCTATGAAGTCTTTGACAAACTGTCGACATATCCCAAAGATATGTTCAATGACCTCTGTTGAATATAGCCAGGGAAAGAATGGCATCGGCTTGTCAAGGTGGTTGCGGTAGATGATTACCAGTTTGAGAAAACCATGAATAACTATGTTGCAGATCTGATGACACTGTGAAGAAATAAAATGCCGAGATTTTGAATAATTGTTTATATCAAGAAAGTGCTCCCACATTTCCAGGAAAAAATGTGCACGTAGAGCCATCACAACATGCTCATGAATGCCTATAGAGCAGTTTTGATATGCATCAGTCAGCTCTCCAAAAATGAAGAGGTAGACTGCTAAAGCCCACCATTCACGATGGTGTTGATTGATCCAGTCCAGAGTTCCAGCACAGAAAGTACATGTTGCAGCATTATCATCTTGTCGATCCAGCTGATCAACATCTCGGCGGTATAGTGGCGATGTACCACTCAGTGCCATATCCCATATCTGACTGTATAAGGCAACATTGTTGGGGAAGGTGAGAACTCAAGTGCCAGTGGTGACATTGTTTCTGCAGGTCTTTGCAAGATGCTTTGTATCCTGAATTACTGCAAATGGATATTGCTCAATGAAACCAATATCAATAATGATATCTTCTCTGCTGGAGCCAATGGGATGTAGAATACGTGTTTGTTGACAGCTTGTTGCTTTTGTCTCCAGCATTTGCTGAATATTGCGCTCAATATTACTTCCATCAGCTGCATATCCAGCAATATGGATGCCTCGATTGATGAGACCTTTGACAAGAGTCCAAAGGTATGAGAAGAGCTGTTCTGCCATCATGCTGTCAGTTATCCCAAGAGCAGCCAAAATCATGGCTGAAATTTTTGGGATCAGAATCTGCAGAGACCATAGTCGAAGCTGAGACTCTATAAGCATGGTAAAAAGAAGAATGATTATATTGAACTCACTTTTGTTGCTTTAACAAGTTGGCCTCTTTCAAGAATTGCTTGAAACTCTGAAATGTCACTAACACAATAGGATTTATTAAGGGTATGCCCAGTAATGTAGAATCCTTTTTGCTTATTGTCGTAGTAAGGTCTTAGTGCTGATAATAACTTAGTATCATCGCATGCAAGAACAACAGGATCATTGTAGCTTAGAGCTTTCAATTGATCTATAATATCTTTGAATGTCTTGTCTGTGATCCTAAAAGAAAAAGGTGATATGCGAGAACTATGAAGCCTGTAGCATACTCATTAGCAAATAGGTCATAATTAACAAAGAGAGAACTCACTTCAGAGTGCAAGGATCTGGAAGAGGAAGAAACTCCTGCAGTGTTCTAAAAGCTGCAGGACTGTGTGTCAGAATAATATGGCTAAATTCTACAAGAGAGTGATGGTGCTGAAAATTTTGCATGCCAAGTCCTCATTGCTCTTTATTGCGCTTGAGAACCACACCCTGTAAAAGAGAGCCAAAGAAGTCATATCCCTTGAAATCTCCTGACAATACACCTTTCACATATTGCATTATTGGTGAGCGTCGCATTGCCTGAAAAGCAGTTAGTTTCTGACTGTATGTTGATTTGACCATGCTCACCTCATCCTCAAGAAGTGGCCGCAAACCAGCACAATTTGCATAGAGGAGAGCAAGGCCTTTGTTTTGATACTCTTTGTTGATATACTTGTAGTTTTTATCAGCAGGTTTGGGGACACGCAGCACATTTTTGAAATTCTTGTGACATCCAATGCTTATACAGCTAGAGCATGGAGAAACATCCCCACTCGACAATAAAGCTGCATGCCCTGAACATGCTGTTGCATGAATGGTGCCTGGCACCTGGTCATTCTTCCAAAGCCATTCATTTCATTGAGCAATTTTAACGTAGTGTTTGCGTATCAAAGACAGTTTATGATACTTCCTGCCATATAGATTGCAAGCAATAAATGTGACAGAAGATCCTCCTCCACCTAGTGCAGCTGTTCGCTCAAGATAAGTGCCGATGTATGGATGTGTCTTCTTGGTTAAGCTAGGGCAAGGTTGAGGAGTGGGGCATAGAACTTTTAGTTTTGTCTGAGTAGACGTCAAAGATGGTGTGGAGAAAAAAGATGACTTCAGAGTATACATGCCAGCACCAGGGACACTTGGTCTGGGACCCTTGCATTTCTGGCAGTGCTTGTGATAGTTAAAGACATCAAATGGAGCCTTCATCTTGAGGAAAGTTTCACACCACACATGGCGAACATTCCAAGGACCCAATACCTCGACCCTCTTGTCAACATTTTGGAGACTGGCTGTGAATGTTAGCAAGCACTTGGCTTCATTGTGGAATAATTGCTTGGTTTTCTGTGCTTGCTGCTATTTGGCCGACTTAGATTGACCCGGCACTGCTTTTCAGAATAATGTGGATTCATCACAGTTGTCTCTATCTATCGCATCTATCAGGCTTTCATCTTGCCCATGACTATCTTCTGCCATATCAATGTCACTTCCCTGTTCTTCCTCAGTCCTTCTCCATTTTGCAGGCCTGTCATTGTCAGGCCTGTCATGTGAATCACATACATTTTCCTGATGCTCTGTGAATGAAAGAACAGATGAAACATTTTGGATCTCCATCAAGAAATTATTAGAGTTGCTTCCAGATATGTTGCTGCTGAGAGGCACAAGTCTGCAATAGATTGGATGAGTATGTGATTTAGGATAGGGTGTGTTTTTTCCATGATGAGTCTACAATAAAAATTTATCAGCAGAACGTTCAATACTTGCATTCAAATGCATTTCTTTACATGGGCATTTTTCAATATTTGAAACCAACTCATTCTTTTGACATCTTTCCTTTTCGAGCACCAACACTTTTCACCAAAGACATTGTGAGCAACTGTATTGGCGGCAATGATGCCACATTCAGTTACATCAAATTGCTTCCCATGCTCCAGGCTATTTCCCTTGTTATCAAAGCAATGCTTGAATTGGCTTTCAAGCCACCATTGAACTTTGGTAAGCATGTTTTTGGGAGCTTTCATGCCTCGATGCGCCAATGAATCACCTAGAGGCTTCCTTAGCCAAACTTGTTTTGAACCCTGTGCTGAAAAACTTACTATACAAGATGGCACCACTGTCAAAATCAATCTTCATCATAAGCCAGTGCTCTTCTCTTTCAAGAAAAACTGGAAAAAATAATGAGGTCACTTTCAGATTGTGTATATGGATTTCCAATTGCCTCAGAAAAGAACTATAGGATTTATTTTGGAAGTCAGCAGCACTGGAAGCTTTCTTCAATTCCCTTGAGAACTGAAGGGTTTCGATGATCACTTTGTCCTGAAGTGATTCATCATCTTCTGCTCATTCCAAAAGATGGCTGAACATCATATCAATAAGTTCATCATTAAGGCAGCACTGTGATAAAAGGTCTGTGAAAAGCAGTGTCTTTGTAAATGATGCAGCTCCTGATATGTGAACTGGCTCCTTCCACAGTAGAGAAAGGAACTCCTGCTTGATTTCATTGAGGAAACTGCTATTTTTTTTTTTGAGAATCAAGCCAAGCCTGTGAGTTTTGGCATTTCTCCTGCTCGTTGACAAAGCCAATCATTCTGCTCCAGAGCAAAACTGCCCACATTGGCACAAGTGAGTTGGGGAAAGATGGGTCCTCAATAGATTGTTGACCATCGAGGATAGCCTGATGTATGCTAGCCTGCAGGAATTTGATGACACTGGTGGGAGGAACTTTTTGTGAGAGAAGACAAGACCCATTGTCATTGGGTGCTATATTGTTGAACCATTTGTGTGGTTGAGGCGTCAGCAATGCTGAGCTGCAAGGTATTTTTGGTGTCTTGAGAACATCTTCTACAGTCGTAGTGGGTGGTAGGCTAATCTTGCCTACAAACTTGTCTGGAATGCTTAACAAGTTGTTGCAATAGTTAACCAGCCTAAGTGGAACCTCAGCTGCCGGATATGTTTTTTTCTGCCCAATCTATTCAGCTGGATCAAAGAGAGGCTCATTGATGAGGTCAATGAGTGCAATCACTGTTTGAGCAGACATTTGAAGAGACTCTGAATCGGACAACTGAGGAGTGTCTGTGCATTGAAACTCTTAATATTCTGCTATGAAAGTAATTTACATAGTCCAATCATGGATGAGCTCGATGTGAGGCTCAATAGGGCTCAATGTGAGTCAGTTGCTATGCTTTTGACAACTTCTAATTATCATCTGCTGAGTTTGACACCCAAGACCTGCACCAGGGATCAGGCCTCAGCCTAGACCCCCTTCTGGGACCTGCACCATGACTCAGGCCTGATTACTATATTTGGACAACTAGACCTGAATTGGCTCAGGCCTCATTTTCTTTTTGGGGAGAAAAAACCTGCACCCAGATCAGGCATTTGGATGAATTGCCAGGGGTCCTCCTTTCTGCCACTTCTCATGTGCAGCGGTTCCTGGATCTCATTTCAGATCAGTCGATCTCATTCTAAATCTCTAGATAGTCACAGGGCACAGATCTTCGCAATATATGTATTCTTTGTTTCACAATGCAAATAACATGAGAACATGACAAGCACAGCGTTGAATGATGATACAGATAGTAGTAGTGCTAAGTAAGAGTTTCTCCGAATAGATGACAGACAGCGAGAATGATGCAAGAGATAAATTGTATGAGTATTGTTATTATTACCAAAACTAAGGTGACTATATATGCAAAAACTATACTTACTTGTGATAACTCAGCTTCTTTCTGGCATTCTGAGCAAGTCTTTGTTCTTCTGAAGTGTTGTATATTGGAGGCTGAGCCATGTATTTTCACAGATGGAGGGGTCAGAGTAAAGATTAAGGCAAAACATGAGTAGACTTGGGCACATATTTAGCTTCGTCTGATGAAAACTCAAAAACTCTGTATAATTTAAAATTTCTGTCAGAATAGTTATTATGATAAGTGCACCACTCTGTAAGATTGGTTGGAAGATCCTTTGAGAGACTTATTCTCATGTTCATTGCAATACTGCAGTCAGTTGGCTATGCCCAACAACAGGTGGTTCTTGAGCAATGATCATATATAACTTTGAACAGAAATGAGCAAGTCTGAGCTCTCAGCTCAATATTGGCATTGGTGTGTCAAATAGAGGCCAATATCATGTTGAACATCCTATGTCATAAAAACTTTTATATTATTCTATGTTGTGAAAACTTTATGTTTTTCTAGACAGTGGACATTACAATATGATGGTGACACACCTGTAGCTACCATCTAACACGTATAATTAGACATGGCACATGTATTATGTGCCATGTCTAATTAGACAGGTTTTTCTTTACATACCGCTTCCTTCAATAATATGGCTTTAATGTTGAACTTCACTTTCTAAATGTTGGGCTGGCTAGTCAGGCACTATTGCTGGTGGTGCTGAGGCCATCAGACATGCTGTCAGCAATGTCAGCAATGTTGAATCACAGATGTCGTGTTGGGTACTTGTCAGAGATGTCTGGAGATAATGCTGACAATTGATCCCACCCCCACCCCTTGCTTGTTGTCAGACATGATGAGCTTGCTCCCTCCCTCAAAATTCATCAGAAAATTTCAGAAAAATAGAATAACAATGTAAAACACATTATACAGCAAATTCAATGCATAATTTTTATGGAGACAAAGACAAGGTCCAAATTAGAGGTCAGAAGAAATTTCAATGACCCTGTGCACTTTCTCTGCTAGCTGGGCATCATTGTCATCATCGCTGCTTTCATAATTGTTGCTACCCTTGACATTTTCTTCAGTATCATATCCCACCTCCAGCACCTCTTTATCTTTCCATTCCTCCTCCCCATGCCCTGCACAGTCCATGTTCATCTCATCTTCTCTCTCTTGGCGATTTGTTCTGATGTCTAGGATTAGGGAACTCATGAAGCCTGGCAGAGTGGAGAGCTTGCGAAGGCGCTGTATATGAAGGTAGTTGAACTGGTGGAGATGCTCATGTTGCAGGCAAATCTGATGTGCAAGAATGGTATCTTTTGTGGCAAAAACTTCCTCCATCCTTTTCAGATATACTTCTTTATTACATATATAGGTAACAAGTCATTATATTTTGATGTTGAGCTGGTCAATCTCTTTATAAGTGCACTAAATTTTGTAGTACTCATCCATTATTATGCGGGCAGCAGGTGTGACCCAGGGATGTTCATACACATCCTCATGTGTGTCTGATAGTAAGTCAAAGTCTGCCAGGAATGCATATTCCATGACAAGGTCCTATGAAAGCTCAGGGTAAGGAGGAGAGAGGGCATGAGCAGCAGCATTGTACTGGTCAAGTGCATTTTGAATGGCCTGTGAGCAAGCTTTGAGGACGTTCCCGATATGTTTGCGTAGTTTGTATCCTAGATTCACAATGAGATGGCAGTAGTCAAATGTTAAGCAACAAATACCGGTCTGTGACATATTCATCTTAGTTAATTCAAACATTCTTGCCACAATCAACCCCTCTAACTTATCAAGACATTGCTGGTAGCGATGCTTGGCTGTCATCTCTGCTGTTGTATTCTACTTGGGGTATGCAGGGGTCCAATGTGTTGTGATGCCTAGTTTCATCTCAAGGCCTTGTACAACTTGGAGGTCCTTCTCAAGGTTTTCTAAAGCATGACAACGTTCCGTCTCTGTAGATTGTGTATAGTCTCATGCACCATGTGTTTGGGAGGTGATAACAAGCCATGCTGCCTGTGCTTCATTAAGTTTCTTCCTTGAAAGTGCAATAAAATTCAATACGGCATCCAAATAGGTGTGAATTGTACTCACTGGCTTTCTGCAAGATTTACCAACTTGCTGTAATACTCCATCTGTAACGTCTTCTGCAGGGGTTTCCTCGACAGTCCCTCCAGGTATTCCTTCTCCTCAGTCAACCACTTATTGAACGTTTCAAAGTTGGCAACATTCTGGTCCTTCATCTGTTTCTCCAGCATGAGTAAGCCATTGATGAGCTTCAACGCTTGCTTGTAGTTATTGACAAGGAAGTTACCTAGAAAAATCTGTCACCTCAGAGTTATGAGGAAGCAAATGTATTTACTGAGGCCTTGATAAGTCTCTTATTTATCCATATGCTTCAGGTATTCTTGTATGCATTGCTTTTGATGGAAAACACTGGTGTATCGTACAGGTGATGCCAATGCATTGGATTTGGAGAAGAATCACTCACATCCCTCCAGATCCTTGAGGCCCAGTCCTTTGACATACAGTGGCTCAAAAAACTGTCCCAATGTTTTATACTTTTTGAAAGATGACATTGGCATAAAGGATGAGAAGTACATAAAATCCTAATTAAATTATGTAAAATACTATGGCATTGTAGCTACAAAACAAGTTTGGATTCATGTAATTGAGATCAAAACTGATGGAGTGATGGCCATTTTAAAATATTCACTCATTGGGACAGTTTTTTGAGCATCTCTAATTTTTCAGGTTTATCCCTATTTTACTCAGAAATAAAGAGTAAGTTGCATGTGGGAATATTAACAAAGTCATGTGACCATGTTTAGATATATCTGGGAGTAGTTCAAGCTGGTTGAATCACATCTTGACCTTCAACCACCATCATGAAACCTATTCCTCCTGCACAACACTCTACTGTTGCTTCTTTTCTTGCTCAAGGGTATTCTCTGTATCAGATTGGGGCTCAAACTGGTCTAGGGAAGTCTACTATTGGGAGGATTGGTAGAGAGCTGGAGATGGACAAGGAAAACCATCCTGGAGGCTGTCCTGCTAAGCTTACTCCACATGATAAACAGGCTATTGTTTAACAAATCTCAACTGGGAGACTTGATACAGCTGTCCAGGCCACCAATTTTATCAACAACATTATTTCCAACCCTGTCTCTTCCCAGACTATCTGGAATGTGTTGAAGGAGGAGGGGTATCAGTCTGCTACCAAGAGAAAAGTTCCTATGCTCAAAGCTAGACATTGACAACTACAGCTTAAATAGGCTCAGGAGCTCAGTCTGCTACCAAGAGAAAAGTTCCTATGCTCAAAGCTAGACATTGACAACTATAGCTTAAATGGGCTCAGAAGCATCAGAACTGGACTATAGAGGACTGAAAAAGGGTGTTGTGGACAGATGAGACAAAGATTAACAGGATTGGGTCAGATGGGAAGCAGTATGTGTGGAAGCTACAAGGAGAAGGCATTTCAGACCAAACAACTACACCTACTGTGAAGCATGGAGGAGGAAGCAGTATGTGTGGAAGCTACAAGGAGAAGGCATTTCAGACCAAACAACTACACCTACTGTGAAGCATGGAGGAGGGAATAATCTCATGGTATGGGGCTGTATGAGTTGGAATGGGGTAGGAAAGCTTGTGGAGGTGGTGGGGATCATGAATGCAGAGCAGTACTGTGAAATTTTGGATGATGGAGCAAAGGAGAGCTTTGAGAAGTTGGAGATGGAGGAGGGTGCCTGCTACTTTCAACAGGACAATGACCCCAAACACAACTCCAAGAGGGCTGACAAGTGGTTTGAGGACAACAACTTTGATGTCCTTTGGTGGCCAGCCCAATCCCCTGATCTCAACCCTATTGAACATCTCTGGGAGTACCTCAAGGAGCAACTTATGTCCTTTGGTGGCCAGCCCAATCCCCTGATCTCAACCCTATTGAACATCTCTGGGAGTACCTCAAGGAGCAACTTAAGCAGTATGAAACACCTCCTTATGGTGTGCATGAATTATGGGAGAGGGTTGCAAAGGAGTGGGATGAAATACCACCAGAGGTATGCCAAAGACTAATAGAAAGCATGCCTAGAAGGATTCAAGCAGTTATCAAGGCAAATGGAGGACATACAAAGTACTAGATACTAAAATTAAAGATGCTCAAAAAACTGTCCCAATGAGTGAATATTTTAAAATGGCTATTGCTCCATCAGTTTTGATTTTGATTACATAAACCTAGATTTATTTTGTAGCTACAATGCCATAGTATTTTACATGATTTAACTAGGATTTTAAGTACTTCTCATCCTTCATGCCAATGTCATCTTTCAAAAAGTATGAAACATTGGGACAGTTTTTTGAGCCACTGTACCAAATGTGTCAAGCAGTTCCTTCACAACAGCCAGGGGATACTTGGCACTTCAAGTAGGTGAGCCTCATCATCAACAATGCAACAAGAAACCTCACAGCTTGCCACTCTGAATCATGTCAGCAATCACTAAGACAAAGCCATGCTGACATAGCACAAGGAAGACACCTGTTTCATCAAATATGCCCCACATGTGTGCAGTGAGCTCATCAATTATGTTTTTCCATTGTTCAGCACAGGGGCTTGACTCAGCATCCACAGTGTCTTCTTCCTGTAATATTCATGAACATGGTGTACAGAATACAGAAATCACCAACACACTGATTCTTTTCCAGTGGGCAGCATCTCCTCCAGTGTCCCCTTGGCCCATTGATTAACTTTCTCTCTACTGATGTAGTAGTTGCCATCAACATCGCAGTCATCCTGAAGCTCCTTTGATTCACCAGATATGAGCTCTCCATTTTCATCTTCAGTTGCTGGTCCTCGATGAATGACACACTTGAGGGAATCATTGCCATCCATTGTCACTAACATCTCATACATCAACTTCTTTTTACCCTCCAATTTGTAGGTGCATGCAGTACATGCATGGTGAAGCCTCCAGTTAGGTGTCTCACGTTGGAGGGCAATCCATATACACTTTTCAGTTTTGTCGTTAATAGCTAGGTAGACATTGAAGGCAATCAAAAATTGTTTACTGAGATAAGGTTTGAATGGAATGCCATGTAGATTGCACAGACTTTTCATAAAAGGCTGGATTGCGAAGTGAGAACAGTGCAGTTGAGAAGTACGATAAAGTTCTACAGCACACATAGCAAACACAACTTTAGAGTGATAATGTAATGGCCCAAACTTACCTATCTTGTTATTATGTGATGTAACGTCGCATTTATACTAGTGTTTATAGTTATTTGGACTTTAGTTCTTTTTTCTTGTGTTACATAGCTGAAATCGAGATGCTAGTCTGATTCACTCATGTGACTAAGGACTTAGAATTTCCACTATTGTAACTACGTTATATTTTTTTGAATCTTCTGGTTCTCAGCTATCAGCTATTGGCACTCTGTCAAACTTGTCAAACTTTATCAGCTTCTCTGCTTCTTACATAGCCACTCTAAAAAATTTTCTGTTGAGAACACTCGGTCCAACATGGTCGATTCTTGTGGAGATAAAGCACCTGACGTGTCCAGTCTGGACAGTGGACAGCATGTGGAAACAACGATGAAGTCGTCAACATACTTACCTCTGTCCAAGTGCAACGAGGGGTGAGAGCCCTCAACCTCAGTCACTAGTGAAGGGTTTGGAATGCCAGAGGGCCTATCTGTGAAGCAGATAAAGAGGATTCTGACCCCAGCCCCTGGAGGCGGCATTCCGGTAGCCATGTCAACTGGGGCCAAGGCAGGTCCAGCTGGACCTGAGCGGAAGCAGACAGTATCCTTTTGGGCAGTAGGGCCCAAGGACCAGGTGTCGGGGGCACTGCAGTCTGAGGAGGTACACCTAGGCATCAGAATGGCGGAAAGCTCGCCATTTTGTCTGGCCAAGGCAGAGCAAGTAGGGGGTGAAGGTAGGGAAACACCCCCACATACGAGGTCAGGAGCACACTATGGGGTGTCTGTAGTGCGAGTAAGGTCCGTGTTGCATCATGAGGTATGCACCATGGTCAAAAGTGAGCCTGATGGGGAGGGCAATGCAGCTACATTGCGAGTGAAGGCTGAACAGAAAGGGGACGGTGTAGGTCGCCGAGCATACATGGAGGATGCGTCCTCAGATGAGGAGGAGCAGGACAGGGTGTTGTCCATGCTCAGAGTGCAACTAAAGATTGTACTTGCAAAGTATCTGCAGGTAACAAAGGAAACAATGCAAGCACACCTGCAGCTGTATGTGATAAAGCACATCCAGATGATGAGGCGCTGCCAGCAGGCAGTGCCCCCTGAAGAGTCAGAAGGGTATGTTGAGCTGTTTGCTCAAATCTTCAAGCTTGAGTTGCAGCAGTACCTCAAGCACAAGAGGATGAGGAGTAGTACGGTGTCTACTGCTACACCAATGAGCTCAGTGGGATATGACTTCCTGTGGTTCAGTCGTACCCCAGCAATAGAGGAGGCGATGGAACTGCTAGAGGCACCCAAGAAGGCTGACGAGTCTCAGGAAGACTTTGTTCAGCGGCGTGCTGCTGCGAGCAGGCAGAGATACTCAATGGGGATGGATAATGAGGGGGAGTCAACAGTCAAAACATTGACACAGGATGTAGTGGGAGGTGTGAGGAGTGAGATGGGGGTGGAATACCACCCAGTACAGGGTGAAGGAGTCTCAGACTCTGGGGAAGAAGCAGAGTCACTGCAGGTGCAGGTGGAGCAGCTGAGGCCAGTGAGGCCAGTGGAGCTGCAGCAGAACCAGCGGGTGGCGATGGCCAATACTATGGCTGAGCGAGTCAACTTCCAGAGAATGAGGAACCAGGACCTCCAAGTTCGGGGGGAGTCATGGGTAGATGATCAAGGCATTGTGTTTGAAGGCACTAATGGCATGATGCCTGTGGATAACATGCGTCAGCAGTATGTGCAAGGGCAACGGGCCATGGGTGGCCCAAGGCACAATAGCACCATGTGCAGAGAGGTCAGGGGCAAGAGTCGTGAGTCGACCAGCCAGCAGACAGCCAGTGGGCGACAGCAGGGGAGCAAGGCAGTGCAATCTGCTGTGCCTGAGGGCATGGGAGAACATGCCTGGGATGAATGAGGCGGCTAGGGCATAGGGAGAACATGCATGATCAGTTGATCCACCTGGTGGATGACGTACTAGGAGCGCGTTTCAATTTCCCTGACAGGGTTAAGCCCCGTAGAGCGGAGGCAAAGACTATATGGTCTTATACTGGGGGTTACCGGTTCTTGCAGCTTGAGGACTGAGCCATTGACATGTGCTATCATCTGGCGGCATGCCACTATGGGGGAGATGATATGGATCACAAGCAAGTGTTCATTTTGCAGGAGTTTTTGGAAGAAGAGGTGAAGGCGTGGTATCACCACCATATTCTGCATATGAATCGAATGGTCCAGGAGTGGACATTTAAGGACATCCTCATTGAACTGTACAATTGGTTTGTAAGCCTGTCAACTATGCAAGATGTGTGTGAGGCCTTTTGGAAGGCGCAGTATAGTGAGAAGACAGGTGTGCAAGGGTTTTATGATGTGCTTCAGGAGCACGCTCAGAATATAGCTGTCTACCCAAATGAGTATACCATATGTGAGGCATTCCTGGATGGATTGCCCTCACAGATGAGGAGGTCGCTGATCCACGACAATAATTTGTCTCCGAAGATCAATACTGTGGATGAGTTTTTGGCATATGCTGTACGATACAAGCAGTCGCTGAAGATGGCGATGCACTTTGAGCAGCGGATGATGAGGCAGCAGATGCCTCAGCAGATGGTTGATAAAATTGGAACGTTTGTGATGCGGCAAGCTGACCTGGTGTTGGGTAGCATCCTGCAGATCAAGGTCCATGATGATAGAAAGGGGAATAGGGCTGCCCAACAGGGAGGTGGAGATGAGAAGCCATGAGAGGATTGGGCCAAGAACAAGGGAAATGTGCAGGGCCAGGGCCAGCTGCATAAAGACGAAGATGGAGGCCCAAGGGCGGGGCCGAAGATTGTGAGTAAGGTGAGAACGCCTGGGGTCCAGTAATGCTTCAACTGTGGAGCATGCAATCATTTTGCGAATTCTCTGAAGTGTCTCCAGTATAGGCTGCGGAACCGTGTGCAGCTTCAAGCTGCCCATACAGTGGATGGCGGTGATGGGGAGATGAGTGAGGCTGGCAGCGGGCTGGGAGGGGACTCAGAGGCTGAATTGGCTGACAGTGAAGCGAGTGATGATGAACGTGTGGTGGAGGAGGATGATGAGTTGGTGACTGTGGATGTGTATGCCAATGATTACTATAGTCACGATAGCGACTCGGAACACTTGGTGGTGCTCACAGACTACCCAGAGGATGAGTATGATCCTCTGGAAGGGGACCAGCGTGTTTGAATGTGGTGAGTAACGCTGCATAAGGCCTCGACAAAGCTGAGTCGTCCAAGGTATAGGCGAGATGAGAAGGCATGTCTGGTGACATATGTGAATGTGAATGGTAGTCCTGCATGGACGTTGTGGGACTTGGGAAGTACCACGTTGGGAATCACACCCCAGTTTGCGCATGTGCATCAGATTCGTGTTAACAAATTGGAGGAGTCCATAACTCTCCAGTTGGGGACAGTGGGCAGTAGGTCGGTAGTCCAGTTCAGGATGAAGGCCAGGGTGGCCATGAGAGGGGTGTCCACAACAGAGTACCTCGATGTAGCGAACTTTGATCGCTATGACATGATTATTGGTACACCATTCATGTGCAAGAATGGAGTCCTACTGGACTTGAGCAAGGATGAGGTAGTCATTAATGGTGAATGACTGAAGGCAGAGCGAGTGGTCTTGCAAGACATGGATGGACGCCTGCGTCGACAGAGGGCGACTGAGAAGCGCCGTGATGAGAACTGACTCCATGGTTGCCAATGCAAGGCAGCAGTGGAGGAGGTGAAAGAGGAAGTTGAGCCTGTGGTCAGTCTACCGGCGGATTTGCCATGCCTGATAATGACTGAGGAGGAGTTTCAGGCAGGTCAAATGGCGTGGCCTGAGACAGTGAGAAACAGGGATGCCGGAGTGGAGATGAGGCACGCAGTGCGAGCATCAAGAGAGTGTCAACCAACAACGTCGAAGGTCAAAGTAGAGGACCTTGTAATGGAGGAAGAGGAGCAGCAATGGGCCACAGAGGCAGCGTCAGTAGCAGGTGCCAGGTGCGCCCTGTGGGACCAGCCCTGTGTTGTGCCCAAGGTGCAATGGGGCTATGACCTGTGGATGCCATAAGAGTGGAATGAGCTGGTGGCATTGATGTGTGTCCACAATGTATGCAGGGGGTCTAGTAGAGGCAAGGTGTATTGCCTAGCTACTCCAGATGAAGTGTCGGTGCCTTTGGAGATTAGGTTTGAGGGGGCGGCGCAGTCAGTGCTGGGGCCACTACTGCGACTGAATGTTGGAGATGGCAGCGCTGAGCGCCTGCAGGCACTTGATGACAGGTTTTGCAGGCACCCATGGGGAGTGGTGGACAGACACTGGCTGGCTAACAAAGGCAAAAGGCCAGGGATGGATGTGGAGCTGCTGTGCCAGTGGTGGCAGAGGGAATATGCCAATATTGTCAATGGGATGAAGGAGGAGTTGCCTCCCTGGAGGGATGTCAATCATGAGATAAACCTCATTGACGATGACAAGCGGTATAAATATCATCTGCCTCGCTGTCCACGAGCATTGCAGGACCAGCTGTGGAACAAGACCAACTGTTACTTGAATGCATGTTAGTGGGAGGCAAGGCCGGCGGTGCAGGCAGTGCCACTGTTGTGCATTCCCAAGAAGGATGGGACATTGCACATGGCGCTGGATGCATGGCAGCACAATGATAACACTGTTAAGGACATGATGCCCCTGCCGGACCAGGAGGTCAATGGGAGGATGTGGCTCAGGTGAAGGTGCGGTCAAAAATTGACCTGACTGATATGTATGAGCAGGTGCGCATACATACTTCTGACATACACAAGACACTGTTTGCATCACCCATGGGGACGTTTGTGAGTAATATTATGCAGATCAGCGACTGTAATGCGCCGGCGACGTTTCAGAGGTTGATGACCTCAGTATTTTGTGATGTCATTGGGAAGTTCATGCATGTGTACTTGGATGACATATTTATATTCTTGGACTCCATTGAGGAGCATGAGGACCATCTCAGGGTCGTGTTTTAACGACTCAGGAAGAACAGGTTGTATTTTAAATGGAAGAAGTGTGAGTTGTACGCAGAGACGATTGACTGCTTGGGTCATGTAATAGATGACCAGGGGATCCACCCCGATGCAGATAAGATTGATAGGATTTAGAAGTGGCGTGTACCACGGAATTACAATGATATCCAGCGCTTTGTGGGGTTGGTAAATTATATTGGCACCTTCTTGCCAGACATATCGGCCTATACAGGCCGCTGATGGCCATGATGCTGAATGGGGCCCCGTTCCACTGGCAACTACTGCACCAGCGGTGCTTTGAGATGATCAAGCAGATTTGTGCTAAGATGCCGATGCTGCATCCTATTGATCCTAGGCAGGATGAGCCTATATAGCTCATTTGTGATGCATCCAAGACTGGAGTCAGGGTGATGTATGGGCAGGGGGTGTCATGGCAGACTTGCCACCCTGCCAGGTTTATGCCGAAAAAGTTTACAGCAGCGCAGCAGAATTATGCCATGCATAAGCTGGAGACACTGGCCATACTGGAGGCCCTGCTGAAATGGGTGGACAAATTGATGGGGTATAAGATACACGTCATCACTGACCATAAGGCTCTTGAGTTCTTCAAGACACAGGTGCACCTGTTGCTGCAGCAATGCCGCTGGGTGGATTATATGTCGAGGTATCAGTTCAACATTATGTATGTGAAAGGCGAGCTGAATAAGATTGCTGACTGTTTGTCCCAATACTTTGAGAGTGACACAAAGGAGGACATATATGATGAGTATGAATATGTCCAGGTGGACAGGCGCATGGATCCAGATGGGGAGGATTTGCCCATTCAGAGATACGAGGAGATCAAGGAGCATGTGATTGAGATCCGGGCCATGTGGGTTCAGGAGGCCAGGTGCAGTCGGCGCCTACGGGACCAGCAGGAGCAGCATGAACTGGAGGCACATGATATGGCATGGGCTCAGGAGATGCCCAATGGATGGATGGGGGATGGGCCATGTGCAGCGGGGCTGGAAGCCTAGTGCTGGGGGAGGCCCTAAAGTTGAGTGGCGGTGAAGCAGGGCTGGTTGGCCCAGAGGATCGTGAGTTTGCAGACATGGTGAGATGCAAATATGCGTGTAATGTGCTGTTTGCAGAGATCATGGCGAGCCCGGGGGATCACACCTGCTTTACCATAGAGGACAGGTTGGTATACACCAGCAACGTGGTGGGGGATAGAGTGCTCAGGGTGCTGAGAAGACTTTGCTGGAGCAAGCACACTCCTATGTGCGGTGGTGGTATTAGTGGCCTCGGATGGTTGCAGATGTGACTAAGTTCTGTAGGACATGCGAGTTGTGCCAACAGTCAAAGACGTCCAACGCAAGGCTGGCAGGCTGGCTGCACTCTCTGCCTATTCCTGTTAGGCCTTGGGACTCGATTGGGATGGACTTTGTTGGTCCTTTCCTGAGGTCCCAGGGTTATGACTATCTCTGGGTGGTCATTTGTCGGATGACCAGTATGGTGCATTTGATACCGGTCAACACTACCATGACAGCAGCTGAGTTGTCGTGGATATATCTCAAGGAGATAGTGCAGTTGCATAGGCTGCCGAGCTCCATTGTCAGTGATAGGGATGCAAAATTCACTTCCGCTTGGTGGAGGGAATTGCACAAATTGTTGGGAGCAAGGCTGCTCATGTCGACGTTGTTCCATCCACAAACTGATGGGCAGATGGAGCGCACTAATTGCAACATGGCACAGATTTTTAGGACGGTGGTCCGGCCAGACCAGGGGGACTGGGTTGATAAGGTGCCTATGACCGAGTTTGCAATCAACGCAAGTGTGTCTGAGACGACACGTTATGCACTGTTTGAGCTGAATGGTGGGTATATGCCTACCATGCTGCAAGAGTTTTGCAGTGACGGGGTTGCACACCAGGGGGTGTGCAAGTTTGCGCAGCAGGCATTGGCTAATCTGGTGGACACACATGACATGATTATTGAAGCTCGCGTATTTCAGACATGTAATGCAAACATGCGGAGGGGTAAGGAACCTGCAATTGCACAGGGTGATTTGGTGTTCTTGTCTACGAAGAAGCTCAACTTGCCTAAGGGCAGGGCAGCAAAGCTTTGCCCGAGGTGGGTAGGGCCCTATCGGGTCCATAGTGCCAAGCTGAGCACATCGAACTATGTGCTGGAGTTGCCAGCTGCGTTGCAGAAGAGGCAGATCATGCCTAAGTTTCATGTGTCGTTGCTATGACCTTACAGCCTGAGCAATGATGCACTCTTTCCTAACAGGGCCACCCTGGAACCCTATGACTTCGGGGCTGCTGAGGATCAGGAATGGTTTGTTGATGAGATTATTGGCCATCGGTGGATGGTGCAGGGTGGCCTCAAATCCGAGGTGCATTGGAGTCTGGAGGACATGATGTGGGAGCCATTGCGCAGTTGCACAGAATTGGAGGCTCTGAGCCGTTACCTGGAGCTGCAGGGCGTTGGCCATGGTTGAGCCAGGCTGCTGGTCCTGGCAGCAGTGAGGGTGATGTGGTGGAGCGTGACCATGCTTGGACAGGGTTATGTCAGCATGGCTGAGTTTGTCAGCAGCATAACGAGGAGAGATTTTTTTTTCTCTCCTGACTTCAGTCTGCTCCCCTGCAATTTATCGTAAGATGTCGTACTATCAGCAACATAAACAGCCTGAGAGTTCAAGCACAGGCTCGAGGAGGGGGGGAACTGGGCATGATCCAGTGGACTATGAGGAAGAGAGTTACGAAGAGTTCAGGCAGCAGTCAATGCAGGCGTCGCCTGCGCAAATGTTTTATGTGGGAGGATGGTATCAACAAGGTCCCCCAGGACAACCATATTATCAAGCTACCTAGTGGGGGTATCCACAGGTGATGCCTGGCCCGGTTGGCCTGGTACCTATGGAGGTCGATGATGAAGTGTGGAATGCACCGCAGTACTACTACCCACACCCAAGGGGAGCGGTGCAGTCAATTCCACAACCACAGGGAGTGGCGCAATATGCGCCGAAAGGGTATATGGGAGCCCCCCTAGCGCCACAAGTGCTTCTGCAGGCACCATGGCAATCGCAAAGTGTCAGAATGGAGTCGCAAGTACACCAGACGCAAGGGGGTACTGTGAAGACTCCAGTTGCTTGATCCTCTGGCGCTGAGACACCAAAAGCCCCTATCGCTGCAAGAAGCGGGTGGGAGAAGGGCAGGAGACAGGTGGAGGAGCCGGTAGAGGTGGAGGAGGAAATGCAAGAGGCCATGCGGTGGAGATTGGGGGCAGCGAGGTACTTGGTGCCCTTGGATGCCGAGTTTTTGAGTGATCTGCTCGTGATGATGGTGCTGAGTGGGCTGCTGGATGAAAACAATAATCTGCAATGTCAGTGGCAGATGGCGCTGCAGCAGCTATTGAATATGCAGAAGCGCAAAACACAGAGCCAGACAGAGGACCACAAGAGTGAGCCCAAGAGGGCTAAAGTAGCAGAGGAAGAGTGTGGTGATTTACTACAGGTGCGTGAAAAGCAGCTGATGAAGCCGTTAGTGGAGTTGGTGGAGGGACCATTCACCGGGCTTATAGTGGAGGGCCATGATGAAGGTATGGAGGCAGGAGAAGTGTTGACCGCAGAAAGTACGGGGATCTGCAGGGCAGAGGAACTGGCGGTGAGAGTGAGTGAGACACCAGCAGGGAGAGTGGGGGTGCCAAGTGCACCCAATAAGAGTATGGAGGCTTCCATACATGTGCCCAGCCCTGTGATGGCAGCACCAGCAAGGAGGCAGGAGTCCAGGCATCAGGTTGATGTGAGCAAGCTGGTCTCACAAAATTTCCCTGCTGATGTTCCGTTTGGGGTAGGGCCTGCCCAGCTACAATTCGTACTTCCAGAGCTCCTGCCCACTTCAGCCAGCGTGTTTGTCATAGCACTGGTTCCAAGTGACCCACGACCTGCTCCCAGCAGGAAGGAAGAGGGTAAAGGCAAGGCTAAGGCAGCCTTTGGAGATGTAGCAAATGAGGACAGTGATTATGGGCAGGAGTCGTCTTCATCTGCATCGGAAGGCGAAGAGGGTAGGCCCAGAGAGTCCTCAATGGATCGCCTGGGGAGACAGCTGTATCTTGTGCAGGTGTGCAAAAAGAAGGTGAATCGGAAGTTGGAGGCAGAATGCCTCATGGAGCGACAGGCCAAGTTGCAGTTCAGGAGAATCCCGGACTTGCTAGGGGTGTACGTTTGGAACACCCATAATGTAGAGTGACGCAACTCCTGTTTTGTGGAGGGTCTGGGAGAGTATTTCTACTGATCCCCTTACTCCAATGCTGTTTTCTTTGGGAACGAGGCCAATAAGGCCTCGTATTTTGAGCAGCGATATCAGAAGAGTGTGGCCGTACTGTGCACCATGGTATACAAGCATGCATCATGGGGATTTCCCATGAACCTGCACAAGCTATACAGACTGTTCAAGTACCTGTCTAACAAGCATGCTCCACAGTAGAAACGTATTGTGGCGTACATGCTGTTTACAGAGTTCCAGCACTTTGCTAGAATGATTGAGACTGACTTCAGAGACGACACTATGAGGTATGCGCTGGACGACACAATGTTTGCATTCCCAGTCGACCCTCAACGACCGGGCATGTCTGAGGATGATGCCATGATGGAGTGGGTGACCATACTCTCTCGGTTGACAACACGCAAGAAAGAATGTGCAAGGAAGATGGCAGCTTGCAACTCGTGGCTATGCGTCCCCCTCCGCCCACGCAACCATTTGACCTTGACATATTGGTGCAGTACACCATTGTATTTGGCCGTCCAGGCCTGGATAATGCATTTACCGGTCTGGCCTTTGACTTAGCGTATCAGATACACTACCGTACACTCTTTGGTTATGCCTTGGTACAGGCAGTATGTGCCAGTGGAGCAGGTTGACCCACCATAGTGCGACAGCTGGCACTGGTGTTTGCACAACCTGGATTGTATAGGGAGGCCGTAGTGGCCTTCAATAAGAAGGATGCTCAACACCCATTTCAGCCGTTGGATGGGGAAAACTTTGAGTGCCACCAAGTATACATGTCCAAAAGTGTGTTGCAGAATTTCAGTAACGATGATGCCATTTGAGTGCTGCTGCAGAATCGTATCCCAGTAGAATGGGTGGACCATGCATACACCTATGGATTGGTGTACATGGAGCAGCACTTTTTCAAACCCACTGTTTTGCTTGACGTCTTCTGAGCAGCCAATAACGAGCAACATCATTGCTTGGCCACGTACGGCATGCCTCCTGCCATCCCAAACTGGGATGGGTGGCGTCAGATAGATGCAGACAATCAATATTGTCTATTGTTTAAGATCCGTGAGGAGAGGGCAAGCATGCCCACACAGAGCAGGGGAATGTACTACTATATTGGTACCAACCCCAACTTTGAGTATTTGCGGATGAGACCGCAGAAGGATATTCCTCCTATTCTAACACCCCTGGGGTGCCCTGTGGACACCAAGACGACTAATGTCGCCCTGAAGGATACAGAAATGGCCACCCCTGAAGAGGTCGTGGATGCCCAACCATTGTTGTCAACTTAAGAAATGAAAGCAGCAGCAGATTGGGTGAGGCTCCTAGCCTGTTGCCCACCCCATCCAGATATTCAGTGTAGATCGGAACACTGCATGCGGGAGAGTGGCGCAGTAGTGCTCGGCAACATTGAGAGATGAAGACAAAGGGGTGGCAATGCTGCCCCACCTGAAAAAAAATGAGAATGCACCAAGGCAGCAATTGAGCCCTCGATGCAATATGGATATGCTAGATCGTGATAATGATCTCAATGGGGGGCATGTAACGGCCCAAACTTACATTATGATACCTATCTTGTTATTATGCAACATAATGTCGCATTTATACTAGTGTTTATAGTTATTTGGACTTTAGTTCTTTTTTCTTGTGTTACATAGCTGAAATCGAGATGCTAGTCTGATTCACTCATATGACTAAGGACTTAGAATTTCCACTATTGTAACTACGTTACAGATAAGATGCAGAGGGAATTAGACCTTGCTCAACCAGAGAGGCAGCAATTATCTCCCCTCTCTGGAGAATAGGTACATTAAGGGAATAGGTATCTTTGGCAAATCATCAGATGTCACAGATAATGCTAGTCAACGGTGTACCAAAGATGTCTACAACTGTGATAGAACATGTCTCCTGAACTATCACATCTGGACTCAAAGGAGCCGCAAGTTCCTTTTCTGATACCCCGCATTTCTGACTCCACCATAAGTATGCACTGACTATGGCGTCTAACTGTGTGGCAAAGCCTAGGTTTTGGCAAATTATCATGTCTCGATGTCTCCAATATTTTCTTCAGTTTCTTTGTGGACATAGTTCCTCCTCAAGGAGCTCTTGAAACTTGCTGCCAGCATGGCTCAAGTTGAGCGACACCTGGCCATTGATGATGGTTTTGATATTGACCCAATCCTCATCATTGTCATGATGTTGTCCACTGTCTTCCCAAGCTTCTCTGATATCTTCTAGTTCTCATTTCTCTTTGTCTCAAGCTTCAGTGGTCATGAGTAAGCAATCAATATGATGGCTTCTATATGTAATCACTTACCTTGTTGATGTTCTCGAATCTCTTTGTTCTGGCAAGCTCAGAAGGCATGAATACCCAACCAATTGAGAGTTTGGACGTTAGTAGAGTTTGAATGGCCTTCATCAAATATTTTAAACTTGCTCTTGCTAGATTTTTGCCGACGGAGCATTGCCACTGATGCACTTATGTGGCAGTACACAAAACAGAGTAAAGCTTCCATGTGATTAGCTGATATAATGGCAGGTGTGATAAGGCCAGATACATTGCTTTCTATGCGTGCTGAATGCACAGGCCTCATTCTTGATAGATTGTATGAGGTTCATATTGGCTATTAAGTGCCACAAAGTCTCATTGCTCCACAGAGTTGATTCTTACAAACAAAACAGTGAAGATGAATTATATTAACTATGATACAGCTATTGTCAAGAAATATCATGTGCATGTTGTTGGTTGGCCTTCAAGGATACAGTTCGGCAGCCTCTCAAATATTTCAACCATGGATGACATCCGTCTTTTATGTTTCACACTGTGAGATGATGTATGCAAGTGGGCTTTTCTCATGGCTGAGGAGTGGAGAGAGCATGATCAGAAGCTTGCTGATGCATGTAACCAAGGTGTAGTCATTGGAAAGAAGAGGAAGGAGCACTCAGATAAGGGCAAGCCAAGGACGACTGGAAAAGAGCAGCTATTGAAGAAAAAAAAGACATCACAGCTGCTACCAGGCCCCATATACAAGAGCTGCAAGCATATTGATGATGAGTTACAGCCTGGCACCAATGACAAGTTCAAATCCAGTAGTGGTGGCAAGGACAACAATTAGACAGCTTTTAAACCAGCACTATTATCCTGTGTATAGTAGTTCAATATATAAAAATCTACTATTTTCTTCATATTTTTGGTGTGATACTGTAATCCTACAATTATGACCACTCAGTATTTGGCTGTGTTTGTTAGTGCCTATTTTGAGGGATTGTTGATCCCATCAAAATACAGTGGCGACTGATCTCTCTCTTGTTCTTTTACCATTGTTCTCTATGTGCACATATTTATACTTCTCTTGACTATTAAATACAGCGAGGTTCTATTGTCTGTTTGGTGTTGGTCTAAGTGTGGACAATATCCTACACTTCTTTGACAATATCCAACCTCCGCTGTCATCCTTTTTCAAGTTGCGTCAGTAACATCCAGCGGGTTCTAGTTGAGTATTCTGCCTTGAGTTGCAGACAACAAATATCCTGTAGATTGTAGGGGTATTTGCTCTAGTTTTTTGACACATATATTGGGGGGTCTCCTGGGTACAGGAATGCCATGTCAATTGATTCCCAAACTGCCTCAAACATCTTCCACTTCTGTCCTATTGGCAACATATCATAGTGTGTGCAATAGAACTAAAAACACCTCGCAGCCCACTGTCAACAATTCATCTAACAGACTGGCCAAAACTGTCGATTCCCTTCCTTCACAAAAGTGGAACCCACTCTCTGATAGTTCTTCTTCTCCAACACATGCTCCGATAGCCAATTGTCCAAAAATGACATCCGTTGCAAATCTGGGACCTAAACAGGCCACTGTCAAAGATCATTATACAAAGCCTCTGATTTTGACAGAAGGAGATTTGACACCTGAAATTGCTAAAGACTATGAAACAGCATGCCAGGATTTTTTTGACACAAAAGGCATTGAAGAGGCTGATCAAGTTCAACATCTCTTGGTCAGTATCAAGGATTATCGTATGTGCGATTGGATCTCTAGACAATCTGACCATATTATTCAGATGTCTTTCAATGAATTCATGAAGGAAATCTGTTCAAATTATTTGCCTCCTGACTAGAAACCACATGTCCATATCCGCATATTATCTGTAAATTTCAATCACAAGAAGCAGACCTTCTGGGATTTTGCATCGTATATTCAAAAGCAGAATTTGCTGTTGCTAGGAATCCCATCCCATTTTGATCTCGCCCACCTATGTACTCAAATTGAAGAGAAACTGGACTCTGCACTTTCTATCATGTACTTTGAACAAAACCTAAATGCCACCACAGACTTTCATACTTAGTTAAATAGTATCTGACTCATTAATGAAACATACCATCAATCAGAAAAGTGGGCAAGAGAGATTGCTGATGAAGTTTTCCATCAATCTAAGAAGTCTCTGACAACTGCAAATAAACCAAATACTACTATGAATGTTCCTGCCACGCAGAAGGGAGTAAGGCTACCTCCTTTGACTGATGAAAATAAGCACCTCTTATGAGAGAATAGCAGTTGTTACCATTGCTGCTGCCTTTTTGTATCATGTTGGACAAATAATTGTATCAAATCTTTCCCAGACCTGGCTAAGTATCAGCCTTGGACTCAAGCACGCATAAATGCGCTTGAGGCATTGGAAGTGCATGCGATGAGATCTATAGCCACCACAGTGCCTTCTACTGCCACTATGTCTACAGTTACTGTCGCTGCCATTTTGCCAACTTTTCCGTTGGGAGGAGCTCATATTGAGGATGCTGTCTCGGATAGTGATTCTGATGTGAGTGACATTCCTGTCTCAGTATCCCACCTTGTATGGAATGGTTCAATCAGAGGGTTGGAAGTTGAAGACTCAATCACTGTTCCAATGTTATTAGATGATGGCTTACATCTTGTTCTGATTGACACAGATTTAGTTCTCTGACTCGGGTTGCAGAAACGTTGCTTGAAAGAACCACTTGTAGTTTCTATTGCATTATCAAACTCAGCAAAGAAAGTCTCTACTGTATTGTCTGAATATTGTAAATTGTCTACAACATCGCTTGACAAAGCTTGGACATCTAATACTGTACGCTGATAGGATCTCACACAGGCTAGGCACATCAATGGCAGGCTCAGCAGCGGTTCCGGACACCTTGCCACACTCATGCTAAACTTGGCGCATGCAATTTGTCCTTTCTAGGCCATTCCCAATAGACATGCATGGCAACCATCAAGATCAATCAGTGATAGCACCAGCGGCAGCTGGAATGACAGCTATCATCATGCTGTCAGTAAGGTCTTGACAGATGGTGCTAATTAATCAGCACATGGCTCAGCTAGCCAGTGATAGTGCTTACAAATTAGAGATAATGCAATAACTCGTGATGGCAAGACTGGCATTTCACTATGGCGCATGATAGTACTTGGCAACCTCAAGACAGACAGAATAAACAGTGAGCTCATAATTTCCTTTTATTTAGTTTAATTCACGGCCTTTACTTACATTCTTACCATTCCATCCCTGCCTTGGCGATGCTTAGTCGCTTGGTGATGGGGAACTTTAACTTACTATAAATACTTACTACTTGTCAATAGTCAAAACAGAACAGAGTACCCCACTTTACACCCCTCAGTTCATCCTACAGTTCAGATTTCTCCTTGAGCTGACTAAGTTCATAGTCATCAATTGTCTGAACACTCTTAGCCTGCTTGCTGCAGTTACACTTACAGAACTTACACGCCTTGCACTTATGGCAGGCATCACACAGCTTAGTCATCGCTAAGCCTCTAGTTTCCTTCCCGCATCCTCTTGCCACATTTAACCATGTTTATCTTCCTACCCTTTTAGGTGCACTCCCCATGTTGGCACACCCTCCTTACCGCATTTTCTTGCTGACTATCATTAACGACTTTCACCAAATCCTGCCATTTAACTCTTTTTCTGACTTGTTCTCTGAGAACTGCCTGGGACTCCCTCAATCTTAGCACACTCAACACATTATTACACAGGTCAGTAGCCATAAACCATATCTGCTACTGATCTACTTTTGGATGTCATCAACACGCTATTGTAGCTCTGAATTTGTACTATCCTGTAATCCTCAGACGCCCATTTTTGAAAGCAAATCATATTGTAATTGACCATGATAAAGACAGTGTCATAGATAAATAGACAATATATAATTTAGTCAATCCAGTACTGCAAAAAAGAGAGCTGATTTGACAGTTTATACCTTTGAGAAAAAGGTTGAGAGAAACATTGAATTGTCAAAAGGAAATGATGAAAGAATTAAAAGCTGTGTGTGCCTTGTATTTAGAAAGATTGGAACAGCTAGGCTTGTTTGAAAAGATGACTAAGATAAATGTTGTTGCTGTGATCTGTGCATAAATTGAGGAGTTGGTGGCAGAGCAAACACTTGCAAAGTTTGATGAAAATGTGAAACATGAATTTAAAGACGTCTTCAAACCGGTTATGAATGTTAAAGATCTTCCAAGGGATGTGCTGGCAGAAATTCAGTTGAAGAAGGCTGATCATGCAATTAAAACAAGAACATATCAATGTTCACAGAAGTATTGGAAAGCGTGGAAAGTATTAATTGATAAACACCTTGATGCTGGTTGCATTCAACCATCAGCATCTCAGTTCATGTTGCCTGCGTTTCTAATCCCAAAAGCAGACCCTACTGTGCTACCTCATTGGGTTAACAATTACTGGGCTCTCAATGCCACAATGATCCCAAACAACCATCCCATTCTGAGAGTGGAGGATATACTGCATGATTGTGTGAAAGGGAAATTCTTTGCTGTTGTCAGGTTCTGCTGAGTCGGGGGCTTTCTGGGAAAGCAATCGCCCTTACAATGCGGACTTGACCCATGGATATTCGGGTGTCTGGAACTCCGGGGCTAGGACTCCAGGGTTCAAGATGTGGACAGGGGAGTCCCGGGAGAGGGGACTTAGTCCGGGGGTTTTGGGTGATAGGTAGCTGGGGAGTTCGGGTGGGGGTCGAGTCATAAACCGGAGGTTCTAAGACGAGACCAAGTTAGTAAGTTAAAGTCACGAAGTGCGTACCAGTCTTAGAGCACACGAGTATCCAAGCATGCCAGTCAATGCGTACCAGTCAAATAAAGGGCACGCAACAATTCAAGTAACCAAGTGAAAACAGTATAAGCAGTGTAATATCAAGACTAGCGAATACAACAGGGAGCTATGCTATAAGTACTACAGGGCCGGGTCTTGGGGTTCCGGAGTGTCTGAGATGGGTCCCGGGAGTCATTGAGTAGCGGGCAGGGACTGTATACCTGGATCGCGTGTGTGGGGTGCACGATCAATTGGTGCGGGGGCAGCTGTGATGCGTGATGTGTGATGGCCGGGAGCGAGCCGCATGATCCGATTGTTGATCGGGGCTGGTGGCAGCTGATAGTTGTCCTTGATGTGCGTGATGGCGGTGTCGGTGGTCGTGATGGCAGGGCGTGTTCTGTGGGGTTGGAGGGAGGGTCCCAGATGGTGTTCCAGGGGTGTCCCGGGGTGGATTCAGAGGGGAGGAGTCGTGACATCACCCCCCCTTCAGTGCCGAGACCCTCCGAGGCGCACGTAGCCAGGGGTTCGGACCGGGGTCCAACTGTGGAATCTGGCACCTGACTTGCCACGTATCAAAAAAAATTTTTTACCATCAAACTCAACCATGTCGCGCACGCCGACGCATTCCCCGACGCCCCCACAAACTAACGAGGTCGCGCCCCTCATGGCTTGGGAAGCCCGAGATGCGCGATACCGAGCCTGCCTCGACCAGGAGCGCGTGGCAGAGCTCGCCTAGCAACATGAGTGTCTTCCCATGTCGTCCGCCTATCTCACTGATCTTCCTATTTCAGAACAACTCAACAATCCTGTCGCAGGTCCCAGCCGGCACCCGGAGCCTGCTCCTGATGCGGGTCCTAGTGTTGTCCCAGAGTCCCGCCTGAGTCGTCCTGCGCCAACCTTTGCGCAGATGACCATCCACCCTCCCCACTCTAGGCTGCTTGCTCCTCGTTTCCATCGTTCCGGGATGGCGGTGGGGGCTGTTTCCGAAGTCCCGGAGGGTCAGCGCGTTGCATGGGTGGACGCAACGCAGGAGTTGTTTGGGAAGGCCCTGAAGAGGCCCCGGGGTCTACCCACCCACGCCTGGTGCGTGAGTAACGGACCGGTGAGTGCTTTCTTACCTCGGGTCTTGTTGCTGACTTTGGCACAGTATCTCCACTGTGCTCGATGGGTGGTCCCCTGCCTGTTCAAGGTCCCGGGCCCCTCATCCTGCTGGGACACGTCCGTGTGTGAGGCGTGCCACCTCAACCATGAGCGATGTTCCATGTCGGCGCTGTGGAGGGCGCGCTGTGTCTCCCGGGAGCAGGGGTGGCCGCTGGGGGGGGTCACCTGGAGGATGGGGGTCAAGGAGCAGGACTGGGTGGTGGAGCCGGTGGGGGAGGTAGCCGCAGCAGGTTCAGGGGGGTCGGGGAGCGGGGGGGCCAGGGCTGGCCCGTGGTCCTCCTCATGCGCCGAGTGACCCGGGAGGGGTGCGGGGGGCGCCCTGACAAGGAGAAGCAGCGGGCGTTGCCAAGCCCTTCCCCAGGGCCTTCGAAGAGGGCGCGTCTGCCCTCCGAGACCCCGCCCCCGGTTTCTCCGCCACGCCTCTCCCCAGCAGCGTTCTCCCCCTTGTCCGGAGGCCCTCAAGATGTCGACGTCGGGGTTCAGGCCGGGCAGGAGCAGGGGGGCCAGGAGGGGGAGGGAACAGCGGCCCTGAGGGGTCTGGAGGGGGATCAGGAGGCCGTGCTCCAGGATCTGAAGGGGGCCAGGGTCGCTCAGGGAGAAGCGGAGGCCAAGTTGGAGGCCTTGAGGGCGAGGTTGGGGCAGGGGGTGGGGTTCCCGGAGGGGCTGGTGGAGGCCGTGCATCAGGACGTGGTGGTTGCCCGCATGGCCTCACTAAGTGAGTGTTCCCTTCCCCGGACTTGGCGTCCTACTGACGCCCACAGGCTGGGCCTGGGAGCACCGTTTGCTCCTGGACGGGGCGGCCGCGGCACTCGCGGCACTGCAGAAGGGGCAGCACCCAGAAGTGACGACTTCCAGGATGGAGCAGGGCCTCGACCTGCTGGGGCGGGTGGTGTCAGCACACCAGCGGAGGAACATGCCCGCCCCCAGCTCCTGGTTCGAGAAGGTCCTGGATGAGGGTGAGCCTCTTCCATCCTGGGAGCAGTTGGCAAAGGAGGTACTGCGGGAGCACGGTCTGGCGGAGATGGGGGAGGGGTTTCGAGGCTGGCCAGGGGAGGGAGGGAGCGAGGGCTGGTAGTCTTCTTCTTTTCTTTTGTTTTTTGCTCGCTTGTCGATTCTCGTTCTGGCCTCGTACTGTAAAATACTGTAACTGTAGAAAAATGTATATACTTGGTCTCCCGGGGTCGACGGGAAGTGTGAGTAAGAGGGACGAAAGAAACCGGGAAGAACGCCTTGCCCAGACTCCGGGACACTACTACGAAAAGGTACTAAAAAAAGAGTAAGATCTAGAAAGGGAAGATAGAAAGTATACATGGGAGTTGAATCCCTACTGAGCCCAAAGGCAGGGGTTACGCCCACTACTGCCGTCTGTGAATCCTGCGCCCGGGAAGGTCGTTTCCCGGGTGCTGTTGTTGGAAGTCCTGGAGCTTGTCGAGGGCGCCTTCAAGGTTTCCGGGCGGTTCCCAAGTGTCATCTTCCGGGCCGTATCCCTTCCACCGTACAACGAAGTGGGGCCGTCCATGTATATTCCGGGAGTCGAGGATGTCTTCAACCTCGTAGTGGTACTCGTCCTCAACCTCGACTGGGGGAGGGGGCTCGGGGCGTTGTTCGGGGAAGGGATCCTGGGAGTGCCGTTCCAGGAGGCAGACGTGGAATACCGGGTGCAGACCCTTTAGTCCCAGGGGAAGCTCGATCTTGTAGACATGGGATGAGACCTTCTTCAATATTTTGAATGGGCCGAGGTGCTTGTGATCGAGTTTTGGGGAGGGTCAGCGGGTGCGGAGGTGGCGTCGATCTAACCATACCTTTGTCCTGGGGGTCCAGTCAGGGGTGTCTTCCCGTTTCCAGTCAGCGTGTTTCGCATAGGCCTGGTTCGCGGTGTTGATCTCTTCTCAGAAAAACTCGTGAAGGGACTGGAGATCCCGGGCGACCTCATGGGCGGCATGCGACGGGATGTCCCGGAGCGAGAGTGTCAGTCGAGGGTGGTCTCCCTTGTTGGCAAAGAAGGGGGATACCCCGGTGGCAGAGTGCGGTGTGTTGTTGTAGGTGAACTCGGCCAGGGGGAGCTCGGCGCGCCAGTCGTCCTGCAAGTAGTTGACATACAGTCGGAGGTACTGCTCGAGGGACTGGTTGACCCTTTCGGTTTGGCCGTTGGTTTCAGGATGGTAGGCGGTAGAGAGGTTAGTCTTTACTTCAAGTGCCTTACACAGAGAAGTCCAAAACTTGGACACGAAGAGGGGGCCATGGTCGGAGACAATGTCGTCCGGGAGTCCATGTTTGGCGAAGACGTGCTCGAGGAACAGCCGGGTGAAGTCCAGGGCGGTGTCTGTGGTGTGGCAGGGTAGGAAGATGCCCTGTTTGGTTAGCCTGCACACAACGATGAGAATGGCATCGAACCCTTCAGATTCCGGGAGTTCGACGATGTGGTCCAGGGATATGGAGGACCAGGAGCGTTGTCCAACCGGCAGGGGTTTCAGGAGTCCATATGGTCGGTGTTGGGGGACCTCAGCCCAGAGGCAGAGTTCGCATGATCGAATATAACGGGTCCATCCTTCTTCAACCCTGGCCAAAAGTAAGTCCGGGAAATAAGCTGGAGGGTCTTACGTATTCCAGAGTGTCCCCGGAGCTTGTGGTCGTGGTGTTGACGGAGGACATCGTAGCGGAGTCGGGTGTAGTCCGGGACGTAGATGCAGCTGTCCCGGAGAAGGAGTTTTTTGTCGGGGGACAAGAAGAAGGCGGGGTTCCGGTTGGTCCCTTCGGGGGGGTTGCAGGGGTCGTGGTCGGTGAAGTACTTGTCCTGGGGGGTGCAGTGGATCTGGCTCAGGGTCCCTTCGTTGTTTAGGAGCAGTACGGCATTCAGATGTTCGGGAGGGATCACCACATGATGATTGAACGCATTGCATTCCGCCTCGAACGATTTCTTGGAATAGACATCTGGTCGATGGGTGAGGGCATCAGGTTTAGCTCCGAGTCATCCTGGGCGGTACTGGATCGTGAAATCGTATTCCGAGAGAACCTCGGACTATCGGGCCTGCCGTCGACTAAGTTGCTTGGTCGTGGTGAAGTACTGCAGGTTGTTGTGATCCGAGTAGACCTGAATCTGGTGCCGGGCTCCCTCGAGGTAGGCTCATCATTGCTTGAAGGCTTTGACGATGGCGAGGAGCTCCTTGTCGTAGATGTCATAGTTGAGCTCGGCGTCGATCATGGACCGGGTGTAGAAGGCGACTGGCCGGGGCTCCCCACCGTCAGATTTCATCTGTGAGAGAATTCTGGCGATGGCGTAGTCGGAGGCGTCGCATTCTAGGATAATTGGGAGGGTCAGGTCGTAGTGCTGGAGTACGGGGGTGGCTGTGAAAGCCTCCTTGAGCAGGTTAAAGACGCTCTGGCACTTACTGTCCCAGCTCCAGGTGATGTCCTTGCACGTGAGCCGGTTGAGAGGTTTCGTGATACCGGAGTAGTTATCTATGAACCTCTGGTAGAAATTAGCGAAACCTAACAAGGACTGTACTTCCTTGACGTTCTGGGGTTGCGGCCAGTTGACGATGGCCTCGACCTTGTGGGGATCCATACGAACGCCGTTCAGGAATACGATGACGCCAAGATACTCAACCTTTTCCGTGTGGAACGAACACTTCTCGGGCTTGGCGTGGAGGTTGTGCTCCCGGAAGCGTTTGAGGACTTGCCGGACATGCTTCTGGTGGTCCTCCTTTGAGTCGGAGTAGATGAGTATGTCGTCCAGGTAGACTATCATGAAGACATCGCTCATGTCATAGAAGATGTCGTTCATGAAGTATTGGAACATGGCGGGGGAGTTAGTCATTCTGAAAGGCATCACAAGATACTCAAACAGACCATACCGTGTGTGGAACGCGGTCTTCCACTCGTGTCCCAGGGCAATGCGGACGTTGTTGTAACCGGAGCAGAGGTCGATCTTTGTGTAAACCTTGGCACTGCGGAGTCGATCGACCAGATCGCCGATGAGCAGGAGCAGGTAGTGGTTCTTCTTGGTGATCTTATTGAGTCCTCAGTAGTCGACGCAGAGTCGGAGCGAGCCGTCCTTCTTCTTGGCAAATAGAACTGGGGCTCCGGCGGCAGAGGCAGAGGGTCGGATGAATCCCTTACCGAGCATTTCGTCGAGGTAGTCCTTGAGGGCCCGGAGTTCGACCTCCGACATGTTGTATACCTTGCCGAAAGGGGGGGTGGCTCCTTCCTCGAGGTCGATGGTGTGATCATAGGGGCGGTGAGGGGGGATCTCCTTGGTGTCTTCTTCGGAGAATACGTCAGCGAACTCATGATACTCCAGGGGAACTACTTCTCAGAGGATTTGCTCCTTGGTTTTCTTTTCTGGGGGAATAGCGTCCCCTTGTAGATGTTCTTCCAAGAGAGAGGGCGAGGTGTGTAGCTGAAACGTGGGAGTTCCATCCCTCATGAGGCAGGCGAAGGGGGCGGCCCCGATGATCCTAATGTCGAGGGTGTTCAGGTCGATTGGAGTCGCGGATGCTTTGGCCGGAGCGGGTGTGACACGTGTCTGAGACCAGTTGGGGTAGTTCGGCCCTTTGTACTTGTTCCGAAGAATGTTTGGGGATCGATCAGGGGCCTTGCGGTCTCAGACGGGTGTGGGGGGCACGGCAGTCGTCCCAGGGGTGTCGGGCGTCGGGTCGCTTCCTAGGGCCCAGAGGTGCACGGCAGTTGAGGGGTGGTCTTCAGGTCCCGGAAAAGTCATGGTGAGCATCCTCCAATCGATGTCGGGGTTCGTGTCACGCAGCCAGGGTAGTCCCAGCACCATCGGGTCGATTCGTGAAGTCGTGTGACCAGGAAGTCGGAGGTGAACTCGTAGTCGTTGTCCAGGGTCACGCGTCCCAAGTGAGACCTCTGGATGGGGCCAGAGGAGGAGGGGGTGCCGTTGAGGCGTTGCAGGCGGAGGGGCTGGTCGAGGGAGTCATGGGGGAGGTCGAGAGCGTCGCTGATGAAAACTCTGGTGGCTCCGCTGTTGATGAGGGCCGATATCGGTCCCAGAGCGCCGTACAGCCTGGCATTGATGACGAAGGATCGGGACAAGCAGGACTGGAGTCCAGGGGGTGGTGGGGGCCCGTCCTTCAGGGTAGGGTTTGAAGAGTGGAGGATGTCAAAGGGAAGTTGCTGGTCGTCGGGCATCGGGTCCCGGGTCAGGCAAAGGGTAAGATGTCGCCAATCGATGCAGGGGTTGGTATCTCGGAGCCACAGGAGCCCTAGGACCAGGGGTGTGGAAGGGTGGAGTTTGGTTATCAACATCCGGAGGGTGTGAGTCTGTCCGTTGGTGAAAGTAATGGGCATACGCACGAAGTGAGTAATGTCCCCCGCCGTAGAGGCGTCTCCGTTGAAGAGGCAGAGCCGTACCGAGACCAGGAGTTGCTGAGCGGGTTCCGGGGCAAAGGTAGACCAAGCTTTGTTGATGAAGTTGTCGGTGGCGCCACTGTCAACGAGGGTGTCGAGGGGGGTTCCAGAGGGGGTGAGGCGGATTTTGAGGAGGAGGGAGTGTGAAGAATGGGAGGGTAGGTAAGCCATGAGGGTGTCCTGTATGAGTGTCGTGGAGCGAAGATGTGAGACCGGGATGGAGAAGATGTCGGGGTCGATTCCGCGATTTAGGGCATCTTCCGGGTCTAAATCGCCGGGTCGTTTTCCGAATACTCGTAGGTGGCGTCCTCCTCTTCGAAGGTCCAGGTGGCACGTCCCATGACCTGTCGTTGGGGGCACTCAGAGATGAAATGGTCTTTCTCACCGCAGAGTATGCACGCGCCTTCCCTTCTTCGCCATTCCTGCACATCCTTCGGGACTTTGATCCAGAGTCGTTCCTTCTTTTGAAGCCGGTTGGCCCAGAGGGCCTCCTCGTCCCGTTCATCGTGGACGTCGAAGTCTTCAGGGTCTTCTGGGGGTTCCTCAGGGCTTGGCGCGTTGCCCAGGTTGTGGGCGGCCACGGTGGCGTTGAGTTGGGCCTGGGGGCGGACGCCGCTGCCGGGGTTAGCATTGGGTGGGCCGCGACTCACCAGGGGTCGGCCACCAGGGAACACGGGGGGACCGGGGTTCTGACCTTGGGGGTTGGGGGTTTTGCTGGAGGGCCAAGGGGGTCCTCCCCTAGGGTTCCAGGGGGGTCAGGAGTTTGAGTACTCGCTGCGGTCTTCCCAGTAGCATTGGTCGATCTGCATGACGAGGGCCTTGTATCCGTCGTAGGAGGGTTGTTTCGGGGTGAGTCGGAGGACGTCCTTGATGCGTTGCGGCAGGGCGCAGCGAAGGGTGTACCGGAGGGCACTGTAGTTCCAACCTGTCTCGTAAGCTTCCTTTTCAAAATGTATGATGAAAGTAGTGAAACGTTCTTTAGAGCGCATCCGGAGGTTGAAGAGGTTGTCCTCAGCTTCGGCCACGGTGTTGTAGATCCCAAATTTCCTGCAGAACTTGTCGACGAAGGCTTGCCAGCGGGCGAGTGCCGGGTTGTTGGGGTCGAACTGGATAAGGGCCGTGTAGTGGTCGAAGGCGATCCCCTGGAGGTACGAGGCGGCAAAGGCCACTCGGGAGCTGTCAACCTGAAACGTGAGTGGTAGTGGTCGAAGGCAATCCCCTGGAGGTACGAGGCGGCAAAGGCCACTCGGGAGCTGTCAACCTGAAACGTGAGTGGTTTTGCCTGAAACGTATTGAGACACTGAGTAAGGAATGTACACCATTTTCAGGGGTCCCGGCCCGTGAATGCATCAGGTTTTTGAATGTCCAGACGTCCTTTGCGGGTGAGGGCATTGCGAGCGTCATCCGGTCCAGTAGCGTTATGGGGAGGGGGGCCGGCATTGTAGTAGTAGTAATAATGGTTACCTCCCCCTCCTTGTGGAGGAAACGCACCGAGGGCAGGACCCCACCTGCCTAGAGGGCCTCCTCCAGGTGGCTCACCTGGGGGTCCGTGCCCGGGAGGTCCGTTGTTCCAGGAGGGTTCATTCCTGCCGGGGGGTGGCGAAGGTGGGGGGCCTGGGGGTCATCCTTGAGGCTCGAATGGGGGCGGCGGAGGCGGTCGGGGAGGATTCGGTGGTGTCGGGTCAATCTGAGGGGGGCCGGGTGTGGGTGCGGGTGCCAGGTTGCGTGGAGGATGTTCAATCCGGGAAGGTCACGCTTGCATCGGAGGCCGTGGGGGGTTCCGCAGATCGAAGTGGGGTGGGGGGTCGCGGCGGAAGTTGCGTTCCAGAGGGGCCGGGGCTGACATAGGGGGCGGTACCGGGACGGGCGCGGGCACGGGGCGTGGTTCATTGTTGCCACGCATGAGCTCGTCGATGTAGCACAGCGTGTTGTCCGTGCTAGGGGTGTCTGCGTGGGGTCTACCAGGGTTCGCCAGGGCCGGGGATCAGGCATTGTCCATTTGCAGGAGGGGTTCCAGGGGTCTCTGGGGCTGTCCCCAGGTCTCGAAGGTGCTAGGAACAGAGTTAGCCCTACGGTGAGTGGACAAGCCTACCGTGCAGGCAGCGGGCTGATCGAATAGCCCTCCTGTCAGGTTAAGGGACTGTAGTATGGCCGAGGCGTTTTGCCGCTCTTCCCATTGTCGTTGTTCGGGGGTGGGGACCGTGGAGGCTGCCAGGGTTGCCGGGGCCGGCTCCGGGGGTTCCCATCGAATGTGAATCGAGCGACCTGGGTCCGCAGGGTCGTTGAGAGGTCGAGGGGAGGGGGACGCGTGGACTTCATCGAGCAGCTGCTGCAATTCTTCTCGGAGGATCGTATTGCGCCTATACTTTACCATAGTTTGCTCTGGGAGTTCTCCTCGTGTGAGGCGATCCCCGAATTCGACCAAGCAGTGGGCCCATTCCTCTGGAGTGTCTGTGAAGTCGTCGTGTCTGAGTTCCATGAGTAGCGTCCTTGCCCATTGCGCGAAGTCCTCCAGCGAGATCCTCAGCGAGCGGAGCACTTTATCCCGTTGCTGTTCGTAGTCCTCAAGGCATCGTCGTCCCATTGGCGAGGGGAGAGTCCGAGCGGGTGGTGCAGCGGTTGGGTAGTGTCGAGGGGGATAGTCGTAGCTGAGAGGTCCCCAGGGTTGGGGGGCAGGGCGCTGGTAACCGTAGTAGGGGGTGGGTGCAAAGGGGCCCTTGCTGGGGAGAATCGGGCGAGGTCTCCGGCAAGCCCCCAGGAATGCTCTGGTACGAGGGGACCTCCACGGGTTGTGCCATGGCTAAGTTGGGCGGAGGGGCCCAGCTAGCTGAGGGCCCCAGATCATAGAGGAATGGGTCGGGGGCCCAGTGGCGGTGGAGGTACGGAGGTTCGTACGGGAGGGGTAGATAGACAGGGCGGGGGGTCTGTGCGGAGTAATGCTCGGGTACCGGGCGCCTGTAGAGGTTGGTCTGGTAGCCCGTGGAGTAGTAGGTGTGAGTATACGTAGCCATCAAGAACGGTGTAAGGAGGGAGTCTTGATATTATGTCAGGTTCCGCTGAGTCAGGGGCTTTCCGGGAAAGCAACGCCCTTACAATGCGGACTTGACCTACGAATACTCGGGTGTCTGGAACTCCGGGGCTAGGACTCCGGGGTTCAAGACGTGGACAGGGAAATCCCGGGAGAGGGGACTTAGTCCGGGGGTTTTGGGTGGTGGTAACTGGGGAGTTCGGGTGGGGGTCGAGTCGTGAACCGGAGGTTCTAAGACGAGACCAAGTTAGTAAGTTAAAGTCACAAAGTGCATACCAGTCTTAGAGCACGCGAGTATCCAAGCGTGCCAGTCAATGCGTACCAGTCAAATAAAGGGCACGCAACAATTCAAGTAACCAAGTGAAAACAGTATAAGCAGTGTAATATCAAGACTAGCGAATACAACAGGGAGCTATGCTATAAGTACTACAGGGCCGGGTCTTGGGGTTCCAGAGTGTCTGGGATGGGTCCTGGGAGTCATTGAGTAGCGGGCAGGGACTGTATACCTGGATCGCACGTATGAGGTGCGCGATCAATTGGCACGGGGGCAGCTGTGATGCGTGATGCGTGATGGCTGGGAGCGAGCCGTGTGATCCGATCGTTGATCGGGGCTGGTGGCGGCTGATGGCGGTCCTTGATGCGCATGATGGCGGTGTCGGTGGTTGTGATGGTGGGGCGTGTCCTGTGGGGTCGGAGGGAGGGTCCTGGGTGGTGTTCCGGGGGTGGATCCGGAGGGGAGGGGTCGTGACAGCTGTGTTGGATTTGACAAATGCATCCTGACCATGTGCCATTGACGGCTGTTTCGACTTCATTTAGGTTATACAAATGGTTGGTGATGCCGATGGGTCTTTGCAATGCATCTGCTATTCAACAGCATCGTATGATGGCAGCACTTTGTGAATATATTGGGAAAATTTGCCATGTATACCTGGACAATATTGTTATATGGTCTGACACATTGGAAGAGCATTATGAAAACATCCATAAAATTTTAGAAGCTCTATGCAGAGCATGTATGTTCATAAATTTGAAAAAGTCACATTTGTAGCAAACAAGCATTGACTTTCTCAGGCATCACATATCAGCTAACGGCATCGAGGCTGACAGTAAGAAAGTTGAGCGCATTCTGGTGTGGCTGACACCATGGTCTGCAAAGGATGTCACGTCCTTTTTGGGACTGGTGAGATATATTGCAGGTTTCTTGCTGAAATTGGCAGAATATACAGGAGTATTGAACACATTAACGACACAGGAATGTCAATGAGAATTTCCCACATGGTCATGGAAACACAAGTGTGCATTTGATAGTATCAAGGAACTAGTGATCAGCTGTAATTGTTTGACTACTACTGATCATAATGATCTATCAAAAACAATTTATGTGACAACTAATGCAAGTGATTTTCGGTCGGGCGGTGTCTTATCTTTTGGGACCTCATGGGAATTGGCTTGACCTGTCATCTTTGAAAGTCAAACATTTAAGGGCGCAGAATTAAACTATCCAGTGCATGAGAAAGAGTTACTTGCCATTGTACAGGCATTAAAAAAATGGCATGCAGACCTCTTTGGATCACAGTTTGTCATTTTCACAGACCATAAAACACTGTTAAACTTCAAAGATCAATGTGACCTGTCGAGATGGCAAGCATGCTGGATGGAATTTTTGTTGCAATTTGACTATAAGATAGTTTATGTCAAGGGCAAAGACAACATGGTAGCGGACGCCTTATCAAGGCTTCCTGATGACTTACCAGATTTAAGTGTGTCAGAACAGAATGCCCACATGCTGGCAGATATGCATGACAACAACCTTATCAGCGAATGCATTGGTGCGGTATTGCTAGTTGGGAAAACATCCCCATTTAATGCTGCTTTTTTGCTGGCCAGAGAAAGAATTGTGTCACACAAAGCTGTCATGGCAATACAGGTGATAACAGTCGACGAGTCCTTGTTGAACGAGTTGTAGGCTGGATATGAAAAAGACCCCTGATGTAAGAACCTAATATTGGCATCCCAGAGTATGCATTTCTTGGTACAAAAAGATGGATTGTGGTTTTTAGGCTCACAATTAATGGTGCCCTGAGTAGGCAATGTCTACAAACAACTTTTTCAACTGGCTCATAATTCCTTAGGACATTTTGGATTTCAGAAGGCTTATAACATGATGTGTTGGTCTTACTATTGGCCCAAGATGCAAAGAGATCTGGAGGAAGGGTATATTCCAGCCTGTGCAGAGTGTCAACAGTATAAGTCACCGCCATCTCAACCTATGAGTCCTCTTCATCTGTTACCCATACCAGACAATTGAGGGCAGTCTGTTGTGATGGACTTTGTTGGGCCTTTACCTGAAGACAACAGTTACAATTGCATCTTAACCATGACAGATTGTCTTCATTTAGACATTTAGATCATACCAACTCAAATTGATATCACAGCACCGCAGTTGGCAGAGCTGTTTTTTGAACATTGATACTATGAAAACGGTCTTCTATCTGACATTGTGTGTGACAGGGACAAATTTTTTACTTTCCATTTCTGGAAACACATGATGTGGCTGATTGGAGTAAAAATCAAAATGTCTACAGCTTACCACCCAGAAATGGATGGCACAAGTGAACGTTTGAATAGAACAATTATTTAGGCATTGCAATTTCACATCAACAGGACTCAAAAGGGGTGGGCATGTGCACTGCAATGCATGCAATTTGATATCATGAACACAGTAAATAAGTCGACTGGGTTTTCTCCATTTCAGCTAAGAATGCGACAAAGTCCCCACCTTGTTCCACCACTATTGCCGGTGCTCGAACAAGTTGGTTTGGAAGAAGAAACACCACAGCGTGTAATTGACAGATTGGCAGTTAACATGGCAATGGCACAAGATAATCTGGTGCAAGCCAAGATCCAGCAGGCAGCTCAGGCAAATAAATCTTGTTTGAATGACTGTAAATTCCAAATTGGGGTCAGAGTTTTAGTCTGTACACAGGACAAGTGATGGCAGTACTAAGAAGAGGAGTCACAAGTGTGCAGCAAAGCTAATGCCCCGGTATAACTGTCCTTTTGTGGTGACTTACATTCATCTAGATTTTTTGAATGTCACTGTCTTCAGGCTAAATAACCCTGAAGCATATGGACAATATCACACGTTGAAACTGCTCTTTTACCACAAAAATGATGCCCTTCTGTTCTCCTCTCGAGAATATAAAGAGCCAGGTCCTGTTTTTGCACCCAACATGGGACTAGAAGAACACTATGTAGAGAAAATTGTAGACTCACAAAAAAGAGGCCACAGGTGGCAATACTTAGTCCAATTTTGAAGATATGGACCGGAACATGACAAGTGGAAATCTAGCCAAGACCTCGCAAACAATGAGGCTCTTGACACCTGGTTGGTGGTGGATGGTAGGTGTTCAGTTTGATCTGTTCCTTTTTGCCATGTGCCTGCTGCCGGTAGCTTTTCCCCCCAGGGTTTTTGACACACCCATGTGAGCAGTTTGTTTATATCTTACTAACATTGTTCTCTCTTGTTTCATTTTCTTACATGTCACAATTTTTTTTGGATGGGGAGGGGTGTAATCCTACGATTACAACCACTCAGTATTTAGTTGTGTTTGTTAGTGCTTATTTTGGGAGATTGTTGATCCTGCCAAAATACGGTGGTGACTGATCTCTCCCTTGTTCTTTTACCATCGTTCTCTACATGCATATATTTACACTTCATTGTCTGTTTGGTGCTGGTCTAAGTGTGGACAACATCCTACAGATACCTATTTAATAACATGATAAAAATGTGTATAACATACAGAAGTAATATATTCTACTTTTCCGAAATTTTCTGATGAATTTTGAGTGAGGGAGCAAGCTCATTGTGTCTGATGATAAGCAAGGGGTAGGATCAACTGTCAGCGTTATCTCCAGGCATCCTCAACAAGTATCTGACATGATGTCTGTGATCCGACATTGCTGACATTGCTGACAGCATGTCTGATGGCCTCAGCACCACCAGCAATAGTGTCTGACTAGCCAGCCCAACATTTAGAAAGTGAAGTTCAACATTAAAGCCATATTATTGAAGGAAGCAGTATGTAAAGAAAAACCCGTCTAATTAGACATGGCACATGTATTATGTGCCATGTCTAATTAGATGGGTTAGGTGGTAGCTACAGGTGTGGTAACAACATTGCAATTCTCTAGCAACAATTTACGTATAATGCCAACCAGAGAAAGATGTAATAATACCGAGAGAGATAAAGTGCCTGAGATTGAATCGATCTTTGATGGATGTGTGCCTGTAATGGAATGTCATACTTGTACTGGCATCAACAACACTATAGGTATCTATTAGAGTATTACATAAGATAACATCTTGTATTCACTCTAGTTTTAGTCAATCCAATACTGCGGTCTGATTCAGCACTGTGTAATACACACAAGATTGTTCTAGCTCATAACCAATGGTTACATTTTTTTGAATCTTCTGCTATTGGCTTTAGACTCTAGGCTTGTTACCAACTAGGCAACTCATCATCAAAACCTCTCAATTTCTGTTGGCATCATGTCAAAAACGTGCTTTTATAACTGGCTCTCTTGATCCAGACCCTCCTTTTTCAGCCACAGATACAGGTGACCTACCTGTGTCCCAAGCTGTAAAGACACAATCCACATATGCTTACCAGCCCTCATCAAAGCAGGACAAAAATATACCTCACGACATCAGCATGAGCTTTGGAATGCCAGGTGGGCTATCCATATCATGGATGATGTCCATTGTACAGCCTGGTGGTAAACCAGGGGAGAGATCCATGGTCTCAGGAGTGTCACTATCAGTGAGCCAAATGCTCTTATTGATGTACCTGTCACGACCCCTCCCCTCCGGAACCCCCCGGGGGCATCCCCAGAGCCCCATCCGAGAGCCTCCTTCATCAACCCACAGCGCGCCCCACCCCCACAGCTGCTGATGCCGCCATCACATGCATCAAAGACCACCATCAGCCAGCACCCCTGGAGACCCTGCTTCATGGACCCCAGGACCAATCGTCATCAACGATCAGATCATGCAGCTCACTTCTGGCCATCATGCATCACGCATCACAGCTCTCTCCACGCCAATTAATTGTGCATCCCACGTGCGATCCAGGTATTCAGTCACTGTCCGCTACTCAATGCCTCCCAGGACTTATCCCAGACACCCCGGAACCCCGAGACCTGGCCCTGTAGTACTTATAGTGTAGTCCCCTGTTGTATTCACTAGTCTTGATATTAACTTTGATTGTTGTGTGCCCTTTGCTTGATTGGTACGCACTGACTAGCACACTTTTGACTGGCACGCTTGAATAACCGCGTGCTCTAAGTTTGGTATGTACTTCGCGACTTTAACTTGCTAACTTGGTCTCGTCTTAGAACCTCCAGTTCACGACTTGACCCCACCCAATCCCCCAGCTACTCACAACCAAAAACCCCGGACTGAGTCCCCTCCTCCCAGGATTACCCCTGTCCACGTCTTGAACCCCGGAGTCCTAGCCCTGGAGTTCCAGACACCCGAGTATCTGTAGGTCAAGTCCGCATTGTAAGGGCGTTGCTTTCCTAGAAAGCCCCCGACTCAGCGGAACCTGACATAATATCAAGACTCCCTCCTTACACCGTTCTTGATGGCTACGTATACTCATACCTACTACCCCATGGGCTACCAGACCAATATCAAGACTCCCTCCTTACACCGTTCTTGATGGCTACGTATACTCATACCTACTACCCCATGGGCTACCAGACTGACTCTTACAGGCATTCAGTCTCCGATCACTATCCTGCACAGACCCCTCACCCTGCCTATCCACCTCTCCCATATGAACCCCAATACCTCCACCGCCACTGGGCCCCTAACCCATCTCTCTATGATCTGGGGCCCTCAGCCAGCTGGGCCCCTCCGCCCAACCTAGCCATAGCACGACCCGTGGAGGTCCCCTCATACCGGAGCATCCCTGGAGGCCTGCCAAAGACACCACCAGTCCCCAGTGGACCTCACCCGGTACCCCCCAGCGAGGGCCCCTTTACACCCACCCCCTACTACAGTTACCAGCGCCCTGTCCCCCAACCCCAGGGACCCCTCAACTATGACTATCCCCCTCGACACTACCCAACCGCCGCCCCACCCGCTCAGACTCCCCCCTCGCCAATGGGACAACGACGTCTTGAGGACTACGAACAGCAATAGGACGAAGTGTTCTGCTCGCTCAGGATCTCACTGAAGGACTTCACGCAATGGACAAGGGCGCTACTCATGGAATTTGGACACAACGACTTTGCAGGCACTCTGGAGGACTGGGCCCATTGCTTGGTCGAATTTGGGGATCGCCTCATACGAAGAGAATTCCCGGAGCAGACTATGGTAAAGTACAGACGTAACACGATCCTCTGCAAAGAATTGCAACAACTGCTCGATGAAGTCCACACGTTCCCCTCCCCTCGACCCCTCAACGACCCTGCAGACCTGGGCTGCTCGATTCACATCCAGCAGGAACCTCCGGAACCGGCCCCAGCAGCCCCCGCGGTCCCCACTCCAGAGCAACAACAACGGGAAGAGCGACAAAACGTCTCGGCCATACTACGGTCCCTCAACCCAATGGGAGGGCTATTCAATCAGCCCGCTGCCCGCACGGTAGGCTTGTCAACTCGCCGTAGGGCTAACTCCGTTCCTAGCACCTTTGAGACCTGGAGACAGCCCCAGAGACCCCTGGAACCACTCTAGCAAACGGACAATGCCTGACCCCCAGCCCCGGCGAACCCCAGTAGACTCTGCATGGACACCCTTAGCATGGACGATACGCTGTGCTACATCAACGAGCTCATGTGCAGCAACAACGAGCAATGTCCCGCACCCGCACCCATCCTGGTACCGCCCCCTATGTCAGCCCTGGCCCCTCCGGAGCCCAACTTCCACCGCGACCTCCTGCCCCACTTCAATCTGCAAAACTCCCCACGGCCTCCAATGCAAGCCACCCAGAGGAGGCCCTTCAGGCGGGTGGGGTCCTGCCCTCGGTGCCTTTCCTCTACAAGGAGAGGGGAGTAACCATTATTACTACTACTACAATGCCGGCCTCCCTCCCCGCAACGCTGCTGGACCGGATGACGCTCACGATGCCCTCGCCCATGAAGGACGTCTGGACATTCAAAATCCCAACGCATTCACGGGCTGGGACCCCTGAAAATGGTGTACATTCCTCACCCAATGTCTTAACACTTTTCAGGCGAAGCCACTCATGTTTCAGGTTGACAGCTCCTGGGTGGCCTTTGCCACCTCGTACCTCCAGGGGATCGCCTTCGACCACTACACGGCCCTCATCCAGTTTGACCCCAATAACCCGGCACTCGCTCACTGGCAAGCCTTCGTCGACGAGTTCTCCAGAAAATTCGGGATCTACGACACCGTGGCCGAGGCCGAGGACAACCTCTTCAACCTCCGGATGCGCTCTGAAGAACGTTTCACCACCTTCATCATACGTTTTAAGAAGGAAGCTTATGAGACAGGCTGGAATTACAGTGCCCTCCGGTACGCCCTCCATCATGCTCTGCCACAATGTATCAAGGACGTCCTCCAACTCACCCTGAAACAACCCTCCTACAATGGATACAAGGCCCTCATCATGCAGATTGACCAACGCTACTGGAAAGACTGCAGCGAGTACTCAAACTCCCGACCCCCCTGGAACCCTAGGAGAGGACCCCCATGGCCTTCCGGTGAAAGCCTCAACCCCCAAATCCGAAACCCTGGTCTCTCTGCGTTCTCTGGCAGCCAACCCCCGGTGAGTCGCAGCCCACCCAATACTAACCCTGGCAGCGGCGCCCACCTCCAGGCCCAACTCAACGCCGCCATGGCCGCCAATGACCCAGGTGATGCGCCAAACTCCGAGGAACCCCCAGAAGACTCTGAAGATCCCGACTTCACCAATGAACGGGACAAAGAGGCCCTCCAGGCCAACCAGCTCTTGAAAAAGGGGCGACCCTGGGTTGAGGTCCCGAAGGATGTGCAGGAACGACGGAGAAGGGAGGGTGTTTGCATACTCTGTGGTGAGAAAGACCATTTCATCTCTGAGTGCCCCCAACGACAGGTCATGGGACGTGCCACCTGGACCTTCGAAGGGGAGGACGCCACCTACGAGTATTCAGAAAACGACCTGGCAATTTAGACCTGGAAGACGCCTTAAATTGCGGAATCGACCCTGACGTCTTCTCCGCCCCGGTCTCACATCTTCGCTCCACAGCACTCATACAGGACACCCTCACAGCTTATCTACCCTCCCACTTTTTGCACTCCCTCCTCCTCAAAACCTGCCTCACTCCCTCCGGGACCCCCCTCAACACCCTCGTTGACAGCGGTGCCACTGACAACTTCATTGATGAGGCATGGTCTACTCTCGCCCTGGAACTCGCTCAGCGACTCCCAGTCCCGGTGCGGCTCTGCCTCTTCAATGGAGACGCCTCTATGGTGGAGGACATCACTTACTTCGTGCGTATGCTGGTTACTTTTGCCAACAGACAGACTCACACCCTCTGGATGTTGATAACCACACTCCACTCTTCCACACCTCTGGTCTTAGGGCTCCCATGGCTCCAAGACACCAACCCCTGCATTGATTGGCGACATCTTACCCTTCGCCTCACCTGGAACCCAACACCCGACGACCAGCAACTCCCCTTTGACATTCCCCACTCTCCAGACTCTACCCCAAAGGACCCCCTGGACGGGCCCCCACCACCTCCCGAACTCCAGTCCCGCTCATCCTGATCCTTCGTCATCAATGCCAGGCTGGACGGTGCCCCAGGACCGATATCGGCCCTCATCGACAGCAGAGCCACCGGAGTTTTCATCAGCGACGCCCTCGACCTCCCCCATGACTCCCTCGACCAGCCCCTCTGCCTGCAACGCCTCGACGGCACCCCTTCCTCCTCCGGCCCCATCCAGAGGTCTCACTCGAGACACGTGACCCTGGACAACGACTACAAGTTCACCTCCAACTTCCTGGTCACGTGACTTCACGAATTGACCCCAATGGTGCTGGGACTACCCTGGCTATGCAACACGAACTCCAATATCAATTGGAGGACACTCACCATGACCTTCCCGGGACCTGAAGACCACCCCTCGACCACCGTGCACCTCTGGGCCCTAGGGAGCGACCCGATGCCCAGCACCCCCGGGACAACAACCGTGCCCCCCACGCATATACCACCCATGCCCGTCCAAGCCCACAAGGCCCCCAATCGGCCCCCAAACATTCCTCGGAACAGGTACAAAGAGCCGAACTACCCGAGTTGGTCTCAGACACATGTCACACCTGCTCCGGCCGATGCATCCGCGACTCCGATCGACCCAAACGCACTCGACATTAGGATCATTGGAGCCGCCCCCTTCGCCCGCCTCATGAAAGACGGAACCCCCACGTTTCAGCTACACACCTCGCCATCTCTCCCAGAAGAACACCTACAAGGGGATGCTATCCCCCTGGAAAAGAAAACCGAGGAGCAGATCCTCTGAGAAGTAGTTCCCCCAGAGTATCACAAATTCGCTGACGTATTCTCTGAAGGAGACGCCAAGGAGATTCCCCCTCACCGCTCTTATGACCATACTATCGACCTCGAGGAAGGAGCTGCCCCCCCTTTTGGCAAGGTGTATCACATGTCGGAAGTTGAACTCTGGGCCCTCAAGGACTACCTCGACAAAATGCTCGGTAAGGGATTCATCTGACCCTCCGCCTCCGCTGCTGGAGCCCTGGTTCTATTCGCCAAGAAGAAGAACGGTTCACTCCGACTCTGCGTCGACTACCGGGGACTCAATAAAATCACCAAGAAGAACCGCTACCTGCTCCTGCTCATTGGCAATCTGGTCGATCGACTCCGCAGTGCCAAGGTTTACACAAAAATTGACCTCTGCTCTGGCTACAACAACGTCCACATCACCCTGGGACACGAGTGGAAAACCATGTTCCACACGCAGTATGGTCTGTTTGAGTATCTTGTGATGCCTTTCGGAATGACTAACTCCCCCGCCATGTTCCAATACTTCATGAACGACATCTTCCACGACATGAGTGACGTCTTCGTGATTGTCTACTTGGACGACATCCTCATCTACTCCAACTCGAAGGAGGACCACCAGAAGCACGTCTGGCAAGTCCTCGAATGCCTCCAGGAGCACAACCTCCACGCCAAGCCCGAGAAGTGTTCATTCCACATGGAAGAGGTTGAGTATCTCAGTGTCATTGTATCCCCAAATGACGTTCGCATGGACCCCCACAAGGTCGAGGCCATTGTCAACTGGCCACAACCCCAGAACATCAAGGAGGTACAGTCCTTCCTGGGTTTTGCTAACTTTTACCAGAGGTTTATAGACAACTACTCCAGTATCATGAAACTCCTCAACCGGCTCACACGCAAGGATGTCACCTGGAACTGGGACAGTAAGTGCCAGAGTGTCTTTAACCTGCTCAAGGAGTCAACCGGCTCACACGCAAGGATGTCACCTGGAACTGGGACAGTAAGTGCCAGAGTGTCTTTAACCTGCTCAAGGAGGCTTTCACAGCAGCCCCCGTGCTCCGGCACTATGACCCCGCCCTCCCAATCATCCTGGAATGTGACACCTCCAACTACGCCATCGCCGGGATTCTCTTGCAGATGGGGCCTGATGGCAGGGAGCCCCAGCCAGTCGCCTTCTACACCCGGTCCATGATTGACGCTGAGCTCAACTACGACATCTACGACAAGGAGCTCCTCGCCATTGTCGAAGCCTTCAAGCAATGGCAGGCCTACCTCGAGGGAGCCCGGCACTGGATCCAGGTCTATTCGGATCACAATAACCTGCAGTACTTCACCACGACCAAGCAACTTAGTCGACAGCAGGCCCAATGGTCCGAGATCCTCTCGGAGTATGACTTTACAATCCAGTACTGCCCGGGACGACTTGGAGCTAAACCCAATGCCCTCACCCGTTGACCAGACGTCTACCCCAAGAAGTCATTCAAGGCGGAATGCAATGCATTCAATCATTGTGTAGTGATCCCTCCTGAACATCTGAATGCTGTACTGATCTTAAACAACAAAGGAACCCTGAGTCAGATCCGCCGTGCCCCCCAAGACAAGTACTTCACCAACCACGACCCCCGCAACCCCCCCAACGAAACCGACCGGGACCCCACCTTCTCCTTGTCCTCCGACAAAAAACTCCTTCTCCAGGACGGCCACATCTACATCCCAGATCACGCCTGACTCCGCTACAACGTCCTCCGTCAACACCACGACCACAAGCTCTGGGGACACCCTGGAATACGTAAGACCCTCCAGCTTATCTCCCAGACTTACTTTTGGCCAGGGTTGAAGAAGGATGTGACCCGTTATATTCGATCATGCGAACCCTGCCTCTGGGCCAAGGTCCCCCGACACCGACCATATGGACTCCTGAAACCCCTGCCAGTTGGACGACGCTCCTAGTCCTCCATATTCCTGGACCACATTGTCGAACTCCCGGAATCTGAAGGGTTCAATGCCATTCTCATCATTGTGTGTAGGCTAACCAAACAGGGCATCTTCCTACCCTGCCACACCACAGACACCGCCCCGGACTTTGCCTGGCTGTTCCTCGAGCACGTCTTCGCCAAACACAGTCTTCCAGATGACATCGTCTCCGACCATGGCCCACTCTTTGTATCCAAGTTCTGGACTTCTCTGTGTAAGGCCCTTGAAGTAAAGACTAACCTCTCTACTGCCTATCACCCCGAAACTGACAGCCAAACCGAAAGGGTCAATCAGTCTCTTGAGCAGTACCTCCGACTGTACGTCAACTACCTGCAGGACAACTGGCACGCCGAGCTCCCCCTGGCTGAGTTCACCTACAACAACATGCCGCATTCTGCCACTGGGGTATCACCCTTCTTTGCCAACAAGGGATACCACCCCCGACTAACACTCTCGTTCTAGGACATCCCATTGCACACCGCCTATGAGGTCGCCCAGGATCTCCAGTCCCTTCACGAGTTTCTCTGGAAGGAAATTGACACCACGAACCAGGCCTATGCGAAACACACCAACCGGAAATGGGAAGACACCTCCGACTGGACCCCCGGGACAAAGATATGGTTAGATCAACGCCACCTCCGCACCCGCCGACCCTCCCCAAAACTTGATCACAAGCACCTCAGCCCGTTCAAAATTTTGAAGAAGGTCTCATCCCACACCTACAAGATTGAGCTCCCCCCAGGACTTAAAGGCCTGCACCCGGTATTCCACGTCCGCCTCCTGGAATGACACCCCCCTACAAGATTGAGCTCCCCCCAGGACTTAAAGGCCTGCACCCGGTATTCCACGTCCGCCTCCTGGAATGACACCCCCCAGATCCCTTCTCTGAACGACGGCCTGAACCCCCTCCTCTGGTCAAGGTCAAGAACGAGTACCACTATGAGGTTGGAGACATCCTTGACTCCCGGAACATTCGTGGACGACCCCACTTCCTCGTACGATGGAAGGGATACAGTCCGGAGGACGACACCTGGGAACCACGTCAAAATCTCAAAGGCGCCCTTGACAAACTCCAGGACTTCCAGCAACGGCACCCAGGAAACAACCCTCCTGGACGCAGGACCCACAGACGGCAGTAGTGGGCGTAACCCCCACCTCTGGGCTCAGTAGGAATTCAACTCCCATGTATATTTTCTGCCCTTCCTCTCTAGATCTTACTTCCTTTTAGTACCTTTTTTCACAGCAGCACCTGGAATCGGGGAAAGGTCTCTTTCCAACCTTTCCACCAAATCACTTACACTATTCCTTTTTACTTACTCCAGCAGAACAAGTATATACATTTTGTTACGAGACTCGCTACCTTACAATATAGGACACATGACGTAGCTACCAAGAAAGTTCAAAGAAAGACCTGCTAGTGAGGGGTCTCTGGGCCCCCCTCCTCATTCTCCCCCCCGCTGGACCTCGACGGCCAACTCCGGGGCTCCTCCCTCTCCCGCTCCCCCAGAACATATCCTCGTGACGCCTCCTCCATCAGCTGGGCCCAGGTCAGGAGCGACTCGCCCTCATCCAGGACCCTCTCAAACTAGGTCCCCGATGCTGGGACGTTCCTCCGCCGGTGCGCCAAGACCAATCTCCCCAACAAGTCCAGCCCACGCTCCATCCTGGGGGTTGCCAGTTTGGGCCACTGACCCTCCTGCAGGGAGGCTAACACCGCAGCCACCCCATCCAGGAGCAGGTGGTGCTCCTGGGCCCAATCTGGAAAATCAGTGTGGGGACTCAGGAAAGCAGCTTGAACCACTCACTCAAAGCCGCCATCTGGACAACGACCACGTCCTGCAAGCTCTGAGGGGCTGGCTCTAGATGGCCCGCCCCCTGCTCCAGCCGGGCTTGCAGCGCATTCCGCTCGGCCTCCAACGCCTCCTGTGCGACCTGAATCTCCTGCAGCTCCCGGACTACCGCCCCCTGGTCCTTCTCCACCCACCGCTGAGCCGCCGCCTTCTGCCTCACCACCTCCTCACTCTGAGCCAGGGTCGTCCGAACCCCCCATAAATGCTCGGCTGTGACCTGGTGGTGGTTAGCCAGCTCCCCCCTCTTCTACTCAGCTCGGTTCACACGCTCCTGCAGCGCTGTCACGTCAACGCTCAGCGGCCGCCCTGACAAGGGGGAGAACGCTGCCAGGGACAGACGCAGGGGAGGGGTCGGGGAGGGGGCCTCCCAGGAAAGTCACAGCCGCTTAGAAGGCTTGGGGAAAGGACTGGGCAATGCCCGCCACTTCCTCTTGTCAACACGACCCCCCCCCGCTCACCCTGGCCCGGGTTGCCTGGCATGTGACCAGGACCACGGGCCAGCCCCGACTACCCACCCCTGCCGCCCCCCTCATCCGAGACCCCCTTGTCAGGGCCCCGTCCCCCCCGGAACCCCCTGGTGCTCCCATCAGTGGCTTGACCACCCAGTCCCTCTCCTCCACCCCCATCCTGCGCGTCACCCCCCCCAACAGCCACCTCTGCTCCCGCACCATACAGCGCACCCTCCATAACGCCGAAACAGAATATCGCTCATGGTTAAGGTGACATGCCTCGCACACTGACGAGTCCCTCTGGGACGACGGGCTGGAGGCCTCAAAAAGACACGGCACCAGCCGACGAGCACAGTGCACACACTGGGTCAGCGTTAGTGGCAACCACAAGATATGACGTCACTTACCGGCCTGTTGCTGACACACCATGCATGGGTGGGCAACCCCTGGGGCCTGCTTGAACGACAACTGTGACACGACTGTCCATGGGATATGCAGGTCCTCCAAAACTGTTGATATGGTACTGGGGGCCATCCCTGACCAATAAAAACATGGGGTGGCCAGACGAGGGCGAGGTGAGGGAGGAGGGTGGGGGGGCCGGACAGTCATCTACGTGACAGTGGGCACGGGACGACTGGAGCCCGCCTGAGGAACTGACCTGGGAACCGATGCCGGGAGACTGGCCAGATCTGCCTCAGAGACAGTCTCCAGCAGGTGACTGGGTCCTGCCTCCGGGGCAGGTGCATTTTGTTGTTCTAAAACAGGGGGGGTTGATCGTGCCAAGCAAGAACACATAAATGCACCTATGTTGCTGGAAGAGCGCCGCGATGCACTTCCAATCCAGGCAGCGCCGGTACCGGGCATCCTGGGCCTCCCACACGACAAGAGGTGCGACTTCGTCAGTAGGCAGGGGCGTCGGGGAATGCGTCGGTGTACGTGACATGTTGAGTTTGATGGGAAAATTTTTTTGATATGTGTCAGGACACACGACGGATCCCACGCCTGGACACTGGCCTGGACCGCTGGCTACACACGCCTCAGAGGGTCTCGGCGCTGAGGGGGGGGTGATGTCACGACCCCTCCCCTCCGGAACCCCCCGGGGGCATCCCCAGAGCCCCATCCGAGAGCCTCCTTCATCAACCCACAGCGCGCCCCACCCCCACAGCTGCTGACACCGCCATCACATGCATCAAAGACCACCATCAGCCAGCACCCCTGGGAACCCTGCTTCATGGACCCTGGGATCAACCGTCATCAACGATCAGATCATGCGGCTCGCTTCCGGCCATCACGCATCACGCATCACAGCTCCCTCGGTGCCAATTGATCGCGTGCCCCACACGCAATCCAGGTATTCAGTCACTGTCTGCTACTCAATGCCTCCCAGGACTTATTCCAGACACCCCAGAACTCCGAGACCTGGCCCTGTAGTACTTATAGCGTAGTCCCCCGTTCTATTCGCTAGTCTTGATATTAACTTTGATTGTTGTGTGCCCTTTGCTTGATTGGTACGCACTGACTGGCATGCTTTTAACTGGCACGCTTGAATAACCGCGTGCTCTAAGTTTGGTATGTACTTCGCGACTTTAACTTGCTAACTTGGTCTCATCTTAGAACCTCCAGCTCATGACTCGACCCCACCCAATCCCCCAGCTACTCACAACCAAAAACCCCGGACTGAGTCCCCTCCTCCTGGGATTACTCCTGTCCACGTCTTGAACCCTGGAGTCCTAGCCCTGGAGTTCCAGACACCTGAGTATCCATAGGTCAAGTCCACATTGTAAGGGCATTGCTTTCCCAGAAAGCCCCTGACTCAGTGGAACCTGACAGTACCCAGTATTGCCTGGGAGCTCATCAGCTCAGTCCAAAGGTCAGCCAGACCTTACTCAGTACTTGGAAATGGTACAAGACAGCGCATTTGCGCATAGCACCCCATTCCAGACTGTGCCAACTGAACAGCATTTGAAGTACATGGCAGATGCTACCATGGAACCAGGACTGTCATCGATGCCGACACAGGAACAGAAGCAAGGACCATCTATAATGGTTAGTAAGGAGGACAATGAGGTTGTAAGGTTGGAAAAGGCGTTGTCCATGCCTAGAATTCCAGAGTTGCATGGAAGGGCCAGTAAACAGCTGCAGGTAAGGCATGGAGGCCTCAGGAGAGCTCTGGAATTAGAGTCTGAGCTGGAGTCCTCAGATGATGAGGAAAGCAAGAGGTCACATTCAACCCTGTCTATCCAGTTACAGCTGGTATTGGGCTGATATCCATTGGTTGCAAAGGAATTGATGCAAAAGCATCTGCAGCTTTACGTAGTAAAGCACCTACAGTTACTGGCCGCTAGGAGCCACAATGTACCTCATGCAGATTCAACTGAATATATCGAACTATTTATGCATATCTTCGAACTCAAAAAGTGGTGGAATACATCAAGTGCAAAGAGGCACGGGGGTCAGCAGTCTCAACAGCCACTCCAGCTGACTCAGTGGAATGTGAAATGAGTGTGCGCCAACAAGCGCCATTGATTGCGGATGCAATGGAATTGCTGAACGTGCCTTGTCAGGCCAATGAGTCTCAGCAAGACTATATGAGGTGTCAAGATGCCATGAACTGTCAATGCATTGTCAGTGGAGTGCCTCAACAGGCCTTATCTGAAGTAGAGACTGTGACAACAACTCCTGCAGAGCCAGAGGCACTACTTGCAGTGCAAGAGGTTAAAACACCTCAAAAGCAAGTCACTATCAAAGAGGAGGTGGACGAAGTCAACATTCTTGAGGAGCAAACATGACCACAACACATAGTACAATGCGTCCACCTAGTGGACAACTGGAACAAACACATCAATTACCAGAGGATGCGCAACCAGGACTTATGCGATCACAGCAAGTCATTGATTGATGACCAGGGAGTAGCCTTTGAAGGACGTGAAGGTGTAATGCCTGTCGATGACATATGGCGACAATTTGTGGCTCAAACTGCTGAACCAGACAGAGATCCGGACAGTAGTGATCACTACAAGAGGAGGAAGCCAAATCATTGCAATACCAATGGTGGGGGTCATGATCATAGACAGAACGATTGGAACAATCATAATTATTGTAATGGTGGCAGGCATGCTGATGAATCACCAGCAGAGCGAGAGGTGAGGCAACAGCCTATCCCATGGCTGGAAAGAATGGCCAACAAACACCTGTTTTGCAGCTCCCAGGCATTTTCAATGCCTGCACCTCATGATTTGCATGAAACTACGCCGGAAATGAATGAGGCAGTCAGGATCCATATGTATTATATGCATGACCGCCTCACTTGACTGATAGATGACTCCCTAGGAGTCAGGTTCAAATTCCCTGCTGGGGTAAGTCCCCACAAATCTGATGGTAAGCACATACGTGCATATGCTGGGGGGCATAGATTTTCCCAGCTGGAGGATTGGGCCATGGATGTCTGTTACCATCTGGTAGCCTGCTGCTATGGTGGAGATGACATGGACCAAGAAAGAATATTCATATTGCACGAATTTATGGAAGGAGAGGCTCAGAATTGGTTCCGTCACCACATCCTTCACATTAATCATGACAAATCACATTGGATATTTAAGGAGGTCCTGATAGGACTGTATAACCACTTTGTCAATGCAGCGATGATGCAGGAAGCTTGGGATGCCTTTAGAAAGGCAGTGTATAATGCTAAGATGGACGTCCAGACATTTTATAATGACCTGGTGGGTCATGCACAGAATATAGCTGTCTATTCAGATGAATACACAATTTGTAAGACATTTCTGGATGGAATATCTGGAGATATAAGGAGAGCATTGATATGCGATGACAATTTGTCTTCGGAAGTCAATACTGTGACCAAATTCTTGGCATATGCTATTCATTATGAGCAGTCTACATGTACTGCAAACTATTATAAATAGCATAGCTCACACCGAGGACCTGTGAACTGTCAGGCAGTGAAGGTAGGAACCTTCCTGGCTAAACAGTCAGAGATGGAGAACAATTGCAATCTGCAATTTGTCATCCACAAGACAATTTCTGGAGGCCAATGGCCTCAATCAAAGCCTGCTGGGTATTTGCCAGCAAAAGATAGTCGACCTGTTTCAGGTCAAAACCAAGTGGCAGCTAGAGGGGGTGTAGCGCCTGTAACACACATGGTGAGCAAACCCACTGGGGTTTCTGGAGCGGCCCAGAGAAGGCCTGCCAGGGACCTCTCAGCATGCTACAACTGTGGTAGGGTTGGGCATTTCGCTAAGGAATGTTCTACCCCATCCAAGGCACACATTTGGGTGGCTCATACAGCTGTGGCTTCTAGTGAGGTCATCAGTGATGATGAGGATGACGAGGTTGTCAAGGAGGTGGAAGAAGAGCCGCAAGTAGAGGCTGATGGCTTGGACATGGAGGACACTGAGAGCATCCAGATAGATGGCGATGAATACGTCGCAGTAGACATGTACAACAGCAACTACTATACTCGCAATGACAAGGAAGAGCACTTGTTTGCACTGACCGAGTGCCATGGAGATCAACGCATCCAAATGAGACATGTCACACTGCAGAAAGCAACCAATAAGTTGCAGTGGCCATGATATACTCCTGAAGAGAAGGAGTGTTTGGTAACCTATGTAAATGTCAATGAATATCCTGCCTGGACTTTGTGGGACTCAGAGAGTACCACTACGGGCATTATGCCGCAGTTTGCTCATGTTAACGCAATTTGCGTTCATGAGTTGGAGGAGCTGTTGATGCTCCAGTTGGGAACCATAGTGAGTCATGCCATGGTACAGTTTGGTGCTGAAGTGAAGATAAAGACGTCAGGGACATTGACCAAGGAGTATGTGGACATAGCAAATTTTGATCGCTATGATATGATCATTGGTACGCCGTTTATGCATAAGAACAAGGTGTTGTTGGACTTTGTGAATGACATGGTCGTTGTGAATGGTGTGCCTTTGAAGGCAGAGAAAGTCGTGTTAAACAACACGGATAGTTGTCTGAGGTACTATCACGCAACTGAAAAGCGGCATAATGAACACAACTGACTAGATGGTCGCAGGAGAGCAACTGTACAGGAGGTGGAGGACAAACATGTCCCACTGAAAAGCTTGCCAGCAGACTTGCTGGCTATCTTGATGTCTGAGAAAGAGTTTCAAGGAACTCTGAAGAAGGGGAAGCACTCGGATGTGGTCAGGTGTACAAATGGAAAGCCTAATCAGGCTACACGGCATAAGAATGAGCATGGTAAACACATGGTGGAGTTGCTGGAATGCCAGCTGACTAGCTCTTGAGTAAGGATGGAGGATCTTGTCAAGAACAAGGTATATAGTACAATGGGAACTGTGGGAAGCACGAGGTCGCTAATGGATTGACCAGTGTCTTGGCCAGAAGTGCAATGGGCATATGACCCACAAATGCTACAAGAATGGAACGAGTTGGTAGAGTCAATGGTGACACATACTATGGAAAGGGTGCAGTCAACCCAGACGGGAGAAGTATACTGTCATGCACAGGAGGATGAGATTTCTGAAGTGTCAGATATTGTATTTGATGGTGTATCACTAAAGATGAGAAGTGTGCAATCGGCGTCAAATATGACAAGAGTGGCGAGGAAGCAACCAGTCATAAGGTTGAATCTGGGGAATCTCACATGTCATGATCCCTCCTCTCTGGGAACACTCCGGGACACCCCCGGGACCCCATCTGGGACCCCCCTCCAGCCCCACAAATGTGCTTCCGCCATCACAACTACCGATGCCACCATCATATACATCAAGGACTGCCATCGCCCAGCACTCCCGACAGCCCTGCATCACGGATCTCAGAACTCACTGCCATCAAACTGCGATCAACGATTGGATCATGCTACTCCCTTCCAGACATCACAAATCACACATCATGACTCCCTCCATGCCAATTGATCGTGTGCCCCACATGTGCAATCACCGGTATACAGTTCCCCTCCATTACTCAATGCCTCCCGAAACTTGACCCAGACACCCTGGGATCCCAGGGATCTGGACCCAGCCCTGTAGTACTTATAGTGTAGCTCCCCATTGTATTTTGCTAGTCTTGATATTAACTTGAATTGTTGCATGCCCTTTGCTTGACTGGTACGCGCTGACTGGCATGCTTTGACTGGCACGCTTGAATAACCACGTGCTCTGAGTTTGGTACGCACTTCATGACTTACACTTTATTAACCCGGTCTTGTCTTAGAACCCCCAGTTCTTGACTCGACCTCTACCCAGCTCACAGCCTCTAATCCCAAAACCCCCAGATCAAGTCCCCTTCCCCAGGAGAACCCCCTGTCCACATTTTGAACCCCAGAGTCCTATCCCCAGAGTTCCAAACACCCAAGTATCCATAGATCAAGTCCGCCTTGTAAGGGTGTTGCTTTCCCAGAAAGCCCCCGATTCAGCAGAACCTGACATCACAGAAGAGCATGTATGTGCCTTATGGGAGTGATTTGAACCAAAGGTTCAGCTGCAAATAGCACGCGTATCAAAAGGGAAAGGCAAGGCAGTGAGCCTTACAGAGGAAGATATTCCTCGATTGTGCCAGCAATGGCAACATGAGTTTGCTGATATTGTCAACGGAACGAAGAAAGAACTTTCTCCATGGCAGGAGGTTAATCATGAGATTAATCTCATTGACGATAATAAGCAGTACAAGTACCATTTGCCTCGCTGTCCATGAGCACTACAGGATCAGCTTTGTAAAAAGACAAACAGATACATAAACACAAGGTGGTGGGAACCATGACCAGTGGTGCAAGCTGCACCTTTACTGTGTATTCCCAAGAAGGATGGGACATTATGAACTGCATTGGATGCACGACAGCGCAATAATAATACAGTCAAGGACATAACACCCCTCCCAGATCAGGAAGTCATACGTGAAGATGTTGCCACAGCGAAATATAGGTCAAAAATTGACCTAACAGATGCGTACAAACAGGTTTGCATACATGAAGAGGATATACTGAAGACGCTGTTTTTGTTCCTGATGGGGACATTTGTGAGTAATATCATGCAGATTGATGACTGTAATGCACCAGCGACATTCCAGAGGTTAATGACTTCAATCTTCCGAGATGTAATTGGGAAGTTTATGCATGTCTATTTAGACAATATATTCATCTTTTCAGACTCCATTGAGGAGCATGAGCAGCATCTATGAGTTGTGTTTGAATGACTACGTAAGGCCAGCCTCTACCTCAAATGGAAGAAGTGCGAGTTGTATGCACCCAGTATAGGCTGTCTTGGTCACGTCATTGACAAGAAGGGTATTCACCCAGACACAGTTGAGAGTGGCATACTCCATGCACGTATAATGATATCCAGCACTTTGTTGGATTAGTGAACTATATTGGTAACTTTTTACCGGATACCACAGCATACACTAGTCTGAGCATTGTCTACCACAATGTGAGCAGGTATTTGGACGTCGCCAGAGAGCAGGTCATCAACCGTGAGAAGGATTTCAGCTGCATGTGAGGCTACAAGGCTTTCATATATCAGATCGGTCTTGTAGTTAGAAGCCATAATATATCATGCTTAGCTTCTAATCACAAGTGTGATATATCACCCTGCCAATATCTGGTGATACTGTGATCATTATGTAACAATACAACACAATGATATATATTTCATATTTCTTAGAGCGCAACGAAGTCAAAGATTGGCTCCATCCATGAACTCAATCAACGTCGTCTTCAAGCATGGTATCCGGAGCCGCTGCCGCCTGATACAGACATGTGTGTCAAGTCCGACTTGTTTGTGATGATTAACTGCTCACCTTCAAGGCTGAGCTCAAGCTCCGTCTAAAGATGTCTACATTGAAAGTTTTCATGTCCTCAACGTCACCTACATCGGCCTTGAGAATCACGGGGCTGTGAGCATCCGTTCCCGCAGTGATCGTGAGAACGCGCCTATCAGCTTTGCGCTTCGCAACAGAACCTCGTTCAAAAGTGATCCAGGTAGCAAAGGTAAGGTTGTTTTTATCCTTGAAGGTAGATTTGGCGTCTGAATGTATTCTCTGGGGCTTACCAGGCTCATCGCGTGCCTTTGTCCATCCCGACTGTATCTCATCAAAGGGTCGCGACAAAAGTGACTCAACAACGTATTTATGGAATGCGTCTTTGGGCTTACACTTGACAAAGCTCTTCGAGTCTGGTCAAAACTGTGTAGTGCACTAAGATTAGTAAATCATGACATACATAATCGACCGCAGCTAAAAATTTGCGGAAGTAGGCCATTTGAGTTGAAATACAGTCGTTATGAGCGCGCTGGGGAGTTGGGGTGGAACTGAGTGATTGCTTCAACTAGTGATTGACCTCAGACCTTTTTAAGTATCGCTCGGGCATGGTACGCCCGTATGAAACAAAAATCTGAAGTGATTGGAGACAAAGAATAGCTTGTTTTCCACTTTAAACAATCAGAATTACAGCCAACAAGAAGGACCGACTTGTAGAGTACACAATATGCAGCCCACACTTCTTTCCAAATACAATATTTATTTGTTCCAAAAAGTGTGTGAAGGGAAAGTAAAAGATGGAAAACCTTTGTCGGCGACTTTGGGGTCCACGTAATCCTATTCTACAGGATAGAATTGGTATACCGCCCAGTAGTACAAAAACCTTTGTCGGCGACTTTGGGGTCCACGTAATCCTATTCTACAGGATAGAATTGGTATACCGCCCAGTAGTACAGCCCGTGAATAAGGGCAGCTATCTTTCCATGATCTCAGCTGCTACACAAACAGAAAAGGAACTCTCCTTGAAACAACAAGAGTTTCGATATATCAAGGTTGTGGGTGTGTCGCAGCATTATAGCGGATTGACGATATATTCGTGTACAATAGACAATATAATTATAGACTGGTGTCAAGTATCGAGAGATATAAGTATAAGTTCTTAGAGTAAATGAAGTAAATGACGCACCTGGTGTCAAGTATCGAGAGATGACTTGACCCCAGGGCGAGACAAAGTATTTATAGCGTCGTGTATATATGATGAAGTCATACGTGAGTCATTGTAAAGTAATGTAAGCATAATTTATGAAATAATCGAAAACATACGTGTATGATCATAAAGTGATATCATAACGATACATCCGGAGTTACGCGTCATTTCTGTTGACAGGGCGCTCATGGTTTATTCTATTGACGTCACGTATATGGTTTGAATGATACCTGTGGATACATAACATTCCATCGGTAGCTACGCATATTTTTCAAAAAACATAAAAACATTCCCGCTCTGTCTGTCAAACAAGAAGCAACATAATTGGTCGTTAAGCGCAGGTAGGAAAAACAACGGCGGCTAACTACACATGAAAAAGATGTTACTGTCACCAGAGCATCTGAACGAGAGAAACAGACAATAATCACAATTTCCAGAGTACAAGGCACCAGTTGTCTCGATTGAGCAGCAACGGTCCCTAACAACGTGCGGAGTCGAAAAATGGCATCGATGTTGTTTTCCTTTGTCTTATTCAACGAAACGACAAAATGATTCCCCGCCACATAATTCCCGTATGTTTCGGTGTCACTGCAGCAAGTACTGACACAAACCTCACTAGAATCTGCGCCTCCAAATGCGTAAATTCACTCTCGACTCCAGTAGCCCTTGGACACAGTCAGTAATGACTATTTTGAAGACATTGAATGGAGAACCCTAACTTTTCTTACAAGGTCCGAACCCTACCAAACAGGCAAGCGCCTTCTACTTGCCCTCCCTTATCATGCCCAAACCATCAATGTCCGAGTTGTCAAAATGTATCCCCCGACCAACTCCGTAGTTCTCCTTGTTGACAACCTTAGCCCTTCCCCGGACATTCCCCCTCGAGTGATATTGAAGCTTGCTGATCGTCGGTTTGGAAATGCGCGAGAGGAGTACTTAGACGATCCAGCGTGGCCTTGGACAATAGACAGAGAACGCGACTTTCAAGCACGTTTACGCGCGTACATACAGGCCCATGGACATCCTCCCGATCTGAGTCTCAAGGTAAATAGTAATAATAAACCGGAGGAGGATGACGAGGATGAACCGACGTGGATGGAGGAGCTCCGACATTGGAACGCCTTCGATTCCCTCCATCAGAAGGAGAAAATGGCGTACTCATATTTAAAAGATGCTCAATTGCGTGGCTATGTCCCCCGATTTTTCGGTGCAGTCCGCATTGCTATGTCTTCTGAAAAGGTGCATCCCTCGCTTGATCACATCGATGGCCTCATGATGGAATATATCCCTGGCCGAACCATGGGCGAACTTGAACCAGGCGTTGACATATCCGATGATGATGCAGAGGAAGTTTCTCAGAAGGTCCTGGCCGAACCATGGGCGAACTTGAACCAGGCGTTGACATATCCGATGATGATGCAGAGGAAGTTTCTCAGAAGGTACTGACTCTTGGCCGGTATTTACGGCACTATGGCGTTGCGCATAATGACATACACCTCAACAACATCGTCCTCCGCGCACCATCAAATGATCCCGTTCTCATCGACTGGGGCCATGCTGGCCTTTATAATGCTCAGAACAACTTCTCTGCTGAAGAGAATTGGGAGAGTACGGGAAACCGCCAAGATTTTGAGTCGGATATACGGACGATCCTTCATCGCGGTTGTCGGTGGCATCGATTTAGGACTCCTATCTCTAATGAATGCAGAGAAGAGCAGGCAAAGCTGTTGGGTTGGAGCGGAACCAACTTTAATGTCGTCAGTTTTCATACCCCCGAAGAGTTGGGAAAATTGTTTTATAGGGATCATAGTGTAGACCAGGACTCTGGGTTGATGTGGAGGGTCAGACCAAATGTCAAAACTCGACCTATTTGTGAGCCATTCAAGCCCCTTCTCGAGAAGTAGTCTCGCTCCAAGTTTTGTTGTTTCATCTTGCTTTTCTTCTATTTTTGGTTTTGTCAGTGATACAACTGATATCGACATAAATGATGAGTGACTTGTGCAACACATGTATATTATTACCTACACCGTATGAATCCTTCATATTCAAAGGGCTGATGAATTGTACATCTTTGACTTGAACATCAAATGAATATGATAACAAAAAAACATTGTGTTTGATGCTATACGGGCACAAGAAAATGGCAGTGAGTTCAGTGCAGTGGAATAGAATGTTGGAGTGATGCTCGGCGTCTATCTTAACAAGCCGGGTCTCAGTCCTGATATACCCTTTTGATTGTATGTTTCCTTTTACTTTTTCGTACATATCCTATTGTTCTCACCGATCCCGTTATCGCGACCCTTTCTATTTTTGTACGTGCCCAACGACATATCACTCTCCTTGTATACTTTGTCTTTTACATATCGCCCACCTCGGATGTGTCCATACACACTCTGAGGTGAGCATACTTACTTATTTACATACATCATATAGGCCCAAAAGTATAAGTGCAGAACAAGAAGAATAGCAAAGAAAAATTAAAAGCTTAGCATATCTAAGCTGTAAATGCCTTGCCATAGCTAAACATGTAGAGTTCTGTAAATGGACTGCCAACATATGAAGGCAGAAAGAGGACTGTGGCAAGCAGACTAAATGTTCAGGTAATTGGCAACTTGGTGAAGTTAAGACTAAAAAAATCTGAACTGTAAGGTGATCAGAAGAGCTGATAAATAATGGTGCAATTTGATGGTTAACTACTGACAAAATAGTAAGTATTTATACTAGAATGAGTTTATCCTTGCCAAGTAGCCAAACATTGCTAAAAAGTGGTGAACTTAGAAGAATGTAGGTAGATGCCATGCATTAAACTATATAATAAAAGTTCACAAGCCTGCTATTTATCTAAATCAGCAAAGACACGACATCAATTATCAAGATGAAACATCTCATTATTCCTAATGCTAAGCACTGCTATCAGCTAAGAGCACCATTTCTGATTGATTGATGTTGTCTGTCTCATGTCATTCCATCTGCTGCTAGCACTATCATTGATCATATCAGCTCCTTGCTGTGCATAGCCATTGGATATTGCCTACAATAGTTGGATTATATATACTAAGATATCTCAAGTCTGTGCTATATTGATGTGTTCTGCCATTGGTGTGCTTAGCCTCTGTGAGGTCTTATTACTATTTTACTACAATTTGATTCTAAAGAGTTCATACTACTTTCAAGCTGTCTGTCTGTCTAAGGGAGGGGGCACCAAGAGGCATCAGGCCGTCTATCATGAGTAAATGACATTATACCTAATCTGTAAGTGCTGTCATTGGCTAGCCATGCCACATGCTGATTGATTGCTGCTACCTGTCAATGTTTGCCAGCAGCATGATGCCAGCTGTCATTCCAGCTGCCACCAGCACTATCACTGATCGGATCCATTACTTGCTGTGCGTGGCTGTCGGGTCAGGTCTAAAATGGATAAATCATGTGTGCCAAGTTTGGCAAGCACATGGCAAGGTGTCTGGAACCAATGCCGAGCCTGCCATTGATGCACCTAGCCTGTGTGGAGTCCTATCAATGTATGATGTCTAAAGTGTATTCAGCAGGAGTTGAATCCTCAACCTTACATTTGAGAGTCATATGACCTTCTCAGGAGCATGATAGTGCTAGCTAAGCCATTGTACCCCCCTCCCAAAAATAAAGTATGAAAAGCAGATGAGGTTTAAAAACAGAATTCTGCATTTTGAAGATATATATAAATGTGCAGAGTCTCAAACACCAAGACAGTCTATGGAAAGCAATATATTTATAAATTGAATGATGCAGAAAGATGTAGTTACAGCAGTAAAGAAAAAGCGATACCATGGTTATTGGTTTCATGAACTTGGAAATGAATAATAGCAAATTTGTGACTTAATTACATAGATGGGTTAGAGTTGATATTTGAATAAAAATTACTTGTAGATGATAGAAAGCTATAGATACATAGTTATCAACAAAGAGAAGTGGTCATAAAAGAAATGAGAAGATATTCAAATCATACTATTGAGGGCCTGACAGTGGAGACATCATTTGTACCTGGATAGTGCAGGGAATGACATTATTTTGCAAAACAATGTAAAAACACACTAAAAATAATTCAATTAATTTCAGAATTTTATTTGAATATTTCTGTCAGAACTATAGAAAAAATATTCTAACTGAACTTGAAAGAATAAGAGAACAAATTGCCATAGGCACTGCTGGCACTGGAAAGTATTTCCATTGAAAAAAATACAAAAGAAACCTGTTATACCACTTCTACGTTGTTTTTTCCCAAGAAATATATCAATATTTCTCCACTAAAATAGTTAGAAAAATTTTCACCTTTTTCCCAACTTTTTCCCAATAAAAAATACTATCTTTTTACCATCCTTTTCCTAGAAATAGTGCATTTTTTAGGAAAAAAGTGTGAAAAAGCAGCTTTTTTCAGAAAAACAGTAGCAAAAGGTGACATTTTTCTAAATATTTTGGTGAGAAAATGCTTACATATTTCTTGGGTAAACACCACATAGAAGTGGTATAACAGGTTTCTTTTGTACATTTTCCAATGGAAATACTTTCCAGTGCCAGCTGTGAGGAGGCTTTCTGGTTCTTAGGATGACTAATATTAGTCTTCTCCAATGCATTTGAGAGCATCAGACCAAGTGCCACTGAATATTTGGTTACAATATTTTTTCTACAGTTTTGACAGAAATATTTAAATAAAATTCTGAAATTAATTGCATTATTTTGACCATGTTTTTATATTGTTTTGCCAAAGAATATCATTCCCTAGTGCATTCTTTCCTACTCATAATGGTAAACCTCTTGCATGCATCAAGCTTTGCAACCTTCGGCAACCCCAACTTGGGTATTGTAGTGATTTTGTGGTGAAATGATATTCATTCACTTTATCACTCCCAGGTGGTCGTAATTATGATTACACAGAGATGTACAGCCCGGACAAACCTGGAGAAGAAGCAAAAGAGAATGCGCGTGTGTGGAACGTCTATCTCGACGAAGCAGAGAGTCATGATGCGGACATGATTGAAGGCTTTCGGAATGTCATCGACAGTCTCCTTGTTTTTGTGAGCATTGATGGTTATAGATTCTTAATTGTCTTCATAATTCCAAGACAGGCTGCACTCTTCTCAGCAGTAGTAACGGCGTTTGTCGCTCAAACATCTCAAGTGCTCCAACCAGATAACGCGCAGATTATTGTGTCTCTCCTCATCGAAACCAACCAATTATTGAGAGCCGCTGGAAATAGGACGAACATAGGAGCCGTGACTGCAACATCTCTAGGTCCCAAAAGCCGCACGTATACTCGCGTAGATGTATGGGTGAATGGACTTTTCTTTACCAGTCTCGCTCTCTCGCTATCAACTGCCCTCCTGTCTGTTCTAGCCAAACAATGGATCCAAGTTTGTTTCGTTCCCCCTACCTTGATCTCGCAATTATCTAATACATATTAATAGGCATATACTGCAAGTGTTCCTGGCAGCGCCAAAACCCGTGCTTTAATCCGCCAATTCCGCTTTGACGGACTTGTGAAATATAAGCTCGGTGACATTATCGAGGGTCTCCCATTGATCCTACATTGCGCAGTTGCTATCTTTCTAGTTGGACTAGCTCTCTATATTTCACAATTGTCCCGTCCAATATGTGGAATTGTTGCTGGGATCACTGCTCTCACGTTCCTCTTCTACTTTGGATCTTCCGTCATTCCTGCCATGGACATTGCTTGTCCCTACCGCATCCCTTTCATGTTCTATCCAACCGAACTTCTATGGTATGCTTTATATACTACAGGATACACATGTCGGAATCTCTGGCGCATGCTTACTCGTTGCTCGATGCCATGGCAACCGTGGCGATCACTATGGGTGCCAAGGCGATCTTTGAAAATGGCAGAGCACAATAGAGTGTTGGAGCAATCACGCTTTTTTACCGATCATCTTGCTTACGACTCCTTTGGTTGGATATTCAACCACTCATCTAACCACTCAGTTAAGCAAGTTGCTATTGAGGGTACTTGTGGCTTGCTTGATAACTGGTCAAACAGTCATCGTCCTTTTCAATTTTTCATCTCAAACGATGGTTTTCTTCTCCCTGCAATCAAGTATTCTCTATCAAGATTGGCAGATACGTATTCAACTTCCACGGAAGACGAGATTGGAAATAACAAGTATGGCCGATTGATTGAAAATTTTATGAAGGCCTTCAAACTTAAGACTCTGCTAGAGGAGCCTACTGCAGGTTCCAAGGACTGGCAAGAACAGATAAGGCTTACACTGCTCGAAGTTTATAACGCGGCACTCAGAGACAGGCATCGTGTCCTATCTCGGTGGCTTCTGGATTTGGGCGGTCCAAACCTATTTCAATCTGGCAGTGAATGGAACGCGAGGTTCTTCTTTCCATGTACAAGCGATGGGGATGCAGAAGACTTTCGTGAATTGGTGCATCGAGGCATAGACCTAAATTGTCGTGATTATATTGGTTTTACTGGTTTGCATCATGCAGCCTTTGCAGGCAATCTGGATGTGGCCATCGCCTGTGTTGAACGAGAGCCAGCTCTGATCTCTGCGCAGGCACGATACTCCACGTTTACAGCGCTTGACTTGGCCATTAACAGTTCGAAAAACTCTTATATGATGGTGACATACCTTTTGGATCATGGTGCCCAATCATCAAGTCACGATATGCTCCACTATGCATTGACAGGTTTTAAATCTTACATCGACCTGGAAAAAGTCAAGCTTTTGCTTGATTGCGGATGGGATAGAACAATCCGGGATGCTGAAGGGAAGACATTGCTTCAGGTTTCACGCAGCAAAGGCAGCGACACTCTTGTCGAGTACTTGGAACATTACCAGACGGTCAGGTTCGCCCCATATGGGATGCCATTTCACACTGCGAATGAAGAGACGCCATAATGTCTAACCATGGAACTCAATAATATATGCATATATATGATTTTTATGCCCATAGACGACACAGGTACAATGATACTGGAAACATTTATTTATTTTATGTACCTGAAGTAGAGAGCTTGCAGCAGCAGATATAATAGAGAGACGGAGACATGATGGCGAGGAACCTCCTGGCAGGCTGGGAGCGAACAAGGAAATTGTGATTCACGTGAAGACTTGATGCGGCGACACGCGCATCTTGCGCTGTGCCCATCACTTTACTCTTGCCTGCGTGATGGCTCAACCGCTGAACATTGAATACGACTGGATCGCACCCTCCGATATACAGGCGGCCTATAAGATTGAAGTAGATGGTAGATTACTACTTCTTTTATGCTGCGATGATTACTTCAACCTATCTCAGGCTACCCACCCGATGAGGCAGCCTCATTAGATGCCTTCAAGTACGTCTTTATCCTCTCTTCACAGTAATACCTACTTATTACGTTGAAGGTATCGTCAATCTGAAGCAGGCGATCTCTTCCTGGGTGCCTACCTCCCTGGCCCGCCACGCGTCCTAATCGGCTACATTTGCGCCACCCTCTCCCCTTCTCTAACCCTTACACACATCTCTATGTCTACCCACGTCCCTTCCACCTCTTCCGTATGCATTCATTCCGTCTGCGTCGCGCCAGAACACAGGCACAAAAGCGTCGCGTCGAATCTCCTCAAGACTTACATCACAAAGCTTAAAGAGAGGGGCAAGTACGCGCGAGTACTACTAATTACAAAGGAAGGGATGCGGGGATTCTACGAGAAAGCAGGGTTTGAGTGGATGGGGATTTCAGGCGTCGTGCATGGGAAGGACAAGTGGCATGAGATGAGGATCGTCTTAGACAACTATGCCCCGCACAGTGACGTCGCCTCCTCTACGACTGCGCCCTCGAGTGTCCCCAAGACAGCAGAAGAAGCGATTGCGCTGGGCCCTGGCACGTCCACATCGGAACAGGAAACGCAGATGCGCGCAAATTTGTGGGAAGCGCTGCAGCGCTCCACTAAGCGCGTACGTCCGACTGCGAAGCTGTTTGAGTCCTATGAACGTGGTGTCGATGACCTTTTGGGATCGCACGAGGGTAAGGAGAGTATCCCGGTGAACAGGTTCGATATTCTGTGCCCGAGGTCCGGATGCGGGAGTTTTATTCTCAGAAAGGGTGTTGCAGAATACGTGAGGAGTGCTAGCGTCAAGGTCTGCCCCTTCCCTCTCTTTCCCCTCCTCTTGATCGGTCATTCTGAATATCTGGAGCTAATTATTTGGTATTGCATGGGTGCAGATGGACCCACCAAACCTTCCCCCACAAACGCTCCTTGCCGCGCTCCCTGATCCATCTGAAGACACAGATTGGTGGCTCATCAAGCCTACCCCGATGCAGTTTGAGAATATCGGGTTTTCAAAACCTGTTCATGGGGTTACGCAAGGTGGGAATGGTGAGTTGCTCGCACATCTGATCCTTCCGCGGTGTTGTGTTGGGGGTGCTGATTTAAGTATTATGATGCTGGTTCCAGGACGCCCACTGAAGCTCATCGCCTGCGCCGAGTGTGATCTAGGTCCGCTTGGGTGGAGCGAGGAGGGCGGGCAGAAGTTTTGGGTTGCGTGTAGGAGGGTTGGGTATCGTGCCGAGTGATTAGTAATAATGAGCCCCCATCTCATCTGTATGAGAGAGGGAAGGGGATCAAGGATGAGGAACAGTCAATGACGCGTGCGTGTGGCATTGTGTGTACTTACTCTGTATGGTCGATCCATCTATCTCCAGCTGACTAGATTTCAGTTCTTCATAGAATTATGTATTTATTGATGATGGGGCTAACCCGGAGAAATGAACCGGTGATTATCGATGATCAATGGCATTATGGTGTTTGGATGAGAATACGTGCCTCGCCCACATGTGGATACAAGTGGCGTAATTCACTCAAGAGTTCTATGTAGGTTTTCTGAGCGGGCCGCACTGTTAAGATTTCCACATGATTTGGATTTCGAATTACTACCTTTTCACCTGGGTATGTTTAATCAACTTGAACCTTAACAACTTCTCGGAGAATTAACACAGATATATGCCGATCTCGCTCACTCATCTACCCGCTTATGCACTTACGTCCTTAAAGTTACTCCCATGGGCGTAGACCCAGGTGTGTTCCTAGCATCCTGGACACTGCCCAATGATGAGTTCCGATTGGAATAAATCAGGCTGTGTTCTGTGTTATTCAAGGAAGAACCCGATGTCACAGTTAAATGGATACCTACATGACTAGTCGGACATATCTATGTATGTGGGTGCGAGGAAAGAAAGGAATTTTCGATACAACGAGTAGTTGTACTCCACATGACGCATTCATGATCAACCGGCGGCACACTAACATTTAGACAGTGACAGCTGAATTAACGCGCACTTGTCACGTCGCGGAATGTTACTAGATGGAACTCGGGGGGAGGTGCGTGTGTCGGGCCTCCGGCAGGGTATCTTGACCTCCCACTTCTGATTCTGATGTTACAATGACATACACACATTACATACCTCTGTCCTAAAAGCGACTAACTCGGATTTTCTCAAAGTCTAGGCTTCACTAGGCCCAAGATATCTCTTCCAGATACCTGATAACCCCGTCAGAAGGACAGGCAGTGTGTGCCTTCGATGTTAACGTGCGCCTGGGCCGGCGGTTTGAAGTTTTTTCCCCTTGATTGACGGCAACCACGCGCAGGAACAAAGTCATGAGTAGACATGTACGTATACGCATCCAGTGTGCCTGTAAGTATTTACGCCTGTGGTCGGTTCGCTCCCTAAGAGAGAGAGAGATAGAGAGAGAGAAATAACTCGAAACATTTTCCATTATTGCACGTCATCGGCTGAAGTCGGCGACGATATCAATGACAGAGTCCCATGTCATATGTGTGATGCATAGTTTTCTGGATTCTGGATTCTATAAACGTCATTGCAATTGTAGATCGACACAAGATGTAGATGTGAATGACCTTCGAAATCGGAATGTCGGGAAGGGGACATAACCTTTTCGGGAACATGTGAACAGGCCCAGGAACCGATCGTTAGAGCATCTGGAGTGTGGACGACAAGACATACTATCACGTGTTATGGCTTTCAAAAGGGTTGGGAGTTTCAAAATCCAGAATACTAAGAGATCGTGGACATGGAGCCACTGATCTTTCAAGCGATATATTAGTTCAATAGGAGTACAACATAGTTGACCACAAAAATGAAGGGATACACATCTATCTATGTTGCGATATAGTCAACAAGAATAGAAAATGGAGAAAATTGTATTCAAAGGGTTCCGGAATTAAGTGTCAGTGAGCAAATCAGTACCAAAGTCTCCAAGAGTCTTATAGACCTCTCAGAGAAGTAATCTTCACGATTTTAGAACATCCTGACGTGTGAGGCATGAGATACAAGAAACAAGGTATTTGAGCGTGACTTACCGTGTGCTCAATTGCCGTAGCGGAGTTGAAATTTCCCCTATGAGTCAGCGTTATGATGTGTGACAAAAGTTTTGAAACTCCCAACTTTTGGGACACGCCCTACCGGCATCGTCCCGACACAACAACACGTCCACCATTCTCAAATCTGGTCTGGGAGTGTCTTGTTCGAAATTTATCGCACCGACTACAGAAGTCCGATTGAAATAGAGTATTGTCGATGTCTCTTAATTTACAAATTGGTAAAATTTTTGAAACTCCCAACCAACGATAGTATGTAGAAATAGAGTATTGTCGATGTCTCTTAATTTACAAATTGGTAAAATTTTTGAAACTCCCAACCAACGATAGTATGTATCTGTAGACAAAAATGCAGTTTTTTTCAGGATAGTTACATGCGTTCTTGATTCGAGAAGTCAAAAAGTCTGCAAAAGAATTCGAAGAAGGAAAAACGCCGCGGTGTATGGTGGAGCTAGTCTTGAGAATGATACAAACCCAATCAGGCGCTGAAAAGCTTTTTAACTCGGTAGACATGTCTAGTCTGCACCATGTAGTGGGTATGTCTATTCCGAAGCACTAGAGAATTAGTATGCGCCAATACATTGAACAACTCCGTTGAAGGTAAGACTCGGCTCCTAGAAGTCTCAATACAGGTGAAAGTGACACAAGCGCGCTTGTATTTCCAGAAAACGTTCCAACACACTCCCAACGAAACTCACGCTGTCTTTCTTTTCAGTGCTTTCCACGGCTTGCGTAAACCCCTCTTTTCGATCAGATTTGCGGGCATACAATAAACCGGGTCTAGGTCCTGGAGGCCTGGATAACCAAGTAGAGAAAGTCCTGCCCAAAGCTATGTCAGGAGAAAGACGAGAGTAAGCGAGAGGAATACACACCCGCAACGCCGAACAGCGTGTGGAAGACGTCTGCCATGTCACCTGGTCGATCTGCAATGCCACCTGCTTCAAGGTCCTGCGTAAAAGTGTTCAAGCGGGATGAAAGAGGAAAAACAGGAAAGGTACCTGTGCGGAGAGTATGAAGGCGGTGAGCTTGTCCGCGTCAATCCAAGGGATTTTGTCGAGAATCGCCATGGCGGAGAGAACCCAGAAGCTGTAGCATACCTGACCACAAAAATGACAAAAAATATCATAAGACACATTGACTTTTCGGAGGAAAGATTTGAAGGACACAGAAGCGGCGAGAAAAAAACGTACATCTTCCAACTTCTCTGGCCGACCATTCAGCCCCCCATTCGGTAGCTGCCGCTCACACAACCACCACCCAAGCGTCTCCTCATCAATCACATCGAGTCTATCCAAAATCGCGAGCGCTGCTACACACACAAAAACTATATCCGGTGAACAGAATCAATACTACGTCTTGAAAAGAGAGATAACACACCACCTTGCGCTGCATGACTCTCTGCCCCAATCACGCTCCCAAACCCACCATCGAAATTCCTACACCTCACGATATAATTTACCGTCCGTTCTTTTGCTTCGCCATTGAGGAGATGGAGCTGTCCGAGGAGGGAGAGGGCGCTGACGGCGCAATAAAGGAAGCGGGTGTCGATTTCACCGAAGGAGTCACCTGCGAATACACCGGATGGTTGATGAAGGGAGAGTATGACTGATCATAGGTTAGTTAACAGGGGGAAACCCCGGACAGGCATACTTACATTTGACAACGCGGGGAATATCGATACGGTCTAGGGCATCGTGCATAAGAAGAATCTGGATGGCGCTGAGTGTAGAATGGAGGTGCGCATCGTGGTCTGGGTGTGCACCAAATGCGCCTGTAGGGCCGTCGTGTCAGGATATGTCTAGTGCGTAGAGAACAGAAAACGAAGAAAGAAGATAAGTCAAAAGCGCAGACCTGCCTCATCATCCCAACAGCTCATCACGAAGTCAATCGTTTCCTCCCTAGGCAGCGCTTCCTTCTGTCCCATAACACAAAGTGCTGTCAGGCCCCAATAGACCGCGTTGATGCGCAGATGTGCTGTCAGGTGGTACGCAAGGTCATCCTTGTTCTATTCAGCCATACATGAACTTGTTGATAATGATAAGAGACGGCGTAAAACGTACATCGCCAAGGGCTTTGATGTACGCGACGTGAAGAGGGATTGCGAGCTGTGATGAGGATGAAGTGCTGGTGGTCATGGTTGCGCAGCACAGATAAGATGAATGGTCGACGACCGGTCCCAATAGTTCATCGATCAGACCTCCGAAACCATAGACCACGATTATTGTATGCAGAACTCAGAAGCGCGGTTTATAGATAAGGGTACATAGAAAAATCCGATACGTATGGACCCGGTTAGTCTTACCATAAGAAAACACACCAAAGGAACCTCGTCTGATAAAACACAGAATGATCTAATGCGAGTCAATCATTTGGATGCATGATGCCCTGGTGATATTCACAAGGATGCTTAATGTACTCAACATGCTCGAACAACGATCCAAAAGAAATAACTAACGAATTTCTCCTGAACAAAATACACAAGTCTTGGGCAGTACGTGACGTGACGTCTTTGTACTGTTGGCCGTACATAAGTTGTTGATACTGCTGAAAGCGACATGAAGCAAAAGTACCAATGGCATTGGTATATAGACGTGGAGATATTGCGAGTTGTGACGAAGAGGATGAAGAGCTTGCCATTTGCGATACTAACATTCGCAGCATGTTTGTCTGCTCAATTTCCATCCGCAGAAGGAAATACGAGGCGTCCTACATCGAACCCTCCGTATTACAAGAGTTTAGCAAAATACAAAGATCAAAAGCTGTCCTACGACGTATAGAAGTTTAGTTCGGGATACAGAAGTACGGAACATAATTACCAGACCATATGAAAAGGGGACCTAACTCATGACCCAAACCCTGACGGCCTTTGAGCCTCCAACGTCAGGATGCAGTAACACTGCAGAAAGCCAAGATTGAAGGAGTCGTCTTCGTCTGTCGAGGAAAGCTGGTCGATAACGCGATAGCGGGGATTTCGGAGGAAGAGCGGGAACAAAATGTCGTTGGGATCGCTAAAGTGTGTTTTTAATGTTGGACTTGTGTTGAAGACCATATGTACTGGGTGTTGCCTACCGGTAGTGTACGCCTCAAAACAGTCTCTAGTTCGTCGAAGTCACTGTATCGTTTGTGTGCATGTATAATAGTTCCCTTTATATCAGACTTGCCTTGAGCATCACCGACAGATGAGCAGATGGTGGGCGAACTGACCTCTTTAGTCCGAATCGCACAGTCATAAACTATTCAAGCTCGAACCTTGTGAAGACGTCATTGAACGGTAAGGCTCACCGATGTACCCCCGCTCCGGCTTATCCCCTACATTCGTCCATCCATTGATCCTCACATCCTGCGCAAATGCCAAACTTTTCCCAGAGCCCGTGTTATCATCTAACCAGATGTCTTTTGAAAACACCGACGGAGGTCCCTGAAAGTCTAATGAACCTGGTGCGCTAACTACCGAACGCTTGTCAGATTCCTGATCCTAGTAGCATCACAAAGCATTCGTTTGACGAAAGGTACATTGGTAAGAAATGAAGTAGCGTACCTTTATAAGCTCATCATAGAGGCGCGACTCCTCTTCTACGTCAATTGTATTCGGTATTATCTCAAGCAACGAGCTGGTGTTTGCAAATGGATGCAGTAGTTGCGAAGGAGGCGGTGAAGTGGGGGCGATGAAAGTACCCATGTTACAGTCTCGAGTGAAATATTGCAATTGCAGTAGACATTGAAAACAACAATTGTAAGCAAGGAAGAGTCCTCTCAGAATCAATCCGGCGGCGGTTTTTGCCGGATAGGAGTGACAATCGGCTAATATTTCAAACCCAGAAGTAAGTTTGTCAGAAGCCTATAAATTTGTACAGTACATTATCTAGTGATGCATGGAACTTAGCTAGGACCATGTCAGTCTCACTATATAAGGCTGTTCTATGCATTACAATGGAGATGAATATTTTTCAGAGGTATTCGGGGTTGCACCAGGGAAAATTACATGTCCAGATGACTTCTGATCCTATGATGCTGTATAGTTACATTTGCACATGTAAGCCAGGCTTTCACTCCCTCTGTAGGACAACCTCTCTGGCTAGAACTTGCTTAACGGAGCATGCTTACTTTCAAAAGGCAGTATACTATATCTGTAGCTTGCAAAGATTTTACAGCATGGTGGGCAAATGACCTGAATGGATTGGCTGATGCAGTGCAAGGCAATTCTGGACACTGCTTATACCGGAAAGTGTTTCCAGTGGAAAAAGTATAAAAGAAAGCTGTTATGCCATTTCTGATGTATTAGTTTTCCACAAAAAAGTCATTCAATAAGGAAAGTGCCTTTTCTTTTGAAAATTGGCACATTGAAGATTGCACGACAGCTTTCTTTTCTACTTTTTTCCAATGGAACATAATCTGGTGCCAGCAGTGGAGGTGTCTATTACCTTAATGAGAGATAAAATACATAATAAGTAAATAACTAATATATATATATATACATATATACTGGCTCAAAAACAAAAACTTGCCCATCAATAAATTAAATAAAATATTCAAGCATTGGAGCAGTTTTTAGAGCCTGCATCCTCTAACCCACCCAAAGATCTTTGCACTAAGTCTCTGGAGACCCTTGCTCCTTCACTGGAACTTCAGATCACCTCTTCTTGATCCTGTAGGTTTAAAACTGCTGCTGAAGCCACTGAGTTTACCTAGAAGGGACTTATTTACTGTTGGAAGCCCTTGTTGTCAGTAGAACCTGACAAAATCCAATTCTATCCTTGAGTAAGAAAAAAAATCTAATTAAGAGGTGGTTTTGTGTAGTCTACAACCTTTTGAAGCTTGAAAGAGACAATAGTTAGTGACTGACTAGTTAGAAATGAGTATAACTTACAATTTCATTTGCCCAAACTTTGATACAATTCTGAGTTGAAATGAAAATGCTAACTTTTTGAATGATAATAAAAGCATGTGATATCCAGATAGTTTTCACAACCTTCAGGCAGATATCAGTCTTAAGTTCATTGACAATTGGAGCAAATTGTTCATCTGAGCTAGCTGTCAAACCTGCATGTGTAGACAAATACAAGAATATGTCCCTGAGATAGTCATGATATAGTCTGTGAATGACTGTATTACCTGTAGACAAGTATAAGAATATATCTACAGGGCTTATAAGTATTGTATGGTAACTGGTTAGGTAATTGATGTACCCCTCAGATAGTCACAATGTAAAGGCAACCTCTGGAGGCTGTGGCTCAGTCACACAGCTGGCAGAGGGAGATCCAAAGTGTATTAGAGTATATATTGACAATATCATAATAACTACTCATCTGGCAGAGGGAGATCCAAAGAGAACAAGTCTAGGGATTTTCTATGCCAGGTTGGATGCTTCTGGGGCTTCTGAAGCATGGAAAACAACTGTACAGGACAACAAAACCTTAAAAACTCAAAAATCGCCTAAACAAACAACTGTGCAAACAAGGCAGGAAAACTCTGGACTTTGAAAGTCAGAAAGGCAAACTCTGGCTTATATAAGCAGTCTGGAAGCAGTGCTGAAGAGCCCACACTTATTTGAATGATAGCTAAAGAACCAGAGCACCTCAAAGGCTGAGAATAGTATTAACAGATAGTGTTGAGAGAATAGAAACAGCAAAATAAGAGAATAATAGATGAAGTAAGGAAATAAATGAAAGGAGAGTGAAGGAATAGGGAATGAAAGAAAGAAGAAATGAGGAGTCCCCTGACACATGACATAGTCCATGAATGACTGAGTGGTATAGTTGTATATGTAAGTATTTATACTCGAGAAAATTTTCCAAAAATAAATAACAAACAAAAGTGTTGTGCCATGGTAGTGCAATATAACAAATAAAATATAAGTAAAAGTAAATAAAATAAAAAGATAAAATAAAATATACTGAGTAGTACTGATTAGATGTCATACACTAACAGCATGAATACAGTATTTGCTTTTAGCTGTAGAAATTAACTTATTTTCTTTCTCTACTTCATATTTCCTTTAATCTGATGTTCTTCCAATTCTGTATCACTCTTTGGCTTTTTCTTATGCTATTGACCATACTGACTGTTTGACTGATATACTATGCTATTAACTATATTCATTGACTTTTTGACTATTGGCCATACTAATCAACTCTTTGACTTATTTTTTATGCTATTGACCATACTAATTGTTTGACTTATTTCTTATGCCTATTGACTGTACTGACGGTTTGACTTATTTACTATGCTATTGATCATACTAATTGACTTTTTAACTATTGGCCATACTGATTGACTCTTTGACTTATTTTCTTATGTTATTGACTATACTAACTATTTGACTTATTTACTATGCTATTGACTACACTAATTGTTATTGGCCATGGCTAACTAATTCATTCATTTAGTACTTATATTACCTTGGTCAATAGTAAGTCTTTGACTTATTTTCTATGCTATTGGCTATATTAACTAACTTTTTGACTTATTTTTTATGCTATTGACTATATTCTCATTTATTTAGTATTTAAATTACTTTAGTTAATAATAAGTCTTTGATTTATTTTCTTATGCTTTTGGCCATATTAACTCTTTGACTTATTTTCTATGCTATTGACTATACTAACTAATTCATTTATTTAGTACTTACATTACCTTGGTCAATACTAAGTCTCTAACTTATTTACTCTCTGTAGCTTTTTAGTAGACATCTGTTTTCATGCCTTGCATATTTATTGATACAATATAACTAAATTTTCTAAATTCAAAAGCTCAAGGTAATTGATTTACTTTAGTTAATAGTAAGTCTTTAACTTATTTTTTATGTTATTTCAATACTAACTAATTTATTCAGTACTTGTATTGCTTTAAACTATAGTGAGTTCAATATAAGGCAACTGATGATAATACAAGTTGACTTATTCAAGGCAATTTCTATATACAGGTTCTACATAAGTAAGTAGATAGTTAACATGCTGAAGTTCATAGCTACTTCCTTAATATTTCAAGTTTTATTGTAACTAAAGGCTATAGTCACCATGCTCCAAATTTAAAGTTTGATTTTTAATATAAGTCAATTGAAATCCTTAATAAATTCTCACTCTTATTTACTGAACATAATTCAGCAGATGGTCTCAACATGTTTTTGACACATAAAATCTGAGCATCAACATATTTCTAATACATGGAATCTAAGCAGTAAGTCTATTCTATTAATTGTGTTTAATCTTAGCAAAAAACCTTTTATAACAGGCAACAAACTAGACTAGTATTAGACCAGCTTTCAGCTACTATATCCAGCTCACACAACCATAATCTCACAGAGAATAATTGGCATGTTATCAAAGGTAAGATTATAAGGCCATTTACATCTGAGTTAGTCTTTTTTATGATTTTATGCAGTTAAGAAGGACAATTCTTGACTTGTTGCTGCCTCTAAAAGATTATTATGAACAACTTGTAGATTTGAACAAAGCAATGCATGTTATCTTGTACATAATCATGGAATTCATCTCAGATACATTGACTCAATAGTAGCTACTAAGTAATACAATAACTTTCAATAGTGCAAGCTCTTTTAAACATGCTTTGAGAGCAAGACTCAACAAAAAGCAGAACAACTCATGCTAAAACAACTTGATTTTGACTCTGCTGGTCATGCAGGACCAGGTATTATTTGCTACTATATTGCATTTTGCAAAAGTCAACATCTACTACATGTATTGATATGTGATACTATGATAAGAATCAACAATGAGTTCCATGGTCTAACATGTAAGTAATAGCCTATTAACCTCTATCATTTGTAAGGAGCTCAGCTAATAGCTCTGAAATAAGTTTATAGAGAAAGTTTTGAAACAGTTCATAAAAGAATGCAATAGTTTCAAGTTACATAAAGATTTCAATAAGCCTGGTCTATTAGAAATGTCCTGAAACACAGCTTTCAAATTTCTAGAGCAATGAGGTGATGAGAACTGCCTTCTTTCAGTGAACATCAAATCAAAAAAAAAGATGAATAGTGATTAAATTCTTGCATTTGCAACTTCAGAGTTTACAGAGTAGGCTGAAGCAGCTTATCAAACTTATCTGCAAAACTTTATAGTATTTAAGCTGTTGAATGTATTAATCTACTAGTAGATAAAGTTCCATCAAATAGCCACCTGCAAGAATTGCTTGTTTTTCTTTCCATGTTTTGATGGTCAAGTCTGTTCTCAGTGTTATGCTTGCAAGCCTGGCCTTTCAGCAGCTAAACTGCAAGTGATTAATGTAAATACATTTGATTTATTTATATACTAATAACTTTACTATTTTAGAACAAACTTCAATATGCCAGGTGTGGAATAAAATAACTGCTGAACTTTGCAATGGTTGTATCACTTACTATTGTAGATCTTTCACTGAACAATAAGACATTATTAGCAGCTAACAGTAAGTATAGGCAAGAAATCAACTTCAACTTTTATGCAAAATTTTCATGCTTTCTGGTGTAGCCTGTTTACTTACTCAGAATGATTCTGATGTTTCTAACTTGTTGCTAAACTTTTCTAACTATGATATACTACAAACTTGGCCTCAGCTATATTGTCTCAGGCAAAAATTCATTGTGCACATGCATCTGATACTAGATTTCATGCTGGGCCTCCTCATACAGTTCAGACAACTAGCTCAAGCAATAAATTCAACAATCTTTTTAGAGCTCACTAGATTACTCTTGAATGCCAGCAGAAGAAAAATAAAGCCAAGCTCTGTAAAGATAAAGATATTACTATTATTGCTATTTTATGGCAGCATAATGAAGAATCCAAGCTTGTTGAGATATATTATATATTTTTGTATCTTCTAAAGAGTTGACAGAAATGTGGCAGATTCAGCTTGGTGTACATGTTTGTCAAACATTTGACAAGTGAAAGAAAACAAAAGCATGTTGAGATAACTTTCTTCAACAAGTGAAGAATGACTATTATAGAACAAATGCCAAAGCTGATGAGCTAATATGGTGTGTACTACTATAGTTTATATATTTGAAGGAAACTATTTATTTTTAGCCAATGTTCAGATGATGATGATGATAATGATAATGATTCGATTTGTTTGATTTGATTTGTTTAGTTAGAGAGTTATTTTGTACATGGGAATAGTGTTCTAGCTTCCACAGTATGTAAGAGTATGCTACTTATGGACATTCTGGTAGGTATTCTGGCCTGATGCTTTTTCAAGCATGCTGGTTACACTTTGTAGCTACTTTACTATAATTTGATCCTACTCAAGCTCTTCATCAGAGTTTATACTACTTTGCATATGTAATCCCTTTCTATCTGCTGCTAATGTGCCATCTCAATGATTGAACCTGTCTACTTTCATCAATGCTTGCTGACAATGTGGCCAGGGCTCCACAACACTAACATCCTCCACACTTAGAGGCTATCTTTGGCTAAGTCCCCACCTCCCTCATGGGGGCCATAGAAGGGCCAGCAGGCCAGGAGATTCCACAGTCCATATGAGACCTAAGAACCCCAACTGACTTTTATCAAATCCTAACCAACAGTGTCACACAGTACTTCAGCAACCTAGGCAGACAACCACTTAAGGTCTGGACTGCTTTGTCACCTAACTTTGCCCCTACCCAGGCTATGGCTTGCTTAGGTACAGTTTTCCCTCTCCCAAATCCTCTGCATTGGGGAATCCTCCCTTTTTCTGATTGGACACAAGTATGGTGGTTACATTGATTCATCAAGTCACATGCAAATTGGTCTCTCATATAATGGCCTGCACAACAAAGCCTCCCTAGTATTGCACATGAGGGTGGTGGCTTCCTGGCAGCTTTGAATAAGCCAGATACAGTGTCTAAAGTGTTTGCCACCAAAAGCTGCAGTACATAGGCAAGAGTTGAACTAACGACCTCACCATTCCCACTCAGGTACAAACCCTAAGGACATGATGGTGCCAGCTGAGCCACTATACCCCCTAGCCAATGTTCAGAGAAAATATTGAGCTTTTTGCTGATTGTAGTGGGGCCAACAATAATTATTCTTCACTAAATCATTTTAACTGCACCTTGCCTCTTTGCAAAATGTTTGAAGAGTTTCAAATGCAGAAACTTACAATAAATTCAAATATCAAAGCCTTTATCATCAAGATTTGTGTAGCAATCACTGTGTCAAGTTCTAATTATACAATAAAGTATTCAGCTTTATATTATAAAATACTAATATAGTGATTGATATGTTTAGCAGTCTATTCAAGCTCTCTTGCAAGCTCAAGAAAGAAGAGCTTCAAGCATGGATGAGCTGACACCACTTCACTAGTACTTGCATCAAATTCTAAGAAGTTATTAGTTTCTCATTTTGTTACTTCTGAAACAAGTTGCTATGTATCTGATACTATTTATATGACTAGTTTGAGCACAAAGATAGTGACTTAAAAGTGCATTCAAACCTTGGAATCCAGCTATGCCACTACTACAATAGACTTGCAATTTATCTATGCAAAAAGACACATTCACTAAATCTATAGCTATTATTTTCAATGATGGTAAAATTGCTTTGACAACGTCTGAGAAGAAAAAAAGCATTGAAATTGCTACTGATTGGATGCATGTCAAGGCTTCTAAATAGAATAAGACATGTAATCCTATTGGCTATATTAGTTGTGGTGCTATTAAATGTGCTATATATGTAAGTAATCATATTCATTATCTACTACATATCTTATTAACATAATTTATAAGTGTCAGAGGACTCCTCATTTCTTCTCTCTTTCACTTTTTATTTCTTCATTCTTCTTTTATTCATTTCCTTATTTCTTTTGTCATTTTTTTACTTTACTGCTTCTATTCTTTCAACACTATCTACTAGTACTACTTCCAGCCTTTGAGGTGCTCTGGTTCTTTAGCTATCATTAAGACAAGTGTGGCTCCTTTAACACTGCATACAGACTGCTTATATAAGTTAGAGTTTGCTTTTCTGACTTCTAAAGTCTAGAGTTTTCTTGCTTTATTTGTACAATTATTTGTTTAGACAATTTTTGAGTTTTGAAGGTTTTATTGTCTTGTACAGCTATTTTCTATGCTTCAGAGGCCCCAGAAGCATCAAACCTGGCATAGAATTCCTAGACTTGTTTCCTTTAGATCTCTCTCTGCCAGCTGTGTGACTAAGCCATAGCCTCCAGAGATTGCCCTTACAATAAGCTTTGTTGTGTACATATGTAACTCTGCTGTGCTGCATAGTGGCAATCTTTGATTTCAAAGTAGGAATATGTGGGATTTGTATGTCATCTACTCTATAGTATACTAGTGTCATCTACTCTATAGTATACTAGTGGCATCAATTTATAGACACTCCAATGGCTACTCCTGCTAGATCTCTTTTTAGCTAATGCCAGTTGCATTCCATAGCCACTTTACTGCAGTTTGATTCTGTCAAAGTTCATACAGCTCTTAGTCTAAACTTCCTAGTTGTTTGCCATTAACATTTCTTCTTGTTTGTTCAATTTACAAGCTCACATATAAGTCTATAGTTTATTAGGACTTTTGTCAATATAGCAAACCATTTTACAAATCAATTATACAATTAAGAATACTTCAAAACTTCTTTACTATTAAAATCAAAGCTCAAAGTTATTTATAAAAATCATCCAACAGCACTATGATGTTTGCAAAGATAATTGAGTATGCAACTGACTGAGATTATATAATCTTATAATTGAACTCTCATCTCTGACTCATGAACACCAAACTATAGCCAATACAAATAGGAAAAAAACTTCCCATCTCATCTACCAAATAAATGTTACATTTATCTTGAATAATGATATAGCATATGAGTTGAAGGTTACTGGATTACTATAAGTATTTGGTTTGATTGGTCAAACAGCATTTTAAATAGCATCTTGGACAACAATAGAGACAGACAGCTGTATACATATATATTTTGAACATGTTTACTTTTAGATTATGTCAGATGTGAAAAACTTGTTCCTAACTTATATTGTACTGTCATTGTTTGTTATATATAAGATGAAACTTAAAATACAAAGACTCATCAACTTATAAATTTACATTAATAGCATACTATTATTAGATTAAAATACTCCCTGTATATAACTTGTGACTTAGTGTAAGAACTCCATCAACTTTTTGTGATAGCTTTTGACAGCTGCTCAACTTCAAGTTGACCTGACCCTATCAGCAGCTTTATTAAGATGTTAAATCTATGCTGCATCATTTTCATATTTAGACATCTTTAATTAGATTTAGACTAAGTAGTCAATGCAGTTTTTTCTCAATTTTCTCTAGCAGCAACTGCTTATAAAAATTCATATTTGTGATGTAAGTATACCAAAAGCATACATCAGAGCTTGTCAGGGGGCTTCTTATTTCTTCACTCTCTTTTCATTCATTTTCTTATTTCTTCTGTCATTCTCTCACTTTACTGTTTCTATTCTTTCAACACTATTTATAGTATTACTTGTAGCCTTTGAGGTGCTCTGATTCTTTAGCTATCATTCAGACAAGTGTGGGCCCTTCAACACCATATACAGACTACTTACACAAGCCAGAGTTTGCCAGAGTTTGCTCTTTGTTTGTGCAATTTTTGAGTTTTTAAGGTTTTGTTGTCCTGTACAGTTGTTTTCCATGCTTCAGAGTCCCCAGAAGTGTCAATCTTGGCATAGAAAATCCCTAGACTTGTTCTCTTTGGGTCTTCCTCTGCCAGGTGAGTAGTTATTATGATATTGTCAGTATATACTCTAATATACTTTGGATCTCCCTCTGCCAGCTGTGTGACTGAACCATAGCCTCCAGAGGTTGCCCTTACAGAGCTCATCTTATCATGGGCTAGAAATGTGGTTATATAATTGACAGTGGTAAGTGTTAATAATATAAAGTGCCAAGGTTTTAAAAACTTTTTTTTGATAGTATCACTGTGGACACCATAGACAATTCTCAATGGACAACCTCTATAGGCCAGGATATTGTGGTATGATCCACTTCTGTGAAGGGATTGGACTTCCATGTTACCAAGTGGCAGTAATGCATTTATGCATGAATCCTGGATTTTTGTCTGAGACAGTGTGGAACTTATAAATTATTTGATCTATAATACCCACTAAGCCTTCCTTTATGCAGCTGAAACCAGGTACCCTATAGCAGTGATTGGGGTAGGTACCTGGGTGAGGGACATGGTTCTAACCCATAGCCTCTTGCTGCAGTATTTGTCAGCATGAGGCCACTCAAGGAGTTTAGACATGAGGGTGTTGCTACTACACCACACATCCCCCAGGTTTTAAAACTTTAACATGCAATGAGGGTGTAGAAACAACTGTAAACTCAGAGAGGGAAAACTTGTATTTTGTTAAGTAAATGTGTTATTTTATTAAACAGCATAAACCAAGAAGCCTGACTTTCTACTGTTATAATTTTATAGAAGTGTCTATAACATGCTATGCTTATTAGAATATATATCCATATTTAGTACTGTATTATTGATAACAAGATAAAATATTGTCCAGATTGAATACTTTTTAGTCAAAATAGATAGCAAGGTCATGAAATACATCTTTTTGCACTTAATAACCTCTTAGCCTCCACCAGTGAAAAAGCCCTGAAGAAAGGTTCTATCACATGCCACAGTCAAGCAATGCGGAATTGACTCCTTGGCAGTTAAATTAGGCTTGTTGGGACCCATTTTCCTTGTCATCCTTTTTCTTTTTGATTGTACATTGCCAAGGTGAGTCAAATATACAATAACGAAAACTTGAGATATGGAAGACTTGGTTATCAGTGTTACGGACCACGACGGCCAGAGTCTACCCAACACTAACGTACTGCTCAACCCCAACAGTTTTTTGGGTTGATGTTTTAACGGCACTAAACCCAGCTTACCCATCAGCTTACCCGTAACCCGGAAAGGACCTCAGGGCTGGGAACTGCCTTGTCAAATCCCATCAATTTCTCTTGGAAACTTCTTGTGCATCTTGGGTGTCGTTACTTCTCCTGCATTCAAAACAAGATGAACCCCCATCTGATCGACATCATGAGACGGTTACCAAAATTACCCAGTTCTCACGGTGACCGTTTCGTCCGAATTTTCCGGGGTAGCTTGACCTGTTCAGATGATTGGCAGGATCGAGAAAATCTCGAATGAAAAAGGACAGCTTTAGTAGCTTAATGCTAGATCTTATACACGACACGCTGGATGGAAAGCTTACCGGCGAAAGCCGTCACGGTCACGGCAAATCCCCGCCAGTAAAAAATAGGTAATCCAGAAGACTTCCGTACTATATCAAAAAAGCTCATGTATCAGAAAAGTTTATAATAGTAATTAAGGTACAATCTATGTTGTGCGTATATCAAGGAAGCTTTGACATGATGACTTTCTACCAATCAAAAGACGTTATGATTCGGGGTGCAATGGGATGCCGTGAGTCCGTTTACTTGGTTAAAGGTGAATTCAATTCAGGTTCAGGTCTTCAATTTTTTTAACCTAGTTAGACAGACTAGTTCCCCAAAAGACACTCAGTATTACAGATCGTCTGAAGATATAGAGACGAAGAAGTGTAAGACTTCCTTAAGAATCCGAATTATTTATATTATGGCATGGGATTTCACCGTAACAGCGCCCGTGTGTAACTGCCAGACGTACGGTTAAATGGATTATATCGTGTCTAAGTTGTGCTTGAGTAGGCAATGAAAACCACGCTCAAGCTCCAACTGCTCCCGCTGAGGATTATCAAGCACATAATGTACCTGATTGTAAGAAATCGGTCTTCAAAGTATTCTTCGATACTATCTATTCATACAAGCTTTTTCCAAGCAGATCAAAATCCGGCCTGGGCAGCTGCTCGTTCCGCGACAGAGCCTCGGGGTTCCCACAAGTTTTTATGTGGAACACTATACTTCTTCCCATGGACTGCATCCTCGTCCACACCCCAGGCACCTCCACCTGGCGTCTCGATAACCAAGCGATCTCCCTTCCCCATGTACACCGTGGCCTTCCCGCCAATGTTAATCTCACGGGTGGGAATAGTGCTATATCGTACATGTGAATCGAGATCCCCGTCTTCTGCACGCAGCTGTTTGACCCAGGTGTTCCGGCCCAAAGCACCCGGTCCTCCACCCTCCATGCCATATGGCTGCCGTGTACGTCTCTAAATAATACGGGGATTTATGAGCCAGATGACCTCCTTGCTACCCCACGCGTGTCGCTGGATGGAGACATACCTCAGAGAGAATAGACACCTGCATCGGCTCCAAGAACTCAATGTCACGGATGACACCTTCGCCGCCGTGCCATTTTCCCAAGCCGGCAGAACCGTGGCGCAGGCCGAATTGGTGGAGCATCACGGGGTAGCGCCGCTCAAGAATTTCCACGTCTCCAATGCGCGTGTTAGTGATGTGGGTATGGACGCCATCCGTTCCATGCCATACCGGGCCGGCTCCAGAACCTCCAGCAATTGTCTGTACGTGTGACATGAACCCTTGGGCAGAGCGAGGTTGAATTACGAAGACTCAGACTTACCTCATAGTAGCCCCATCCAGCGACAGTTTTGCCGTCTTTGTCTTTGCCACCCGTGCCAAATGTCAAGTTGCTAACATGATACTAAGGATGAGAGATGATAGGTTGAAGCTACTCCTTACTTGGTACATCCTTGACTGGCTGCGGCAGCATGGAAGGCTTTGAGAACGACATCGACGATCCGCTGAGATGTAAGAACGTTACCACCACACACAGCAGCCGTACGTGACGGTGAGAGAAGGGATTTCTGAGGAACCTTGACTACACTTAATCAGTTTCACTTGCCTTTTACAAAGATCAATAGAAACATACTTTCCAACGGTACCAAACACCCTGCATTTAATGGGATGTCAATGTCAAGCATTGCCCGCATGCAATAAATGACAGCAGAGTGGACGACAGAAATCGGTGCATTGAGGTTTCCTCGTACTTCATATCCCGTACCCTCAAAGTCAAGAACAGCAGAACCCTCGACATCATTAATGTCGACTCGAAGGCAGATCTGTGAGAATCGTAAGGTCACCGACGTACTTTCGTTTTCAAAGTGACAAAGAGACGTACCGGAGAACCATCATCCAAATAGTCAACTGCGTTAAGCACATTGGTACCTGCACGTTTGGCTACATCTCGGAGGAGGTTTCTGACGGACATTTCGGCATTAGCGCGGATGTGATACATGTATTCCTGCACGGTGGCAAGGCTGTAGTCCTCAACGACTGAAGTGACAGATGGATTAAGTCTACGTGATCATGTTTAGAAACTTCTCAATACACGTACTTGCATGGATGAGCTGGATACCCTTGTGATTGGCAGCAATTTGCTGAAATTAAATCAATGTCGGTTCATCGCAATGCTAGGTTTAGCGGACACATACTGCCTTGAGGTCGCTTTCAACGTCACGTATGTTTCTACACCCAGAACTACCTGGATACCGACTTGGCTTGTCAACCATATACTCAACCAGACCATCGTGGTTGAACACGCCTCCGTCAACAATCTTGAAGCTCTCAATCTCGGCACCTTCCTCGAAAATGCTGACAGAGGTGGGTGGCATCGAACCGGGTAAGATCCCGCCAATATCTGCATGATGGCCACGCGACGCAGTGAAAAATATGATTTCCTTTGTGTTAGGGTCGAATACTGGCGTGATTATCGTAATATCTGGAAGATGGCTGTAATCGGCGTTTAATTTGCATTTGACGTCCGTACCCACAAAATAATACTTACGAGCCTCCAGCATGGGGTGAGTTCGTCATTAACACATCACCTTCTTTTAGAGTATTTCCGTGTAGTTTCATCTGATATCTGACCGCACTAAATCGAGTTGGACTTGAATCATTGGAAACCAAGGATGTAGATAAACTGACAAGCTCATGGATCCTAAGTGTATAGGGATGAATGGCGCATTCGCCACCAAATCTCCATCAGGGGCAAACAGGGCACAAGAAAAGTCGAGGCGCTCCTTGATATTAGTACTGATGGAAGTTTGTTGGAGTGAACGACCCATGGCTTCCGCTACACTCATGAAACGGTTTGCGAAGAGAGTAAGGAGAATTGGATCTGGCCCATTGAAGGGGGCTTTCGAGGAAGAAGGGTTTACTTTGGCTGGCATGTTGGATGATAGAATGATATCTGGTTGCGTTTATGGCCTCAATAGTTGGAGGATTTGTAAGGATTCCGTTCGATTTCCGGCCTCAGTTCGTTTTCGTTTTCGCGTCTTTATGGCCTCAATAGTTGGAGGATTTGTAAGGATTCCGTTCGATTTCCGGCCTCAGTTCGTTTTCGTTTTCGCGTCTCAATAAGCAGTTTCCTAGAGTCTTTTTCTCTCAAGAGTACCGAATTTCGAGACTACTGCAAGATGCAGCTTGAGGACGCGAAAGTCTGGATCCAGGAAGAGAGCAAAGGGCCGGGCCGGAGAGGCCGGACGGCTCGTCCCTGTGAAACTGACAAACTGAACTTCGACAACAGCTGGCTTGGAAGGATTTTAACCCGAATTTCTCGTTCTAAAGGTAGATAATCTTTAGCTTATTCCCCTATTTTCTATGAACATCGTTACGAAATGCTGATCGATCGTTCTTTGACCACTAACTACTAGGTCATTAGTTGGGTGAATCACGATGCATTAGCGTCTACTTTATTCAAGGCGCTTTCTTTGACAGTTTCAGATCATGGCAGTGGAAACTCTTGCAGAGTATGTTACGTCTCAGGATGAACTCCTCCAGGAGGCAGCGCTGGCCCTACCACACGAGTTCTCAAAATGTACTTACTCATTGGGGCACATCAGGTATGTACCTATTATATCCTAGGTCATAACCGTAACCATGAGCTAAGCTCAATGAACAAGACAAGCAGTGTATCTCTGTCTGTCTTGCTCGGCAGAGCGGGGCATATGCTCGGCGTGCTCTATTGCTTGTCACACAGACCATGAGCAGATTGAGTTGTAAGCTTCAGGATGTCTAACCCCGAGCTTTGCCCGACCAATTGCTTACTCAGGTTTCCGAAGCGAAATTTTCGTTGTGATTGTCCGACAACCTCCATTTCCCATGCCTGCACTCTACACAAGACTCTAGAAGAGGACAACGCGCGAAACACATACGGTCCGAATTTCAAGGCCCAATTTTGTCGGTGTGGTCGGCCGTATGATGCGAAAACAGAACAGGAGACAATGATACAATGCTTGATCTGTGAAGTTCGTACCGATTTGGTCTGCTGAGTTACTGATCGAATCGCTCCTTCAGGATTGGTTCCATGAATCGTGTTGTAATCTTCGGGAAAGGCCAGCTTCCAGAAGGTCGTCCCCGGAGCCTCACTCGGAGGAAGTAGAAACCCATGAGAGACAAAACGATGATGCCCAATCTGAAGTATCTTCGGGCCTCCCACCAGGCCTTATATCTGGTACTGAATACGACTCTTTCATTTGTGGTCTATGCGTTTCCAGGAATAAGACACTCGTGAGATGGGCAGGCACGCCAGGGATTACCATGGTTGTAAGGGATACTCCCGCCGAGCCGTGGAGGCGCCTTCTGGATCAGTCCACAACAGAGGATCCCGATCTCATAAGCATTACAAACACGAGCGCCGCCGATGAGCCGACTGTCGGAAGCAAGCGTCCCCTTTCTCCTTCAGATGCAGACTGTTCGGACGCAAAGCGGCTGCGAGGAAGCTTTCAGGTCCCCGTACCTTCCAGTACCTCCTGCCTCGCGCCGGATCCCAATCTCATGGCAAAAAAAATCTATCAACAACTTGATGCACCTGTGGCCGCTTCCCTGGGTACTGGGGATCTCTTCTTATCGGAAGGATTCCGGGATAGGTGGTGCCGTTGTTCTTCTGTGGGTTGATTTTCTCCATTCGTCGCGATTCTTGTGTGTAAATCTTAACATATTGCGTCCGTCCTCAGTGCCTTCCCCCCCTTGAGGCGATGCCATTCCTTCTTGTAGAAGAGGAGACTTTTGAGCCTCCTGAAGACCCTGATTCAGGTAGGTATGATCCCGGCACTTGTAACTTTGAGGGTTTGCCACGGTGATCGTCGGACTCCGATTCCTCCGCACACATCTCATTCTGGCCCGCCACTAATAATGGTCCTTTAGGCCTTTCTCTGGAAGAACTCGGTATGCGTGCTCTCGAACGTTTGCCGCGTGATAAGGCGATTGATGGCATTCATGCGTTTAATGAGATGCGGTTAGGCTCTAGCGCTTTTGTATATCTTGATCCTTTGCCTTATCTAAATATCCAATACAGGGATGACCTGGTTAAGTATCTCCGACCCTTTGCGCAAGAAGGCAAGGTGGTCAGCGAGAACGATGTCAGGGATTTTTTTGCGTCACTCACTGAGGCTGCGAAGAAGGGCCGCAGGTGAAATTCAAAGTGGGGTGTTTTCGTTGTGTATATTGTGCAGCAGCGTCGGCGGAAAGTCGCCTTGGTGTCTTATCAAAGAGTCGTAATTTCTGACTCTTTACCTATGTAGTGGATTTCTCGCCGATCAGAATAACCAGAGCCTTTATCGCTACAGTTTCTTGGCAACAACATTCGATTTCTATCTACACAGAGTTGGTAGGATCCTAGGCTCGTACTGTTGACGTATAGACAGTCTACATGCTTCGCACTACTGTCCGCCTTGATGTTTTAAGCCAGTTTAAGCCATTGCAAGTCTAAAATCTGTGTCATGGTGAGTCAGGATAACTCATCTCTTTCAAAATGGCCACATCCAAGATCAATGCGCCGCTGCTCGCTATTCTCCCATCGCGCCTTGTCAATCCCGGCCGAGTCGGACGTCCTTCTTTCATGATTACCTCCATGCATACGCTGTGAAGTTGTCCATGAAGTTCGCGGCTCCGCTTTCTGCTGTCACCCGAAAGTACTCGAAAGCATTCATCGTATAGATTAGCTCTCCATTCATGCACAGCAGACATGGGCTTAGAATGATGTTCAGCCCACGAGTCACCTTGGGTTATCTTATACATACTTATCTTATACATGCCAGACTTATAGTTGATGCTTAATTCCAAGTGCGCGGCAGCCATCCTAATGACAACCGAGCCGCTAATAGTGCGTACATTGAGTAGCCACTTGACTGTGGATTGTAACGTAAGGTCATTTCAAGCGACCTTGCATTTTATTCTGAGTATCTCCGAGTGATCCACTACTCTGGAAGATAATCAGAGTTCTGGGGGAACTACTTGCGGCACATCATATGGTCAGTTGCACAGGTAATGCATGCGTCGACAATTGTATACGGCCTGGTCGGACTGTCAAGTATGAAGCTTGAACCTTCGAGATATAATTGTTAAGATCATGCTATGGATTCCTTTCCGGATGCCAAACAATACAATTTCATAAGTAGAAGCAATTTTGTAGTCAACTCCATGAATCCAGTCCTTTCTGAGGATGATAAATATATCATAGATAACACAATCAAAGATTTGGTATCGTGCGTGAGCAGAGCAAGTGCCGAATACGTTATGAGCTAAAGACCATGGCAGGAGACAGTCAAACTAGTCCTAGGAGGTCGAGACGAGACACTGGAGTTGTCTAGAGCATGGCTTGAATGTATTCTGCTTGGGGAATAGCGTTTCCTGTGTGGATCGGTAATGCTGCAAGGTAATCCTTCCAGCCAGCATCCGTCACTATCGGCGCCTGGACGTATTTCCCGATGTTGAGTTGTTCGAGGTATGTGGACAGATCAGGCAAGACCGCTGACACTGCTGCGTCCTCGCGTCGGCGTTGTGCGATCCTAGAGAGACCCCCTTGCTCTGAATACCACGCAGGGTCCTGTCGTATCACGGCACACTCGTAGACATCTAAAATCGGTTTGGGCAGATTGGAACGGAGTGCCGCGGAGTAAGCGAGAGCGTGTCCAATCGCCTCCACAACTCCCTGAGACTGTGGCAGGATCAGGGCATTGAAAGAATCGCTGCGGTAATCGCCTTCAATACTTTGCAAGAGAGCAATGTTTTCTTCCAAAAGAGAGGACGCGTGGAATGCAAGGAGTGATTCGCCTGGATCGGGCATTGGGACTTCGTAACGCTTTTGGAGCATTTCGGAGAACAGACGGATGCACAAAGTCAGAACGTCGCCTTCGGCAATAATAACACCCTTGCCGTCATTCTAGAATCGCCGGATGTAAGCACAAGTCCAGCGATTTTTCAGTAAAAGACTAACTTCGATACGCGCCATGTAGTTGTGCTCGAATGTACCTTGAGCTCCACAGCGTTCTGCGACCTCGGGTACGCACCGTTGGAAGTGTCGACATATGGTTGCTTTTGTGATGACAGATAGGGCATGCCGAACACGGTGATCTGTTGCCTGCATTGCTTGCTCGACGACAATGGGGAACCAATTAGCTGTAACCATTCCGACTGCTATTGCATGAACGATAGGCCACTGCTGCGTCCGGAAACTGATGATAGGTACAGGTGTGGAGCGTTTGCCCACTAGACTTCGATGCATCGAGTAGCAGCCTCCAATGTATGCCACAGCCTTGATAGCCGAAATCCATGGGGCGGGAACAGCCATAGTGCCAAGCTGTATTCGCCATATCTCGTCCCACCATGCTTCAAGTGATCGCTGAGGGGTGGCATAGTCAAGGACGTCAGAAGCAACAAGGGCCGTAAAGGGAAGGTGGACATGATCGAAGCTTGTAATAGAGAAGTCGAGTGGTGCGGTACCGCTGCGAGGAGGAAGGCGAACAGAACGAACGCCATGATACATTTCGCGTTCGTCGCATATTGGGGTAACAAAGAACCGAGACCCATGGTCCTTACCGTCGACTATGAGCCGAGCCATGACTAGGGCGACTTTCGGAATGCCGAACGATGGCGTTGAGGCAGGCATAAATCTGTGGCGATGTCGATAGCATGTAACACAAGCACAACACTAAGACTTACTTGGCTGCTTCCTCTCTAGGAGTATGAAGAATATATCCATCAGCAGTTTTCGTTGCAGTGGTCTCAATATTGAAAGCGTCTAAACCGTGACCACGTTCGGTCAGAAGGTAAATACCGACGGTATCGAAACGCAACAACCGATCGACCAGTGGTTTGAAATCTGGACGATTCTTCAAGTGTCGAGATAGGGTACCAATAGTGAGTCCAACATGTGCAGCAATGATCGTAAACATTGCAATATCCACAGAGCATATGGGATCCATCATCATAGACCAGAACTTAGGAGAGCAGTGTTGGACGTCCGATGACGTCAATCCTACAACGAATGGGTGCCGGTGAGCAGGAGTTTGTACGTCAATGAAGGGGGATACGGACGGTATGTCTGTAGAAGGAGCCGTGCTCTTCGATAGGATAGGGCAACACGTTCATCCGCTGAGAGAAGTTCGACTTTGGTTCTGAAGAGAGGATGGAGGTAGAGTTCGCTTGCCATGGTCGATCAAGTACTTTCGAAACTCTACCTCATCCTCCGAGCATTTAACTGCAACGGAAAATCCGTTTCGGGATATCCTCACTAGGATCCCGATATTTGGTATCGCTACGTGAACCAATAGATCATGTCGGATTGCATTCCCAGAACGGTTGGGAAACATGCAGACGCGCGCGCATCATGTCAAACTTCAAGCGTGATTTTTGGTCGCAAGACGCCACTGGGAGGTGAGTTCTGCCGATCGATCCCAGATGTATCTTCCTGCCAAAGTGTGGGCACCAGGGCGACAGATACACTTGATCGGGAGATTGCATGCTGAAAAGATTTGTGTGTGCCGTAAAAAGTTATGTATGACCATCGCGTTCACTCAGATAATATCCTTCTTTCATGGATGGATCATAAAATTTGTGGGAACCTTTAAGTTCAACTAGTAGGATCAATAAGCTTTGCTGCACAAACAGACGAAAAGCCAAGACAACCCTCACTTGCAATCTGTCCGTTCCATTCGGGATATATTCCAAGATTGAAGTATGCGCTGCTGACTGAAGAGCATAAACTTTTTCCCGATGAATTCGAGATATACATGCAACTTTTGAGAACAGCTACTTCAAGTCGGAGGCGTGCAAGGAACTTCAACTTGTGTGCTGTTATCTATTGTAGGTAATTATGTTCCACTTATCTCAGCAGAAAAAAATGTTAGATGACAAGTACGAATTTGTGCACAAGTCTTGACTAGCGGGCCGCTAGGACTCGGAGTTAAGGGGAGTTGACAAGGAGTTTGCGCGTGCGAAATCGCTCCTGTGGCCACTGCACAGAGTCACTTCCGGCCGAACTTGTGACCGGATCTCCTTAAATCTTTCTCCTTCGAGGTCTACTGTGTAGAGCTACTATCGTTTCTCAAGGCATGACGCGCACTACTTACTGTTTACCACTCTCACACACATGACATGCACCCGTATGGGTGTACCTTGTTCTCCCATCATCTGATTGGGACCTCGTTTAAAGGGTCCCTGACAGCATCGTCACCCTCAAAATGTTGTCTCACCTGCATGCAACTGAGCTACATAGGTCTCTAATTTTGTCCTTTGATCATTCAAGACAAAAGTTTCTTTTGAGCGAGTAATGGCACCGAGATTGCCGAATTGGAGTGGTAGATGGGCCTGACTGGTGGCATGGTCGTCACATGAATGAACTTAACCTGATGGTTGCAGATACGTGTCCAAAACGCCGGCGAAGGAGCTTCAAGTTGAAGAGAATCCCAGTTTACTAATGACAGTTAGACCTATCTGCTGTTGAGTGGATCCTTGAGCATAGTTTTGCAGACCTCTCTCCGCAGACCTCTTCGATGACTATCAACGGCTCCGCAAGAATTTACAGTAAATGTTCATGACGACATATTCTAATTGATGATTTTTACACGCTTCGGTTGTTGTATCAAGTGATGCCAAGGCAGTGTTCATCATAATTAACCCTTGGTGGGTGCGAAGACAATTCACATGAGGCGAAGACTTCGGACCTGATATGTACGTGTATGGAGGTTGGGATTTACAACGTTGGAGCAGAGGCTGGGTTGCCCCATCTTCTCGGGAACTTTCTTGTGAGGGACTTACGTACATTCCTTGATACTTGTTGACGTGCATTCGGCTGTAGGCAACTTTTATCTCCCTCCATGTCCATGTCCCAGACGAACGGGGATGGCGTCATCCTTTTGCATAGTGAGGTCGCTCATTACAACAAACAAGCCCTCCCGTCCCCATCAGACCCCCCACTGTCAACGAAACATCACGCAGATACGGCCCAACCGCTACACGTAGGAGACCCTTCCACTACGCCAGAAGGTGGTATACGAGCATGGCTTACGGTAATGGGAGGGTTTGTGCTCTTCTCAACCTCTCTTGTATCAAACTGTGACTTTCTCCTTGAATTTAGTGCTATGGTATCATTCTGCACATTTGGAATCGTCCAGTCTTTTGGCGTTTATCAGGATTACTATACTGTTAGCTTCCCTCTCAATGTGAAATCGGTGCATTGACGAATCGTTTTACAGAGAATATCTCTCAAGGAACATACTCCGTCAACTATCAGCTGGATAGGGTCCATGCAAGTTTTTTTCGTGTTTGCGATTGGTCTACCGGCCGGAAGACTATTCGACGCTGGATACTTTCACCATTGTATACTCGGCGGGTCCTTGATCTATATTTTCTCGTAGGCATTCGCCAACTGGAAATAGTAATGGTTTAATCACTTGGGGTAGGATATTTATGCTATCAATCGTGCAACCACATCATTTCTACCAAAACTTCCTCGCACAAGGTGTTGGCATGGGCATTGGAATGGGTCTTATGTTCTTACCCTCTTTGCAAGTGACTTCCCACTACTTTACAAGGAGGAGGTCACTTGCAATGGGCATTGTCATTTCAGGTGAGTCACTTGTACTGGAGGTGGAAGCTTCAGGAAGCAATGCCTATATCGGAAAGGTTCCAGCATAGGAGGATGCCTTTACCCGGTACTTCTTAATAACTTGTTTGAAAGAACGTCCGGATTTGGTATGGGTGTCAGGTGTGTGGTCAAATTTCAATGCAGGTCACAGCGTTAAGAAATTTCTAGAGCGGTCGGTTTTATGGATTTGGGTTTTCTCGTAATAGCCAATTTAGTCATGAGAACACGGATGCCACCCAAGCGGCGTCGAACAGAAGGAGGATCAGTCTTCAAGGAAGTCGTTACCGATGGCCCGTACCTTCTCTTCATATTTGGTTCGTTCTTGGTGCGTGTTGCATACGTTATTATATTAACGTCAGACTTATTGGTATTTGGTAGATTTTTTGGGGAACCTTCGTACCTTGTACGTAGTCTTTGCGGGACTCGCATTCAATTGGGTAATCAGAAGTCAGTCTTCTATCTTCAGCTTTATGCTGCGCTCCATGGAGTGTCTCCAGCATTTGTCAAGTATTCAGTAAGTCATGTACCATCCTTCTTTTCTGCGTTTTAATCATTTGAACTTTCAGATTACAGTTATGAACGCCGCGTCGATCCTGGGGAGAACAGTGCCAAATTTCGTTGCAGATATTTATGGGCCATTGAACGGTAGGTTACCGGTCATTCAATCTTGCGATCTCAAAGAGATGACTCGTCCATAGTCATGATACCCACAGGCATCATTTCCGGTAGTTTGGTATTTGCAATGTTTGGCGCGACCAGCATAGGGGGCACAGTTGTCTTTGGTATCTTCTATGGGTTCTTCTCGGGAGGAGGTGGGTAGACTTTTGCCTTTCTGGGGCTGCAGTCCCGATTTTAATTTTTATTAGTTGTGTCGGTCGTGACACCAGCTGCAGTATCCTTTGTGTCTCGCAAGGATCATTCAGATTTGGGGTAATAATGTTTCCATATCTCAGGAGTGACACTAATCTGTTTACGCTCAAGTTTACGGATCGGTCTTTTATCTTTCACATTGGCTTTTGCTCTGTTAACTGGCAACCCTGTTGCTGGTGCGCTTCTATCGCCACCCAAGTACAAGTGGCATCAACCTTTGATCTTTGCAGCTGTGAGTCATATTCTTGAGTCAAAGATTTGTGCTAATCATTGTGTGGAGGTTGTGACACTTGCAGGAGCTGTTTGTGCTTTGACAGCTCGCAGTGCACTTGTGAAAAGAAAAGGTACTCGTATTCTGTAACGCACCAAGGACAATCTGCTACAAATTGCGATTTATACCACTCCTATGTAAAAACCATGTAGAATGATGGCCCGTTACTTCTTGCCATTCCCGGCCGTCGGATCAGTGACTATAGCGTACCGTAGTACGATGTAGAAAGGAACAGCTGAGTCATTTGCGCCACGGCATGCAATTGACATAGTAAGCTGATGCGAGAGGGAAGCTCTAATAACTTGTAGTCGGAACGCGTTGTTCCGCGCAATTATATAGGTTCTAGGGCTCCGAGTTTTAGACATGTGCGTTTGCTATTTGCTATCGGGACCAATTTGGTTCGTTTCCTAGTCCTCACCCCTATAGACATCATCATTTGATGGGACATGATTTTTAGCGTGTTCTCGAGGAATATGTTTCGCCATGGCTCCACGGCGTGCCACATAGTCTATAATTCTCCTCATATGTCATTATAATTTTTCGACGAACAGCGACATTCGAGAGCTGATTATAGTTCTTGTAGTTCTGAAGGCTGCACAAACATGTCCTAGAAGATCGCATGTAAAATTTTTTGTGCACCGAAAGTTCAGACCGACCGAAAAATTTTGACAGAGAACGGGTTCACAGCCATATTCGTATCAGCTCCGTTATAAAAGCAGACTTCCATCGAATGAGGGCCGACTGATAAGGTCTTTGATAGAAGGCTCCAATGTACGTCAAACCCGAATGAAACACTGTTAGTGTGAAGAGTTTACAGACTATAGTGTCAGGAAGCGAGCTCTAATTTTAGTCTTCATCTAGTCCGTATCCTAGACCTGCGTTCGAGATTTCAGCATGGCTTTGGATTACATGCATCCGGAAGATATACCGAACCCAACCAGGAGTCCTCCTAAATATTTTGATCCGGATTTTCTGAATTCGAACTGCGGCCAGACCATCTGATCACTTAAAGCATGGTCTGGAGCTTCCTCGACACGTTTTATGTTCTAGTAGAATTTTGCAAGCTCCTGAGTATAGTAATTGTACCTTGTATCGTTCGCAAAACCGGCCACAATCGAATAGGTTTGTATGGATTCGGACAAAAAAGCGGTGTCTGTCGGAGTTGCTTATTTTCTGTTGGCTTGGATTTTTCTTCGGCGTTATTTAGGTCGAAATCTTTATCAGTGCTTCGACACCGAAGTGGCGCGCAAACTCTAGAAAACATCTTCTCAGATGCTTTCGGCATACGAACCTTTGCCACACAGACAAGCCCGGTGTCTATTTTGGATTAAAAAGCAGGTCATGCCGCAGATGCAAATAAGAAGAGAAGAACATGACTTAGAACCAAAGAAAGCAGTGGCGTATCGGAAGTGGGATCACATGTACATCTATAACGACATTCAAATTCAAGGCTATTCGGGATGATGAAATATATTTGTTCGTGTAACTACGATGTGGACAGAAATGGAAAATGATTAGTGGAAAGTCAAAACTTAGTAATCCGAATAGACGGTGGAAAAGGTATAAGCCTATGAACATAAAAGCCTGAGAGAGATTATGAGCGTATATGAGTGCGGCGTAGAACTTTGTAGTGACTGACTGTCGGTGTTTCCATTATTCCGTTACACATTCTCTTACCTATTCCTCCATACGGTCCAGTGTTTGGGAGCTCGCAAGAAGTTTTCTGATCAGAATAGAGTTCCTTGATGCATTTGAAACGCACAACTCTCAGCAAGCTCCATGGGCCAACTTGTTCATATCGAGAAGACGAAGATATACTTACATGGCCGAACCGGTAGGGTCTGTTGAGGGCGGGCCGGAGAGCGTTAAAAAGCGAACATTGATTTTCCGTGGAACGTTCGTTGTATATCCGGCAGGTTGAATACCGAAGCAGGCATTCGCGCGAAGGTGTGCCGTAACTGCGGGGCTATCGACACCAAATGCCATTATTGCAGGTTTCTGGGTTTGTACCGCGCGCGCAAAACTTTATAAGTAAACTAAAGGGTGAAAATTCTGAGGAATCAGAACAATCACGTCACTACAGAAGAATCACTGTACCCAGGGTATATCTCCAACTGGTTTGCATGTCTAGCAATACACAAGTATTTCGAGAAGTGATGTTGTTGAAACGAAGGAGCGCGCGCGAATGAAGCTGATATGGAAAGTTATGAAAGACTTAAGCTGATTGAACGATGTGAACAACCACACGTCTATCCCAGCATGATCCGTTCGGTAACGTGCATCCTTGCCAGAGTCTCAACATAGACAACGGCATTCATGGGAACGTCAACACTGACCAGTCAGCTTTGCGCCTAACATTGGAAGAAGCACAGTTTTGAATGCTGGTTGACGACAATGTACTGTCGACGGTGCCTGGTAAGCACGGAGGAAAAAAGTATAGAGCCCTGGTAATAAAGCCAAGTGTCATTGCTAGTGCCAGAAGTTGTTTTTAACTAGAAAAGAGAAAGGAGAAATGTCATCCTATTTCTCGTTTTGCCTTGAAAAAGGCATAACACGTTTCTTTCTCGCAATTTCTTGAGGAAAAAAATATATTGGCGCCTGTCCGTCCAGGAACGATCACGTGATGCCAAGTTCGTTTACGCGACTTGAGCGGACGGGGTACCAACTTCAACGTTCATTGCTCAACGTTAAACATTCATATTGACAACTGCAAACCACGACCGAAATCTTGACGAACTGCTTTGCGGAGATTTCTATGCGCTATGGCAACACAGGCAACCTCTATTGCCCTAACAGCACTTCTTAACTCGCTACACACCCATTTGCAAACCCAGACCCAACTTCTACCTACCCTACATGCTCAGCTCGGTCTTCCACCATCCGCTCTTGAAGATGAATTGAAGGATCTAGAGAAACAACTTATGCAAAGTGTGGAGAGCCAGATCGAGCAACGTCAAAAGGAAGTGGACCATTGGAACGAGAGATGCGAAAACGTGGAAGCCGAATGTTTGCGCTATTCAAAAGTTTTGGGCGGAAACACTAAGGCTACGGGAAGTAGCGTCGGAGAGCTGCGGAAAGTGCTGGTGCTCCCAAAGAGGTTCGAGATGATATCGGAGCATCAAGAGAAACTTCGACACGCATGTAGCATCTTTGTCTTCGTGAACATTGACTAAATTGACCAACAGGTTTATCACACGAAGGTCGAACAGCTTTCTACGTTGACAAATCGTCTCAAAACCCTTTCTTGTACACTTGGGAGTGACTTCTTTGCTTCAGACGTTTTGCAACCTGTCATAGCTGCCGACAATATGTCTCATGATCCATATGCAATTATGGATGTTACCCCAGAGAGGTTCTTAAAACTGGAAAAGGAACTTGTCAGAGGAAAGGCGGAAGTCGTGCGTGAAGTTCTTCCCTCCATCCTTGTGGTTCTCAATTTTCACTAGTCCAAACGGCTTCAGCACCTGTCTACCACATTTTTACAAATAGACTGGTTGTACACTGAATTAGGTATATCTCCACCTGCATTGGATGACTCACCCTGTCTACCACATTTTTACAAATAGACTGGTTGTACACTGAATTAGGTATATCTCCACCTGCATTGGATGACTCACCATCATCATCATCATCAAGTACTTTGCTCGGTGCATCTCTTTGTACGTCCCGGAAACTTTCTACATCCGCATCTACGTCTACGTCGTCCGATCCTTTCTCATTATCGAACACGCCTACGCCTTTGTCACGCACTCAGTCAGTTGCACCTCTTTTATTCCAAGCGGATCTTCTTTCCGTACCAGAAACCGGTTATCAACATATCTTTGCCAATTTTGTCACTAGAATTGAGGAAGCAGACGACGAAGGTCTTGACAATTCTTCAATACCTAAGGCACTCCAGAATGTCGAACCGACCCAGGGGTTGTTGGCATGGGCTGAAAACCTTCAATCCTCCCTTGAGGAAACTAAATGTAGGCGCGAGGCCCATATCCAGGCAATGTACGATCAACTGGAAGGACTATGGCGGCGACTCGGAGTGGATGAAGCCGACATGGATGCTTTTGTGGAGGCGCACAGAGGAAGTACAGAAGACACTATCAGGGAATACGAGGAGGAGTTGGAAAGAATGCTGGAACTGAAAAGGGAGCGGATGGGAGCATTTATTGCGAGTACAAGGGAGGAAATTTTGAGGCTCTGGGATGATCTTATGGTTGGTGATGATGAAAGAGCAGACTTTGCTCCTTTTGTCGATGGTGAGTGTTAATATCCAAACCAAAATCTTGGTTCTGACATTACGTAGATGAGCATACCGAAGAACTATTGACAATTCATGAAGATGAGATCAGGCGGTTGAAAGAAGAACGGAGGCAGAAGGCACCACTCCTAGCAAGCATCAAAAGGTATTTTGATATCTGTGAAGAGGAGAAGGAACTTGATGCTGCTGCTTCTGACCAAACACGATTACTTGGTCGTGGTCGTGGTGGCGATCCCGGGAGACTATTACGAGAGGAGAAGATGAGAAAGAGGGTTATGAAGGAAAAGCCACGAGTGAGTAGAGGTCAAGTTCTCCAAAGCAGCGTCTACAACATAATCTACAGCTAGAACAAGACCTTCTGGTTTCGATACCTGCCTGGGAAATGGAAGCTCAACGTCCGTTCCTCGTTCATGGAGAAAGTGTGCTCAAACTTCTGATGGAAACGGCCAGTGCTGCAGACCAGGAAAACAGACGAAAGCCTGCGCGAGCTGGTTCAGTTCCAGCCCGTGCTACCACACCGGTAAACTCCGCACCTGGTTCGAAGGCCCGCCCTCGCTCCGCATCTCAATCTGTCCCGAATAAACGACAAAAGCTAGAACCCGTCCCAATAGGACAGACGCGCCAAGGGAAGGGTGGGAGAGGACAAATTGCAAGTTCCGGGTCGACCAGACCGCCACTGGGATCGTATCGTGGAGGTAACGCGACCACAAGTACGAGAGCCGCGTCTCCCTCAAAGATTCCTGGACGAACACCCAGCGGATCTTCGTTGCCACGTCATGTGCCCATGTCCATACCCAAACCCGGAACGCAGCACCATGCCCTAGGCCATGGAAGAGTTCCGACTAGTGTTACGTATCGGGTGTCATCATCAACTAGAACGACTTCTGGAGTCTACGGGGCCAGGTATCCTAGCGCAGGAGCTAGATATGGAGCACAAGCCGTCGCGAAGAAGGCTACCAGGGCAAGGAGAGAAAGTTTCAAACCGCGCCCAAGCGTTGATGGGGATCTGGGAGCCAGCGTTGCTCTGGGAAGCTATGGAGGAAGGTGGCCAGGGCTAGCAGGAAGTGTTGAAGAAGAGGAGGAATGCTGAAGGCAGAGGTAGAGGCATTTCCTTTTCTTGACTCACGACAGATTATGACCATAAGACGACGATGCCCACGTTCTTTGTGTCTCCCAACTTCTATTCGGGTATCCTTGTATGATTATTTATCTATGCATTCCTTTAGCCTATCACAAATTGTAAATTCTCCGCAATGTAAGAACAAAACCTGATCACCGTGGTTGCGATTCATCAATTCCCGCCGGGGCGCGACTTTTCCTCGACGAAAAGTTTATGTGAGTTGTGCCCAGTAAATGATTAACGCGATTCATGAGCTCATTGTACATGTGACATTGACATCCAACCATGTGATCATAGAACGCGACCTGTCACGGACTTGTCACAAAACTTACCTTCAACCCAACACAAAGTTGACGCGCCCAACGATGGCGAGGGGTCGCGGAGCGTTCGGTCTATCATCCACACGTGCAGGAGACAGAGGTCGGGGCACATATAGGGGAAGAGCAGCTTCTTGGCGTGGCGGACGCGGCAGAGGGCGAGGAGGAACGAAGGCAGGTGAAGGAGGGCCAAAACGCGAGGATGACGGCACTCAGCTTGCAGAAAGATTTGAAAGGGTAGCACTCGGGGATGAGGTTGACGAAAAACTGGGGTTTGCAAGGCTGCAGGAAGGTGGGAAGAAGGAGGGTTGGTTGGTCAATATGCATCCTGTCAGTCTCTATTTCCGTGTATCAAGGCTTCACAAATTGATTTTCCTGAAAAAAGATCCTGATTAAAGACCCTGGTTATCCTGGTGGCAAGTCTGGCGTCGACTTTTACTTCATTCAGGATGATGGGGGAATGTTCAAGTGCACACTTCAATATGAACCGTATTTCTACATTGGATGCAAGGTCTGGAAGCATGACTCGACATGTGGTACTAACTAAAACTTTTGAATAGTCTGGGACCGAAACCACGATTGAAGAATGGCTGAAAAAGAAGTACGAAGGCCTCATCTATCGAATCACACGCGAAAGAAAGGAAGACTTGAAGTTACCTAACCATCTTATGGGTCACCGACGCATCTATCTTCAACTCCATTATCGAAATGTGTCTGATCTTTTGACTGTCCGCCGCGACCTTCTTCCGTTGGCATTAGCTAATAGCGCGAAGCGGGACGCTGTGGACGCTTATGCTGAGGTGATTAGCGCCACAGCAAGCGCTTCCATGCCCATCGAGATAAATGAAGATATTTGGACAGAAGGCGCCTCTGTGAGTCATTTCAGAGGCCCAGGAGCTCGTGACAAGGACCCCCGTGAAAACATCATTGATATTCGGGAATACGACGTCCCTTATTACCTTCGTGTCGCGATCGACAACGACATTCGCGTAGGACTTTGGTACTCAGTGACATTCACTGCCGGCCAGCCTTGTTTCGTGCAGTTGAAAGAGAAAGTGAAGCGTGCGGATCCTGTCGTTATGGCCTTCGATATCGAAACCACAAAGGCACCACTCAAATTTCCTGACCAGGCCATTGATCAAGTTATGATGATTTCATATATGATTGATGGCCAAGGCTTTCTCATTACCAACCGAGAAATTGTAAGCGAAGACATTGATGACTTCGAATATACTCCCAAAGAGGGGTACGAAGGACCATTCACTGTTTTTAATGAGCCCGACGAGGTGTGTAACCCACTTCGTGTGTTTATCTGTGACTCAACGAAATGCCAGGCTGCGACTATTAAGCGCTTCTTCTCTCATATCCAAGACGTCAAACCGACCGTCATGGCCACTTTCAATGGAGACTTCTTCGATTTTCCGTTCCTAGACGCCAGAGCAAAAGTTAATGGCATCGATATGTTCCTAGAAACCGGCTTTGCTAAGGATTCCGAAGATGAATACAAGAGCCGTACCTGTGTGCATATGGACTGCTTCCGTTGGGTAAAACGTGATTCGTACCTCCCGCAAGGAAGCCAAGGTCTCAAGGCGGTGACGAAGGCAAAGCTGGGTTACCATCCAACTGAGCTTGACCCAGAGCTAATGACACCGTGAATGTCTTTTTTTTGATCCCCTGACTCTTGTTGATTTTGTCCGTGTATTTCAGATATGCGTTGGAGCAGCCTCAAGTTCTGGCTACCTATTCCGTCTCTGATGCAGTCGCAACCTACTATCTGTACATGAAATATGTCAATCCCTTCATCTTCTCCTTATGCAACATCATTCCACTCAACCCTGATGAAGTTTTGCGGAAAGGAAGTGGCACCTTATGCGAGACATTGTTGATGGTATGGTCGTCATCTACTCCAGATTAATGAAGTTCCTCATTGACTCAATCCTGACTTTCAGGTGGAAGCATATCGTGCTCAAATCATCATGCCGAATAGGCATGAAGAAGCACATGGTAACATGTATGATGGTCATTTACTTGCGTCTGAGACTTATGTCGGAGGACATGTCGAAGCATTGGAAGCTGGTGTTTTCCGGAGTGACATTCCAACTGAGTTCAAAATCGTCCCTGCTGCTGTTCAACAGGTAATCAAGGCCTGAGCTCTTGGGAGTCATTACTGATCAATATGAGTAGCTCATCGATGAACTCGATGCTGCACTGAAGTTCTGTATCGTCAAAGAGTCTAAAGCTTCCTTGGACCAGGTCACTAACTACGACAAAGTCAAAGCTGAAATCACTGCTGCATTGGAGGTAATGCGAGATAATCCGAGGCGCGTCGACAATCCTCTGATTTACCATCTGGATGTCGCCGCTATGTACCCCAACATCATGTTATCCAATCGTTTGCAACCCGACTCCATGGTCGACGATTCAGTATGTGCAGTTTGCGATTACAACCGCCCTGGGAAGAGTTGCGACCGACGCTTGAATTGGGCGTGGAGAGGGGAATTCTTTCCAGCTCATCGCGACGAATTCAACATGATAAAACATGCACTCAATCAGGAGACCTTCCCTAGCAAGCGGCCTGGTGGACCTCAACGACGGTTTGCTGATCTTACTGACGCAGAGCAAACGGTGCTTCTGCATAAGCGATTGGGCGACTACTCTCGCAAAGTTTATAAGAAGACTAAGGATACGCGAATCGAGAATCGAGAAGCCATCGTGTGCCAGAGAGAAAACCCGTTCTACGTCAACACTGTACGAACCTTTCGCGACAGACGATACGAGTACAAAGGTTTGCACAAAACATGGAAGAAGAATCTAGACACTATTCTAGCCGAAGGTGGCTCTATTACTGAGGTCGACGAGGCCAAGAAGATGATCGTTATATACGACTCCCTCCAACTTGCCCACAAGTGCATTCTCAATTCTTTCTATGGATATGTTATGCGCAAAGGAGCCAGATGGCACTCAATGGAGATGGCAGGTATCACCTGTCTAACTGGCGCTACTATCATTCAAATGGCGCGTGCTCTCGTAGAACAGATCGGTCGTCCACTTGAGCTTGATACCGATGGGATTTGGTGCATGCTTCCTGGCGTATTTCCCGAAAACTTCAAATTTGAACTCACCAACGGAAAAACCATCGGTTTTTCCTATCCCTGTACTATGCTCAATCACCTCGTCCACGACCGGTTTACAAATGATCAGTACCATGATTTTAATCCCGAGACGGGTGAATACGAAATACACAGTGAAAACTCGATCTTCTTCGAACTGGACGGACCCTACCGTGCTATGATCCTTCCGTCTTCGAAAGAAGAGGATAAGTTGCTCAAGAAGCGCTATGCTGTTTTCAATGATGATGGCAGCCTTGCTGAATTGAAGGGCTTCGAGGTCAAACGTCGTGGGGAACTTCAACTCATCAAGATCTTCCAATCTCAGTTGTTTGAGAAATTCTTACTTGGCACGACGACCCAGGAGTGCTATTCTGCGGTAGCTGAGGTGGCCGACCAATGGCTTGATGTTCTTTTCAGCAAGGCCGATAGCTTGGGCGACGATGAATTAGTTGACTTGATCGCAGAGAATCGAAGCATGTCCAAGACTTTAGCGGAATATGCAGGACAGAAGTCAACTTCAATCAGCACGGCAAAGCGTTTAGCTGAATTCCTCGGCGATCAAATGGTTAAAGACAAAGGCCTTGCCTGCAAATTCATCATCTCTGCTAAGCCAATGGGTGCCCCTGTGACTGAACGTGCCGTCCCTGTGGCAATTTTTTCAGCAGAGGAAAGCATCAAACGAACGTACCTTCGCAAGTGGCTTAAAGATAGCAGTCTCGTAAATTTCGACCTTCGGTCAATCCTGGATTGGCAATACTACATTGAGCGTCTGGGCTCTGTGATCCAGAAACTCATTACGATCCCCGCGGCTATGCAGAAAGTTTCGAATCCCGTGCCCCGTATTCGACACCCGGATTGGTTGCATCGCCGAGTAGCAGGTGCTGTTGACAAATTCAAGCAGAACAAGGTAACCGACTTCTTTACGCGCATGACGGAAAATAAGTCCAACGAACCAGACGCGATGGACATAGAGGAAATCGGAGAAACAGAATCATCACACACTGACCGTCTCCGCATCGGGGTCGTGCACCGTAAAAAGGTCCGCAAACAGTCTCCAGAGCCTGGACCTGAAGATCTTCTGTTGCCAGATCCATCAGTCAACTATAGCGCCTGGATCAAGGCGATGCGACCGCGATGGAAAAAAAGATACGATGCTCGTTTGGGCGGTTCTGCTACCTCAGCTGTACCAGCGATGTTCCGAGGAGCGGCGTCCACTAGGGTACGTACTAATTACAGATGGGACATAGTTCAAATTCGACCCACAAAGATCCATGGTCGATTCGATCTGTGGATCTCTGCCAATTCAGAACTTCGTCGCATACCACTGCGTATACCGCGTGAATTCTATATTCACCTGAAGCAGCCGAAAAGGGACGACTTTTTTAGAATGGACTACTACACTGTTGAAGAAGTCACTAAAAGCCTGCCTCGCGATTTGCCGTGTAACCATCTTTACAAGATCACGGTTCGTGAAGATGTGTACTGTGACATACAAGAGCATTTCATCGACCTGGTCAATGATTCCAATGTAGACGGTGTTTTTGAACTACAGGTGAGAGTTCCTCAACTTTTTTGCCCGTCTATCCTGACGTCCTTCAAAAAGGTTCCGCTCGTTGTTCGAGGTTTGTTGCGGTTGGGCAAGACATGTGTTGGTGAAGACTCAGGAATAACAATCAACCGTGCAGAGCAGGTCGGGCTCGAACTAGGCCAATTAAACCGCGCCAGGCAAGCCACATCCCATTCGACATATCTTGATGGTGGCAAGGTTGGAAAATATCTTTTACTCTACCATGCTTGCTCTAGCCAACGCGATTTTCACATCTTTGCCCTCTTTCCGCCGACTGGCCCTATCAAACTTCATGTTGTTGATACCAACACTCGCCGGCAAGCTATTGCAAGATTACCCGAAACATATGCTGAACTTCTCCACAAGCGAAATCAGATATACGGGCAACCCAACTCCATGCCATACCCAGAAACACGAGATTTTACAACAGCGTATCATGGCAATGACATTACAGCTCTGAAGGCAATCTCTCGAGAGCTGGGCCTTATGGAGGACAAGAATTTCATCGTCGTCATCTCTTCCCAAAGAGAACAATCCTACTTCGACAGGCTTGTTCCGAAACTCGCAAAATTCCCTATCCTTTCCATGTCGAAAGCCAAAGGGCCTCACACACTCGATATCTTTCCCTTCTATACTCATATTGCTCACAAGATGCTCAGCAGGTATTTGTCTATGGGAGCTTGGATCGATCGTTTGACGTCGCTCGCTGATTATTATGATGTCCCACTGGGCAACATCGAGGGGGATCAGCCTCTCGCCATGTCCGACATCAGTTTTGCGCGCCGCTTGATTGAGCAAGACATCGTCTTGTGGTGGTCCCATGGAGAGAATCCTGACCTCGGAGGTATAGAAAACGACCAGAGGCCGACTGAAGAGCTTCCAAACACGGAATTCCTTTCTCCTGGTGCATATGCCAATGTCTGCCTTGAGGTCTCAGTCCGCAACCTCGCTGTTGACTCAGTCCTTCAATCTGTCATGGTGAACGAATTGGAAGGTAGTGGAGGTGCCACTGCGTTCGACTCCATATCCCATACTATTGATGAGTACAAGAATGGTGATGCTCCTCGCGACTTAACGCTTGGCGAATCAAATGTATCAACCCTCATGTTTAGCACTCTAAAGGCCATGATCAAGGCATGGCTCTTGGACAAAATTCGGGCTAACTTCAATAGCCCTGCGACACTTACTATTGACCACTTCTGGCGTTGGATCAGCTCAAGTGCATCAAGTTTGTACGACCCCAGTCTCCATCGTTTCGTCCATGGTCTTATGCGAAAAACGTTCATACAACTTCTCGCAGAGTTCAAAAGGCTGGGATCTCACGTTGTCTATGCTGACTTCAGCCGGATACTTCTTGCGACATCGAAACCTCCCGGCACAGCACACGCTTATGCCACTTATATAACGACCGCAGTCACTTCCAATGAGCTCTTCCAACACATCTATCTCAATACAGAACGGTTTTATGATTTCCTCCTCTTCATGGATCAGGCCAATATGGGTGGCATTGTGTGCGAAAACCCCTTAGCTCTGGAGCCACCAGAAGAGTTGGCATTAGAGATGCAGTGGAACATCCAAGAATTCCTTCCGCCAGCCATTCAAAGCGACTTCCACAATGCTGTGCAATACTTTATCGTGGAGTCGTTCAAGATCAAACAAAAGACAAATGGCGCATCGAGAATCCCGTTGCGCATGGTACAGAATGGCGGCGCTCCCGAACTTAGCCAGCGCGACGTTGGAAAGGCGGATGAGATGGAAGCCATTACAGAGTTCATTCAACGTCGTCTTACACGCAAAATGCTGAAGGTTGTGAAAGATGTCGAAGATCGGTATACAGATTCTCTCATACAGGAGCAGCCAGAAGAGAATTTCAATTTCGAGACCAAGCCCGGCTCGTACCTTCATTTGAATAATCCTTCGTTAGAACTGATCAAAACAATGTGTGCGACCTTTGCTCTCGCCAAGGATTACCGAATCGAAATTGGTGTCATGAAAAGGAACTTGTTGGACCTTATTGGTGTCAGGGAATTTGCTGATGAGGCGATCTTCCGCAATCCTTGTGAGCCACTCAAGCTACCTAATGTTCCTTGTCGTCATTGTGACGCTCTTCGCGACTTCGATTTCTGTCGTGACCCGGAGCTCATCCCCAATAATCTCGACATCTCGACCAAGTGGTTCTGTTCCAATTGTGGAGGCGAATATGACAAGACGACCATCGAATTTGCCTTGATGCAGATGGTGGCAGTGCTCGAGCGAAACTTTGCGCAGCAGGACCTACGCTGCTCAAAGTGCCAACAGATACGGTCTGATGATGTTGCCATGTTTTGTCAATGTTCTGGGACACAAGTTCTTACCGTTAGCAAAGTGGATGTGCGTCGCAAACTGCGCACGATTGTGAATATCGCAACTCTTCACAACATGGGACGGCTGAAGGTACGTATGATCATCACTTTGTTTGACCAACTTTTGCTCACATTGATTTAGGAGCGTGCCCAGTTTGCCCATAGCAACTGGTGAAGCTGTGGAAACTTGGAATGATAATTCCATGCATACCCATTTGTTCGATACCCTAACGACAATGTTTTATTCTTTCAAAATATGATGAATACGCTGACCAAGACGATTTCTGAGAATCTTGTGTGGTTGGAACCTTTTTTAACAGTCTCATAGAGTAAAATGGTCTTTTAATGCTGTGGTGCTTGTGACTCAAGCTTGCTTTAACCTATGCTTCATTAGCGTTCGTGATGATGCGTCTACTCAAGGAGTGTCACGTCTTGTTGAAATTTTCCTCAAACAGTGCACCTCGTTAATGTTGTTTCTCTTGCCGTGGCATTCAGCGATAGGACGTGACTGCTTTGTGCGCCACAGGAATCATTACGATGTGAAGCTTCTACAGGGCGATGGTTGTGAATGTTGATTTCTTGGGGTACGCCCGGATAGTTGATAAAGCTGGGCAGATTGAGCAGACTGTTTAGACGTGGCATCACTCGCGGTGAGGTGCCGATGCATCCATCACTCTCAGTATAAGTTGATCTTCAATTTACAACTGACTTTACTATGAGGAAACTTGCCTCCAGGGGTCAATTACAGTTACGCCTCAGGAATGGCTGTCTTTCTGCTGTGGCTGCATGCGTCTTGAACCATCGAACTTCCGGATGAGATGACAAAAGGGACATCGCATACAATGTACTGTACTGTACTACAGAAGAGGAACACAGCAACCACCCCTGCTGAATCAATTGATAACAGCCGAGTAAGCCGACCTAAAATGACAAAATCTGAGAAATAGCCCATGGAGGAGGCAATGGAGATATGGCTTACACTGTCAAGGTAGCAGACCCTGAGGTAGCTTCCGTGCCAGCCTCAAAAGTCGTCAAAAATTGTGAACTGCTCAAACCCTGGTTCGAGGTCAAGTACTAATCCGAGCATTCATACATGAATTAGTCCATGACGGTCCGATTATTGAACACATACCTTGATAAAAACGTTGATATCCGCGCTGAAGCTCGTAACTACGGCGTTCCCAGTGGGAAGGAACGAGTAAACATTGTTTACACCATTGGACCCGAAGTAGAGGTTCCTTTGCGACGAGATCACACATTGTCAACGAACGACTCTGGTAAAGATAATTGGACTCGGACTGACCACGTCCTGCCTCCGAGATTGACGTTGCTTGCCTTGGGCTGGGGGGTTCCATCGGAGTTGAAGACAGCAGAGATTGGGCCAGCGTTGAAGTTTGCGAGCCAAATCATAATCTCGTTCTGGGCTGATCCGCCTGGACTGGAGGAAGTGAAGAGATCATAGGCAACGTCGGCTACGACGGTGCCCGAGTTACTCTGAGACCACCTCCAAGTTGACTAGAAGGTTGCTTGTGTTCACTGTCACGTAAGTTTGAGAAAAAATTATTCACATACGGGAATGCTCGAGATATCTGACAATCTTTGATTCAATCCACTGTTGAGACCGACATTGGTGTAGCTCTTGACACCGTTGCCACCAACCCAGGTCCATGTGTTCTTCCATGCAATCGTGGTTCCACTCATACTACTGAGAGAAGCGCAATCGGATCCAGAGCTCGCGCCCGAAAGACCCCATTGATCTAGGAATAAAGTGTATTGTCCAACAGTGACACTGTCCCATTGACCTGTTAGTGCTCAGTTAGATGTCACATGCGGGCGACTGAGAAGCGTTAAAACATACCACAGTGAGTGGAAGTGTCAACTTGTCGTTTGACAAGTTCCAACTCTTTAGCGGGGGCCGCGAAGGCCAGAGGAGCCAGAAGAACGATGGAAGCAAGCTTGGGGAAAGAACGCATGGCTAGCTTTGGAGTTTGGAATGTTCCACTAAACAAGGACAAAAATCCAACCTCTACTCATTTATATTCTGAGTCAATGGGTATCTGGCGAGGTGCTTCCGATATTTTAGTTGCAGCATTCACACATTAACAGACAGGTTAAGAAGAAAAAGCACAACGCTTCAACTGCGCTTCCATTTCTATGACAGATATGTGTTAAGACACGGCCCGCTCTAAGCAGCGCTTGGAGGTCATCAGGTTGCATCATGTGTCCAAGTCACGAGCGCTGGAGGCCTTTAAATGTCTTCATTGTCTTGTTGAAAGGCGGGTAGTGGAAAGACAGGGAGGAATCGTGTTTTTGACTAGTTCAAAATGATACATGTGATGTTGATCGGTTGCTAGAGCTGCAAATAGCCATGGTCGATTCCGAGGTTTAATGGTGGTATCTCCGCTGCCGAAACTCCAAGCAAGGCATGAGACACGTCCCGGGCCGCCGAAGAACTCCAGGCCATGGAATGGTCGCCAATTACATACGCCGTCTCTAGAAAATGAAATCGCAGTGTGATAAGGTATTTAGAACATCCCACCAATACAATACATATATCACATTACATCTCGTTTTTAAGGATTTCACGCCGATGTAGATGAGTTCCTTCCAGTAGCTTTGGCGAGGCGGCAAGATTGATTTCCATCTTGCTGTACCGACATGAGAGCCTACGGACAGAAAATAGCGCCTCAGAAGTCTTTCTGTAATGATAGAGAGAACAACTGTTTTATCATACCTACGGACAGAGAATAGCTAAGGCGTAGGCTATCAGAGTAATAACAACTAAGGAAAAATGTGCTCACCGCCTCAGAAGTCTGTCTGTAATGATAGAGAGAACAACAACTCACTGGGTGCAGAGAGACGCGAATTCACTTCCATAATCACGTGACCACATCTATCAGCTGACCCTTCCCGGTCAACCACCCACCCTCGCTTGTCAAACCTCTGTACAAAAACCGGAAATCGAAACACAAGACGTCAGGCCAACAACCTTTGAAGTTTAAGGGCGAGCCCAACTGGGAGGTTCGGCATCCGACCTCTCCATTCAACGACATTTAGGCCTTTCCTCTGCATGTAATTCTTGATGAACCTCGACCAAATATCAACACGTATCAACGTATATCAACCCTCAACGACAGAACGAATATCTTCATAAATCACTTTAGCCTCCTCAACCGATGTCTCTCTCACTCAAATTCTCTTCCGACATCCAATCACGGTTTCTAAGGGCAGTAGCTTCAAACGAGGTTACTTTCTATGAAAGCAGTTCCATCAAACTTATACAACCAGGCGTTGTTGCCACCATTGATGTGACTGGAAGCATGCCTGGATACTTCCAACGTGACGAATTCCATTTTATGGGAAGGATGGTGCTGCCTAATGAGCCTTCCCCTTCTGACGTTGTCGTCAAGATATTATTCTTTGGTGGTAATAAAGAGTTTTATTCTAAAACACTCCTGAGTTATTATCAAGAAGCGAAATTGTATCAAGACCATCTGTGCAAAAACGAATCCCTCTATGGAACAGGAGTCCCGAAGTGCTATGGATTGTATGAAACCAAGCTCTATTGGAAAAGCTATGGCAAGCTTGTTGATTGTGCTTGTGTGGTGTATCAGTACTATGGTTCAAGCACGAACTTGCCATGGTCGACAAGCAGTGGCCTTTCAGACTTTGGGTGAACAACTTTTCTCCTGCTGTTAAAACCTTGACTTAACTTTCAATCCAAGTGTTCAGGCTGTAAAGCTTTTGCTGGAAATGCACAAGAGCGGCATTAGGCACAATAATCTTCGCCTTGATGAAAATATCACATGCCTTGACAATAAACCATTCTTTGTAAATTTTTCTCATGCACGCTATCATGATTGCCCAGACAAGGAATTCAAGTATCCTGCCCGGCTCTTTGATGTGGACAAAAATACCTTCAAGTGCATTGAATTACGTGACTTCTTCACAGAATTGCGGTACGAGGTGGCACCTCGTAAGTCTCGTTTGAAGTTTGCCCTGCATAACTAGCTGACACTTGAAAGGTAAATTCCATTGGTATGGATATGACATAAGTTATTGCAATGTGGAATCTCTTGACAGCATCTTTCAACACAAACGAAGAACGGATTTTGATGAGGATGACACAATTGAGGAACAGTGGGAACATGCGGTGAAGGCGTGGAAATTTCTGTGTGCTAATTGGTCTTCATATCATACCGGAAAGGCCCCAGAAGTGGGTGATACGTCTTTTGAGGCCTATCAGGCAAGGTGTGATGAAGAGATCATCTACAGTGATGATGAATACGAATACTACATTATTGACGAAGAAGAGTAGTTAGAAATATGAACGTTGTCCTTACTACAGGTTGCGCTATGAAGTGATCTCACTTGCGATTAGAGTTCGGCAAAGCATGGCTTCTATTCTCTTTAAATCCTATGGGACAAGCGAGAACCTGTCCCTAGCTGGTCGAGTCTTTCCATCAATAGTTCTTGGAGCATCAAGCATGCACGGCCCTGTTGCACGGCCGGCCACTAATAGTTGATACTGCTGCATATTCATTTTTGCGCTTCTAATATGTCTCAAATATGTCGAAGGATGTCAAAGGCATGAGACACGTCCCGGGCCCTCGCAGAACTCCAGGGCCATGGAATATCGCCAATTACATATACACCATTCCTAGGGATGAAATCGCAGGGTGATAAGGCATGCCACCAATAAAAGTACATATAGCACATTACATCTCGTTTTCAAAGGATTTCACGCCGATGCAGATGAGTTCCTTTCATTAGCTTTGGTGAGGCGGCAATATTCTATCTCTCCTTATATCTGCTACAGAACTTGTGGCAAGGTCAAACCTCTTTCTGATGAATACTACCGTTACTTTAGTTATCGTTGAGAGACTCGGTAGGGAAATTGTATAAAGCTCACTACCAACAACAGGCGCTCATAGGCGCTCACAACACAGCTTCAATAAACCAGAATTTGCGTTCTTTCCCCTAGTTTCAAAGGCCTTTTGTCCACTTCAAAGGGTACATGGAGCATTTGGTAGTCATCAAACTCCTTTTGCCGCTGAAAAGAACAAAATGGTCACTGACTGCAGCGTACAAAAACTGGAAATTGAAATCAACTTGTGTACTTGATACCAGCGCAATTCCAGCCTTGAATTGACCATTGATTGTATCAATGATGAGATCACGCTTGATATTGACGACTCCTCCAAAAGGAATCATTCCCGAGTCAGCGCTCATACGAGACCTTACCACTGAGCAACGCAAACCTGAGTAGAACTCGCCTTCGACGTGGAATAGAAATTTCTACGTATACGTACTTTTTCTGACTGATACCATAGTGTCGCTGGGCATGAAGTCAGATATTGGCACGATTGTGTTCACTGCACGAGTTGTGTGGCCTTAACTCTCCAGATCGCACAATGTATTCACCTAGAAGGCCTCAGGCCATAAGCTTCAAGTTGTAACGAGTTTTTAAGGGCGAGCCCAACTGGGAGGCTCAGCATCCGACATTCTCCATTCAACGACATTCAAATTACGCCACTGGCCATTCCTCTGCATGTAATTCTTGATGAACCTCGTCTGCTTGAAGCCGCATTTTTGAAAAACTCGAAAACTGCCCACGTTTCCTTCAAATGCCGAAGTGACGACATGGCGTACTCCCATTCTCGGAACGGCCCAGTCCCACAGGAGCGTCTGTAGCGCGTCCGTCATGATTCCCCGACCATGGTGGGTGGAGGTGAGGTGGTCTAGTAGTAGCCGAGTCATCAGCTACAGATCGCGGGACTTGGGAGTAAGTAGAAACTTACTTCCGACGGACCAGATGATGTTTGGGTCACCCACGGGTAGAGACATGTTTTTCTCGAGCGATTTCGTTGTTTTCTCCTCGTCATCTGCTTCGTCGGGAGGCACTAAGAGTTTTCCATCCTTGGCTCTGACGATACTAATGTCGCCCAAAAATATGTCGGAGCCGTCGTCCAGAACTTCGCGGATGGCTCTAACGGGACAGTTGCCCACAAGCACACGTTCTGGCAGCTCACGCGCCGCCTCGAGTTCTGCTTGAGAGAGGTCGCAGGTGACCTTGAACTTTTCGTACATGGCTTCAGCATGTTCTAGTCCGAAGGTTTAGCCAATGAAGTGTGGAGTCTAAAGGAGCATATACACGTACCTGGGAGGAATGGGAATGGCGGGCTTCCGAGCCATTCATATATACGAGGATCGTTCATATTGGCTACGTATGCTAGAACATCCTCAGGGCGAGGAGGGGTGAGGATGATGTTCTTATGGTTTCTTAATTGAAGGAAAGGTTCTCCAGTTTTTGAATTGACTTGTAGTGGGTAGAACTGCGAGTTTTCCATGCTTATCGTCAATAGTGGAAATCGACCTTTATTCTTTCGTTCTCGGATGTTTTGTGTAGAGGTCGATCCAGTGATCCGGTGTGGGTCGACAAGGTCACAGGGGCAATCGAGCAAGATTTCAGAGGACTTGTCATGGGCTCTATGTCTGGAAGCTATGCACGTATATGTTACGGTCGTATTTTAGACTGAAGACTCGGAATTTGAGTTAGTCGCCGAGAAACAGTGGCTCATTCATGCAGTCCTAGTGTACATGTGTCCATAGAGCGTAGGTAGATGTCACAATAGTAACATAAGATAAGCAGCAAGTTGATGCACACAACCAACACACTGCTTTAGGGAATGGTACATATTCGTGACTTAAAGTCTTCTACTCTATGTACAGGGTGCTAATTGGATTTATCCAGTACGGGAGTGATGGCACAAGGCAGATCTAGCCGATGTGTTTGATGTTGTCTACAGTCTCCCCTTTCTTTTCTTTCTCTGCTTTGTGAGAACCAGCCGGAGACACCGTAGCTGCCTGCTCCTTCTCTTCATGGTGTTCCTCAGTTTTCTCAAATGGGCTGTTGTTCTGAAAGACCGATTGAAATGTCGTGTATGACCATAATGAAAGTGCATACTACCTTCATATCGTGCTCTCTCTCCCTTCGCTTGAGCTCTCCGCTTACCATCATCTTTCCGTGTTCGACCAGCTCATGGTTGTGTGTAAGGTGACCCTTTAGCTCTTCCTCATAACCTTTAACCCTTTCTCCAATGGTCTATCATTTACGGGCGTTGAGATGCTAGCATGGTATGCATCGAATGGAGGTTCTACTAACCGGACCAAGGTGATACTGAGGTCCATATCCGACCTTTCCAGCATGTCTCTGTGGAGGATATACGGTACCAGCAGTGGCTAGATCAGCAGACTCGGAAGAACCATCACTGTTGTTTGAGGTTGCTTTTCCAGCAGCAGAGATATTGGAAGAAGACATATCGCGTCAAGTCTGAATTTCAAAGTTTGGTAGATTTAAAGGAGCTCGAGAGTTCTAGACGTCTCTCCCACGATGACGCCATTGACTGAAAGAGGGTGGTTATATTTTTAGGTTTGATTGTTTTCGACTTCATAGAGCATCTTTTTCTGAGCTGGCATGCTTCTGGCATCAAGAAACGTGCGGAAATCGTTCTATTTACTGCTTTTTTCGCGAGAAAAGTGCTTTAAAAGCCTGCGCCTTTACCCTATGTTGAATTTGGAAAAAATAACGCACGTGGGGTTGCGTCCATATGCAATGGCAATGAAAAGAAGGATATTCTTCCCTGGAGTGTTATTCCGGGAAGTTTCTTGATATCTGGGAGCTAAGGCTGGCTCGGAGAACATTTGTACTTGTTACGCGCAATGAGGGCTGCCCTTGTTTCTCTAGGCATCCTTGGCTTTACATCTCATGCGAATGCTGCGACGAATCTAACGTCGCTGGTCAACCTATTTATAGGCACCGCCTCAGGCGCTGGAGGAGCAAGTGGTGGAAATGCGTTCCCGGGTATGTGCTCGTCAACTCTCTTAAGATGCCTTGACGACTCAACCGCCTCGGAATAGGTGCTGCAGTGCCACATGCTATGGCCAAAGTATTCACTATGTTTCGCAGCTATGACAATTACTTATGATGCGTTAGGTTGGTATTGACGTCAGCACTGCCCCTCGACAAGCAGGATACATTTCTGACAACTCATCAATTACTGGTATATCGCTGATGCACGATGAAGGAACCGGGGGAAATGTCGACGGAGGCTACGGCATCTTTCCGCTTTTCCCGCTCAGGAACTGTACATTCACAGCGTGTCCTGTTGGAATCGTTGCTCGACAAGCTCTGCGTGCAGCTGGCGCTGACGGTGCACACCTCTGACCCTCCATTAACATTGTTAATGATGAACTCACTACTATCCTCTCAGCCGCACGCCCAGGATATTTCACCACAACCTTCGTGAATGGGATTAAAACCGAGACCACTTCGACTCGGAGAGCGGGTTTAATCCGTTTCAGCTATCCATCTGCCCCTGATGATCCGACGCCTACAAATTACGTTGTCGTGGACCTTACACATGACCTGCAAAGGTCGTTCGAGGGCGGCAGTATCTCCGTTTTGCCTTCCGGAAGGGTGGAACTAGGTGGCACGTTTCTCCAGGTAACATTACTTACGCTACAGTACATCACGTCTTCCTTGCTTATCTTACATCACAGAGCTACGGCACAGACAATTACACCGTCTTTGTCTGCTACGACTTCGCTAACCCAAACAGCAACACCAAACTCGTGGACTTTGGGACGTACCAGTCCGTCTCTAGGAACACGCCCGACGTCATCACAGTCAACTCAAATATCACGTCCCTGGAATTTCCTTTCCAGCCCAGCGTATCGCCGATACAAGCAGGCGCACTGCTCTCGTTCAACTCGTCAACGGTGCTCGCACGGTTCGGTGTTTCGTTCATCAGTACCCTGCAGGCATGCGCTAATGCGGAAAAGGAGATACCAGATTGGGATTGGGATAAAGTGGAGGGTGCTTCGAGGGATGCTTGGGAAGGGGTTCTGGGGAGGGTTGAGACTGATCTCCAGAGAGAGAATGCGACGGTGCTGGAGTTGCTATATTCTTCGGTACGACCTTCATATTCTTTCATGAAAGTGGGTGGGGTTCATGGCTGCTACGTGTACTCCCAGCTTTATCGTGCCTCCTTGGTCCCTGCGAATTTGACAAACGAAAACCCGTATTGGACGTCAGAATTTCCTTTCTATGACTCGTTGTTCTGGTATGTTTCCCCGCTGATGTGAGAAGTAGCTAGGAGCTTTTCTTACTTCCATCCGTTTTAGCTCTTGGGATACCTTCAGAACGGTCCACCCTCTGCTCTCAATCACTTCGCCAAGGGAATGGGCTGAAATCGTCAACGCCTATATCGACGGCTGGAGACACCGGGGTTCGTTCATCACCTCATTCAACGATCTAGCAATCCTCAAGCATTGACAGGTTATATACCAGAATGCCGAGCGAATACTAAAGCGTGCGTTCTCGTCATAAGCTGAAGTTCCAAAGCAATCATCTCACCTTGTATTCACAGTGGGTTTGTGCAAGGTGGAAGCGATGGTATGCCCATCCTAGGTGACTTTGCAGTCAAGTACGGTTCCGTGGCCAAGGAACTCGGAGTACCCACGGATGATCTATACCAGGCCTTAGTAGATACGGCTGAGAACACTGTAGGACCACTTTTCCTTTTGAGATCCAAATTTTTACCAGAGATTTGATAGCCTCTTGATTGGTCTCGAGGTAAGGATGCCGCTCTGGATTTATCTAATGCCAATGGCTAATGTATCGTTATCAAGTTGGCAGACAGAATACGGCATGGAAAATGTTTGGGTATATTCCCACAGATTGGGTGGACCCTAGCGGTTCAGTAGGCTTGCCAACTCGTGAAGCGTCTCGAGCGACCGAGGTTTGCCACCGTAGTATTTCGCATAATGTATCCACTGACAGCCTGCTAAACTTGACCTCAGTACGCTCTCGGTGACTTTGCCGTTCGTCAAGCTGGGATAGCGCTGAACAAGTCAGACGCGGATATCGCAAAGTACTCCAATCGATCGATGAACTTTGTAAACCATTGGGATCCATCTGTGACTTCGGATGGGTTTTCGGGGTTTTTGCAGAGGCGGTTTCAGGTGCGTTTTTTGCTGTTGGGGTTTGAGCGAGGGGGTTCTGAGATAAATCAACACGCGACTCGACATGTAGAATGGTACATTTGCATTCAGTCCGCCGAACGCGTGCTCTCCTGTAGATCCTGTTAGTCACTCGTGTGCGAGAGGGACAGATAATGATGTTGGTTTCTATGAATGTGAGTGTTTTGTCCATCGTGCTTTGCTAGTTATTGATGGGAGCATAATGGAGCATCGTCATGGGAGATGAGTTTCTTTGCACCGCAGTCTATGTCTACTATTGTCGGACTAATGGGAGGACCCGAAACATTCGTCTCAAGAGTGTGAGTAAGTCAAAGGCTTTTACGCTTTCAGTTCTTACATGGGAAACTTTCAGAGATAACTACTTTATGAAAGGATATTATCAGGCAGGCAACGAGCCTTCCTTCGAAATCCCTTGGGTATACCATTACGTCAATCGTCCAGACCTTAGCGCTCTGCGGGTACGGAAGATCGTCTTTGACAACTTCAACACAGGAATACGAGGGTATAATTTTTTATGTTTTATTCTGCGACTCATTGAAGTTGAAGTGATATCAGCATTCCAGGGAACGACGACTCGGGGGCCATGGCGTCTCTCCTCGTCTTCCATTTATTAGGCCTCTATCCTGTCCCGGCCTCAACACAACTCCTCATCGGTTCTCCGTTCGTCTCCTCTTTTACTATACACAATGACTTGTTCGGCACCTCCACGAGATTTACCGTGCTTGGCTTCGACGCTGCTTCACTTGCGAGTGCGCCGCCCACCGGTAGCAGGTTGTTCGTCAAGAGCGTCGAGGTGAATGGGAGACCGGGGAGCTTGTGTTGGATCGACTTCTTTGATGTCGTGGGCGGTGGCGAGGTCGTGATTGAGGTAGATGGAGATCCGGCGTTGGCGGCGCAGAGGGGGTGTGGTACGGCTGTTAGTCAGCCGTTGCCGGACTCATTGGAGACGGGCGGATTTAGGGAATGATGGTTGTATTTTTTTGGACCCATGGATCATTGTATGATACTGGTGTAAGCTCAGTTTTGGCGGATTAACGAGACTGTTATCACATAGTATCCTGTTCAGTGGTGATGGCCATGGATGGAGCATGATCGTGCATCTGGCTGGTGGTTCTTGCTCTAAGGTGAGCCCCTGGGTCAGCAGTTGGACTAAGACAAAGATGTAAGATGTAGTCAAGTGACATACAAATTAAAACATGCACCATACAGGCTCTCTACTGCTTAGGCTTCCTGGCAACTCTCATAAATCCAAAATCCAGCTCCATGTCTCTGTATATACTCTAATACACTTTGGATCTCCCTCTGCCAGCTATGTGACTAAGCCATAGCCTCCAGAGGTCACTTTTACAGTATCAATCAGTGATGGCATGGTCAAGGTTGACCCCCTGACTGTTTGTTGGGGTCAAACCCTTATTGGGGTCAATTGTCCAGGTTTGACCATTGCTGGGAAGTCAATGCATGACTCCTAGGGTCAATAAATTCCTCACATGTGCTACCCATCTTGATGCGTCTCTGTATGTTTAATAAGGTACAGTTTTTATGTGGGGACCATAGTATTGGAAATAAATAAAATTGATATTCCACCAATGTAATTTGTTCACTTTCTTCCCATTCTTCCCACTATGACAGACCCAGTTTGGGTACACTACTACAAGGGCACAAAGAAGTATCTGATGGACTAAAATCATTGGGAAGTATGATGCCGAGGCTGCATCAACAACTCAGTTCTAACCACATCCAACACTGACCTCAATGTGCTTGCTGAAGGGTCTATCACAACTGCACAATCAGAGACAGAACTGGAAGCATACTGTAGGTTCTTTATTCTGTTGATGCACTTTGTCATTTTTTAACATTGATAGACCTTGCTATGTTGAAGCCCCAGTCAGGAAAGATCAATGAGATATGGACTCATCTCTCTAAGTGCTATAATTGCACTGAGAGTACTTGTAATGAAGCTTTGGCTGCTCTATACACCTGCAAGAAGTGTCAGATACAAAAGGAAAACCTCTTATCTCCATTCATACAAACACCAACACAATCAACTACTTCACTTCCATTGCAGCCCTCTCTGAGTCCATTGGCTATTACTACAAATACATCTACTCCACTTGGTCACAACACTACTGCTAATTCATCATTCTCATCACTTGTATCTGAGCCTGATAGAGATATTTTCTATGCCAAAATTCTTCCTCATCAGCAGTTCTCACCCTCTACTCAGGCCGAGTTCAATGCAGACCTCTGTCGTCTTATGGTTATCTGCAATATTGCCTGGTAGTGTGTTGAACATCTTTACTGGCACTTCTTCTTTCAAAAATGGAAGCCTGAGACCTTGATGCCAGGACAAAAGAAGTTATCTGGTTGTGTATTAAATGAAGAAGCTGGTAAGGTTGAGGCCAAAATTAAGAGTAGGGTGCATGATTGGTATGGAACAGGGCAGTGTGATGGATGGAAAAATATTACAAAGACATCACTGATTGCATCTATGGTAAATGTCAAATACTCTGTGAGTTTTGTATAAGATCTTTACTCAAATCTTTGTTGACTGTCGGGTTGATCAGACAATGTTACTCAATGTTTGTAACATCTCAGCAGTCCACAAAACAGCTGAGAACTTGAAATCATATCCAAAGAAATTGTGTATTGTGTTAGGGTTTTGGGCATTATTGTCATTGCATGGTGCATAGATGCTAGTGGTGAATTAGCCAAAATGTGATGGCTCTTATGAGTAAAACTTCCCTGAATAATAACAGTTGACTGTTGGTGTCATCAGGTGTGGAGGAATGTTTGCATTGATGATAAATATTGACTTGAACAGTAGATCAATCTAATTGTCAGAGACATCTTGAAAATCAAGGGGCATTTTGTATCAAGTGTACAGAATGCCATTGAGGTTGTCAAATGGTTTAATAATCATAGTCATGCATTAGATATGTTGAGGAAGGTACAGCTTCAAAAGCTTTTCAAAGTATCATCACTTATTCTTCCTGTACTTATATGGTGGACTTCTCATTATCTTGCAATCCCTCAATTACTGGATCTTGAGCTTGCATTTTGACAGCTACTTTTGGACTCAAGAGAGACATTGGTGCTAGTTGCTGGAGATAGGGCAGAAATGAAGGAAAAGGCCTGAGAGATTATTGGAATTTTGAAGGGATTCACATTCTGGTCAGATTTGAAGAGGTGTGTGTAATCCTCTGTCAATTATAAGTTCTTTGAAAATAACTATTAAACAGGATTCAAGAGCATTTGGAACCTCTCACAATTGCTGCAAATATTACACAAAGTGATAATGCCTGACTGATTGTGGTCCTGATAACTCTGGTCAATTTATACCACTTTTTCTCAAATACTACATGTAGTCTCGATTCTCATATATGTGCCACTGCTCTCAAAAGTCTAGAAAAGTGCTGGGCCAATGCTGACCATCCAATTTTCATCCTAGCAATTGTATTCAACCCATATATCCGAGTTGGCTTCTTTGCACATGGAGCACCCTATACAGATTTCAGTACTCTATGGAGGCTTGTTGTAGGGGGTTATCAGCACTTATTTAATACAACAAATGAGCCCTACTATGAATTCTGAGCATCATTTGGTGACTATGTTTGAAGAAAAGGAGAATGGTCAGATAAGGGTATGGACTTGAAATACCACAAGGAAGCAGCACAACAAGAGGTAAGTACTGTACCTGACATGTTTTTATGATTTACTCACCATGATGTAGTGATGCCCTGTCAATCTGATCACTATATGGTGAGAACTTGAACCCTCATTAGAAAATGCACCTCCAGCGCATGCTCTATTCAATTCTGCTAGTGATAATCTTACTTCTCCTGCTGCACCACAAGGCAAGGCAGCTATGATTAAAATGGCACTGTGGCTCCTGAGTGTCACACCAAATTCTGCACCAACCAAGCATATCTTTAGTCAGTTTGGAGTCAAGCATACAAAACATTGAAATCATACTCACCCTGATAAAATACACAAAGAAGTTTTCTTGAAAATTGACACCACTGAGACCCATGGTTTACCTCCATGTCACAAATGCAAATTTGGTAATGATGATAACCATGGCACTGCCCCATTTGCAAACCCATCAACAAGCACCCTCAGCTTCACCTCTGTTGCTCAGAAACTGGTTTTTGAAGCTGGGTCATTAGTACAAGCTGTCAATGGGCATCTGCCAGCTTAGCCAATGGGTACTCAAAGCACAGATAACCCACCTGATATCAATCCTTTGTGTTGAAGAACCTCTTTTATTATTCTGACCCCACAGATGTGACTTCAACCTCATCGACTGTCCTAACTGATTACTGGAGGGCTGAGGAGGATGGACTGACAAGCGAGATGGAGTTTCATGACCTGGTGAATGGGCAAGACGATACAAATGGTTATGATGACCCAGATGGTGACTCATAATAAAACAGTTTACTAATACTAGTAATAATTGATTTATAATTTTTTTCTTACATAGCTACTTGAATGAGACTTTGAGTTCATTTTATCTTATTGTGCCAGCTAACTCAACCAGTGGAAGCAGTCATGTGTTGACCTTGACATATCAGGATTAAGGGAGTTTGACCCTTTTGGTCAGAAAGTTATGACCACAATCAAACCCTATCAATGCCATCACTGGTATCAATGCCCAAATCCTGCCATGGTCAAAAGCTAAAGGCCAAGCACAATATTAGTGGCTTGTGCAATCAGCATGCTCCAAAATCCTTAAAGTCTACCAAGTCTAATTCTGATTGTGCTTAATCATCTAAAATATATAAGATTGATGGATTATAAGAGATCAGTAACAATGATTCTGAGATCTTTTCTTGGAGCTGAACAGCCTCAAGCTATGCTAAAGAAACGAAAATCAGAAGAGTGATGAAAGGTATGTAGGCTTGAATGATGAAAATATAGAGGTCTTGACAGAGGGATGGCCTGAAAATGATGGCATTGATATGGCTGCTACTAAATTATGGCATATCAAGTTGATGAAGCTTGTGATTGCTAATAGAGATGATCTTAGAAATAATGAATGGGTACCAGCAGAGCTCAGAAAGAAATATCTAAGGAAAATTAAAAAATATAACAGTATAATCAATGTTTATTCTATGAATTGACTTGATCATTTACTTAATTCATGTATAAGAGCACTCTACAGAGTATAAACAAGGGCCAGATATAAGCAGTAAATCTAAGTGCACTTGTTGTTGCTATTAAAGCTTGCTATACAACCAAATAAGTCTTGATAAATCTAGTTTTATACTCAAAAAGACAGGAGAAGTGCTATAGGAGATTACTATTAGATTCACAAGCTCAGATGAAACTTCTGAAGCTAAATTGCCTGGACTTTTTGATGTTAAAATGAAATTTGTTGGTTCAGATGTTGACATGATTTCTAGCTATTCTGATAACTATAAAAAAATAGCAATTGAAGATCATAGTATTACATCATCAACATTTCTACAAGATTTACTTAAACATGGTTTCTAGATCTAGAGCTGGAAAACCCACTGCAAAGTGTGGTAGAAGTTTTAAGGTATGTCAACTTTATCCCTGAGATTATTAGAATATGTAGACAGTAAAATTTTCTTTATAGATACATTCATCTCAGATGCATATGGGTCCAGGACCCAACATTGCTACAGCTTTAAATCTAGCTATTGACTCAAATGCCTCTGAAACTCCTGCTTCTGCTCTTGTTCATTTTGGTACTGGATCTGGTGTTGAGTCTGAGAATAAAACTACTGATTCTCAAGTTCAACCTCAAAATGCTCTGATAGTAGCTATGTCTAGTTTGACAAGAGCAGCAAAGAGAAAAATGAGACACAAGCATGTTGGTATGCATGGTATTTCTGCAGTATGTTTTTTTTTTGCTTATTTAAAGAACTTTTTAATGTTAATTTGACTTTTATAAGCTGATCCAAAAGCTGTCATGCCATTTGTTGGAACACAGCATGTGTTTTCTAAAGTTAATGCTGGTCATGTAAGTTTTTATTTTTAATTATAAACTGTTTAAGTATTTATTATTGTTTAGATAGATCAGGCTAGACTTTGTCAAGATCATTAGATCAATTTAGTGAGTTATTAGATTTTGAAAACTACATGTGAAGTTCAATTATTATATAAATGTGATTATATAATTGCAAAGTTTATAGCATGGTATTCTATCAATTAGCATTCAACATTCACATGCTACTCAGAAGAATAGTCTTTCTTCTCAGCAAGAAGTAGCTTCTATTGTAGAAGATGAAGTCTAAAGCTTGTAGTGAAGTTCACAGTCAGAGCCAATGAGTCTATCTTGCTTGTCTTACTATGAAATTGGCTCAAGAATGTAAATTGCCTCATAATCAAGATGGTGTCAAGTGTTATAGTTGTGCACAAGCTAGTATGTTTTAATTTTTTAATAAAAATACAGATTTATTAACTATTTTAGATCATATTTTTTAGCATGCTAATATGAAAAAAGGCTCAGGTAATAGGCTAATCAAAGCATCTCTCTTTTGAAAGGCTGAAAATGCCAATTGACATAACATGATTGATTTAAATATACATAACCTTCCTTGAAATAGTTCTATTTGGATTTTTCTTGATCTAGGAATACTTTATACATGTGTTTCTTATCAGAAAATAATAAATGTAAGCTTTTATTTGTTTTTCACTTAAGCATATACTAAATAATATATTTAGAATCATGAAAAAGTAGAGTTAACCTGGTATAGTTATGCTTATGGAATTGGAGCCAACTATACCTCCAAAACTTTTTGTGTTAAAAGGCTTCTCTGCAATCATAATTTTGGCTACAATTTCATTTTAAATCTCAATATTAATTACCAATCTTTTGCCAGCATTATCATTGATTTTTTTGGTGCTCTTGACAGAGTTTATTCTAAATACTCACATCATTTAACCAATCTTTTGCCAGCATTATCATTGATTTTTTTGGTGCTCTTGACAGAGTTTATTCTAAATACTCACATCATTTAAGCAGTGAAGCTGTTTCTGATGCTGTAATCTTCACTTCTCCTCTATTTTGGGCTTTTTTAAAGGTTGACATTGGATCTTTTTGCATTCTTCATCTCACTTTCTCTCCATTTAATAATTCTGTATCTTAAGGCAACAAACTTTGGTTCATCCAGCCTTATACAGAATATATTATGGATATCTATCCTTAGCTCACATTTTCTGGCTCTTTGTCTATTTATAATACATTGCTTCTTTTTATCCACCCTGTTACTTCAACACAAGAAGCTAGAGATGCAGAACAAAATTTTCTTGATGCATATAAAGCATACAAGAAAGTTGCTATAGAGTTGCTATAGATCTGCCTTATTTTGATGAAAAAAAAACTTTCTTAGCTTTTCAAAATTGCTTTAACAACAAGTAAGTTATTTTTTATATTATCAAATTTTATAATTTATATCATCAATAAATATAAGGAGAAAGGAAAGCAAGTTGACTTTCAGACTTTGGAAAAAGAAAACAATTCATGTATGTTTATATTTTTGTTAAAAATTTTATTTAATATTTTTTTTAGTTATTGACAATAATGAAGATATTGATATGGGACTTGAAGACTTGATTCATATGGATTTAACTGGATTGGACCTTCTTTAATTAATTTTTAATAAATATAATTTAAATTTTTATAAAAAAATTCTTTTCAATCTTCTTTATACTTATAAAAAAGTTTTATATATATTTTTTTCAGCAAAATACAAGTATTTAAAATTATAAAAAAAAGCAAGATTTAAAATAAGAAAGTTGAAGAAAATAAAACAATAACTAATACATGCATAGCCAAGCATAGCTTAGCTGTGTCAGGAATTACTTTGACATAGTATATGCATACTTGTAAGCATAGTTTAGTTTAGATTTACATAAGTGCATAGTCATTAAGCAGACATATGAAC
>JAMWFC010000115.1:378575-518907 GCA_027475525.1 Macrolepiota albuminosa
TATCAACATCAACTTGCCCTTGTTTTTTTCTCTCATGCTTGCCTTTTCATTCTGTAAATTTCTGACTGGCATGCACTTCATCAACTGACTCCAGTCTTGTCAAAAATTCTTTGAACTTTGAAAAATTCCACCAAGCTTCAATCTGAAACAAGTCACCTTTTCCCAAACTTGTTCAAAGTACCACCACTAGCTCCAGAGGCAAGTCCTGGAGCATCTCACACCTCAAGTACTTGTAGTTCAGCACTGAGTCTTCCTTGTAAGGGTGTTGCTTACTGGAGAAAGCCCCCATCAGCAGAATCTGACACTGAGCAAGGATAAGCACCTCTCCTCATTCCTTCAGGCAATGATAGTATGCAAACAGTGTCATGACCCACACACTTACCACTGGGACTATTTCTGGTTCCTGCCTGTGCCCATCTAAATCCTGGGCTTGTTGTAGGTGGTGGCAAGGTCATGATCACGTTAGATGGACCTCCAGCATTAGCGGCGCAGAGGCGATGTGGCACGGCTGTAAGTCAGCTGTTACCTGACTGACTGGAGATATGGAATGATCATTGTATTTTGACTCATGGATCATTGCATGCTGGTATAAACTCTTATCACGTAACATCCTGTCTCGCGGCGTGGAGCATGATTGTGCATCATAACTCAGTTTGAAACAGGATGCCACCGAAAGTATAGATAAGGATTTCCTGCAATCATCCCTGACAGTCAATAAGTAGCTGGTTGCCATATATGTGTTGACGGCGTTTATGCCCTTGACCCTTAGGCCCTGAAATTCCATGGTGGGAACTGACTTCGGATGGCCAGATTTTTTTTCAAACAGAACCAAAAGGTTGTGCCGCACCTCACTCTAATACGCGATTCAGATTTGTTCTCGCTTGCTTATTGACTTAGGCGATTAGTTTTGTGTTTTAATCGTACGAGAAGCTGTCGCGGTGGAAACCAAATGTACGGCAATTGCCGTAATCTCCTTTGAGGTCTGAACTAAATCCGTGAACCCGCTCTCATCAACGACAAACTCCCCTCCCTGCAAACTCATCTCAATGGCCGACCAACTCGTAAGAGCCATATTTTGCTACAAGTACTACCGATATTGACCGATCTTGTTTCAATTCCAGTCTGAAGGTGCGATTGCGATATAGATTTGGGGGATCATCGGCTGACCAGTTACTATGCAATGTTTCCAATGACAGAGCAAATTTCTGGTAATTATCTCACTTCTGCTGCCTTCGAAACGCATACCGATCACGCGTTTAGAGTTCAAGGAGGCTTTCTCTCTGTTCGACAAGGGTTTGTCGCCTGATCATGTAACATGTCGAACGAAAAGCTGACGGAATCCATCTTCAGATGGCGATGGTACGATTACCACGAAGGAGCTGGGCACCGTCATGCGCTCTCTCGGACAGAACCCCACAGAAGCAGAGCTGCAGGATATGATCAACGAGGTCGACGCAGACAACAATGGCACGATCGATTTCCCTGAGTTCCTGACGATGATGGCGCGTAAGATGCGTGACACTGATAGCGAGGAGGAGATCAAGGAGGCATTCAAAGTGTTCGATAAGGACGGAAACGGCTACATCAGCGCGGCTGAGCTGCGACATGTCATGACCAATCTGGGTGTGTATATGACTTTATCTGTGGATCCAACATGGGCGCTTTTTTGTTGGATCCATAGACGTGAGAGAAGGTACTCATACGCGGATTTCTTATTTTCAGGTGAGAAGCTCTCCGACACCGAGGTCGATGAGATGATCCGGGAAGCAGACGTCGATGGCGATGGCCAGATCAATTATGAGGGTACGTGAGAGTGTTTCAAATTCGATAGATTGTTGAATGATTGTTGTAATGTTCTCTTTCTATATAGAGTTTGTCAAGGTGTGTCTTCATTGCCTTACACGTACGTTTGGACAGTACTGACATATGGTAACCTTGTAGATGATGCTGTCCAAGTGATCTACTGTGTACGATCGATAGTTCTATCACCCTCGATGAGGGACGTCGGATGTCTGTAATGGACAACATGTCAGTAAAGAGCTAGTAGCTGTTCTTTGTCTGGTCTTAGCTAGCCTTTCTATCTTACTTTATATATATGTCATGCCCGCGTCCGATACTATGCCAAAATAAGCGCGTCATCCGATTTTTTCAGTTATGTTCGCTAGGTATTTTTTTTGTGCGCTACTGATTGAATAAATGATATCATCAATATTTCGTGTCCCAAGGGGCCAAGCAATTTAGCCTAGTTGAAGGCACGATTATGGACACAGCCACACCGACGTCTTCAAGCGGTACAAATACAGCCACAGCCTCCCCGAACTCGACGACCATGCATAGACTGCCTACCGCCGTGCACAGCGGAATGACTTCTTTATCAAGGACAAAGGCCAGATCCAGGAACTCAACACTATTTATATAGGGAGCGTCCTTATATATCCCCCTCTCTCAATGACGAGCTCGGCCATCGAAACACATCCACTGAATTTCATCGATCCCTCGCCATGACTGAGATGACCCAATTGGTGCGCGTTCCCCTCTATCTGCCAACCTGTCCTGTTACTAACGTTCTTTAAAGACTCAAGGTTTGTTTCTGGCCTTATAATCTGATTAGGCATCCTGCTAATGATTGTATTTCTTTCCTTCAGATCAAATTGCAGGTATGCTTGTGCGACGCTACACATATCGATGATCTCATCTTGTGTAATCTAGAGTTCAACGAAATATTTGCACTTTTCGATGCAGGTCAGAAATGATACAACGTTCAAGGACCCATTCCTGTTTAACTTCAAATACGTCTAGATAACGATGGGAACATCACGCAAAACGAGCTCAAAGTTGTCATGGACAAACTTGGACAGAAAACAACAGATGAGGAATTGCGGAAAATGATGAATGGAGTCGATCTCGATAAAAATGGGATGATTGACTTCGACGAGTTCTTGAGGCTGATGAGCAACAGATTTCACAACGTTAACGAAGTCGACGAGGTGGAGGCTGCTTTCAATGTCTTCGATCGGGATGGGAACGGGTTTATCAGCATAGAAGAACTGGCGCTTGTTCTTCGAAGTCTTAGTATGTTTCTCCAGCCCTGTGCTTCATGTGCACCATAATAGTGGTCTTTAATTTGTCCTAGATATTGACTTGACGGAGCCAGAGCTCAAGACGATGATGGAAGAAGCCGATCTGAATGCGGATGGTGTCATTAGCCTGGGAGGCGAGTACTCACACTCTTTCCGCTTTCAATACTACTTTGTTCTGAGCTCGCTGTCATTTTTACACAGAATTTAAGAAGGTGAGCTACCTTGAAATGCCGCTTCCCTTCAGCCATCTGTTGACAATTCATCCAGATGATGTCGGAGCCTTGAACACCGGTTCTGCGAATCATAATTTGCGCTCGTGTATCACATCCCTCTTTCGTGTAGTGCTACACATGTATTGGACGCACTTGTATCGGTATATATAAGGAAATGACATCTCGGCCCTCCCGGCACGGCACTCCCGGAGTCACTGACGTCATTAACCTAGGTCCGTCTCGTCATCGGACCCGTGTAAGACCATTTTCCTTTATAAAGAAGCATACCTTGCGCAGCACCTTCAATATTGAAATCAAACTAAAACCCCACCATCATGTCCTCCCAGAACAAGACTTCAGTATCTAGTTCAAACACTACGGGTCAACAAACACAGAACGATCCGTCAGAGACGACATTTACAATTCAGCCTCATCCCGCTGTATGTACAATGTTTCTGTGCAACTTTTTAATTTCAAACACAAATACAACAGACCACCAATGATCCCCAGGATCTCCAGCGTAATAGGGAACCGGGTGGGGGCTTGCAGACGAGTGGCCCTATGGTTTTTGGCCCCGGACCTGTCATTCCTGATCGCCAGACGCAACAGAACATTGGGGAGCCCTTGGTGAGTATCTGACCTGTGTACCACCGTTACATGAGAGGTAAATTGTCTTCCGTTATATTTCTATTAGAGCAGGGAGGAACTGCGCGCGCGCGCGGCAGAATTAAATAAGTAGAGAATGTGCAAGCAGAGGAGGTGTACATTGATGTATCAGCGTTGGCGAGATTGAATATATTCTTTGTTTGAGACGAATTTGTGGCGACAAGAACTTAGAGAGAATAGAACTACCAGTCAGCGGCCAGCGGCCAGCTGAGTGATTCTACTGTGTGGGGTGTATAGTACTTAAGTCAACGACATTCCTCGTGTATGTATTTGGCTTAGGCTCCATTTTACATGTTATTATTCCTTAAAACCGTGTTAAAAGACGCGGATAAATTACACTCGAAAGGTCTTTTCCTCTACTTAGACTCGATCAGCCTCGAGCGTCAAGCGACCGTCTTCTCATTGGATCAGCATCAAATAGCAAGGGACCATCAAGTCTTGTTGATAAGGTGTTGCAAACTCTGGACCGCTTGGACAATCGTTCGGAGCCGCCGGTCCTTTCCACTTCATTCTTTCGTCCGTGAAAACCTAGGTCTTGAACAGTTCGGTTTCGTCAAACCATCATCAGTAGGTTCTAGTTCTCCAATAAAATGCGACGGCATCAGTGTGCTCTGTTAAAATTGCAAGTTTATTCTTCCGAATCTATTCGAATCGACAAGATTGCTGTCAAGCATGATTAATGATTTTGCACCGGAGTCGGCTTGTGCATTTCAAAGAGTAGTCGCCATCCAGATCAATTCTTTTCTCACTCCTAAGCACTTGTATATGCGCGTTTTTCCCTTTCTTTTCAAATGCTCAGACTCTTCTCTCCTCTTTTCCCGTATATTATCTTTTCTTTTAAGAACCCAAACGGTTGCGAATGCCGCTAAGTATCCTTGATAGGTAGTCGTAAGGTCACCGCGCCGATCGGCCAGACCTTATTACCTCCGCTTTCCCCAGATGACATTAGAGATGATCGATTGATCGATGACCCTAGGCCTGCAATCACCTAAGTGTTGCGAAGCACCTTGGTATTGAGGGAGCACAGAGCGACTTCAGCTATGTTTTTGCTCTGACTTCTTCTCCAGCAATCCTGGTATTGATTTCTGCATGTGGACATTGCTGCATTTCCTCGTTCAACAGTGCTTCTAACGCTTACCATGCTGTCAACGGATACTGGCTGCTCTGACATCGCCGCCACATCGACTGACCATGCCATGTTTGGGTATGGCTACGTGAACATTCTTCTTTTCAATCAACACCATTCAATGTCCATATGGTCCTCATCACCTTGACGTGTCATGTTGGAACTTGTACAGAACAACGACGTTTCAGAATTGGCCATTCTTCTTTGTGTCGTGCATGCAGCGGCAGGCAGATTCCGCTCGTATCGGCGTCAACAGAAAAGTCCGATGTCATCAACGCGGAGGTAAGTCTTGATTGAGAGTTCCAGGTTCTGATTTAAGAATCCTTTCTGAGTATGTACACGGGTTCATTTGCCAGCGAACCTGACAGGACGCAGCATTTCAGTGCCCATGCCAAGGCAACCTCGAGGTTACAACGTACATCTCAAGCAGAACCAACCACTGATGTAAGGTGTCAATGTAACACTTCTCAGCTGGTTATAAGCTTCGAAAATGGTAATAGAATTTAATTACCTTGGGGACATCGGATACTTATATATTCCGGCTGTAGAGTCCTTAGTATCTCAAGTCCCCTTGACCTCTTTTCTCGACCCACCATTTCCTAGCGTCTTGGGCGACCCACAGCTGTGATAATGACAGAAGACGTCGAAAAATTCATTACTCTTTATCGTGGAAGTCTTATCCCTTTGCATGCTTGTCGTTAGTATTATCTCAAGTTCTTCCGCTATGTCTTTTCTTGATCATTGCTTGTTTTTCAGTCGTTGGTTTAACATGGATTCTGCATGATTATCGTGGGCACTAGAATACTCTTGTTCATTTTACGTCGTTGATTGTCATTGAGTATTAGTGATCACTCTCGAGGACGAGGTGAGTACAATTGGTAGGGTATATCCTTGACCTGTAATTCTAACATGGAAGCACCGCCAGATACGTTATATTTGGGTACAGCGATCATGATCTTTGAAGAAGAATATCAATTGACTCATGCCCCCAGTCTCAAAAGCCAGGATTTAACAAATATATGTTTCTATGGGTGAGTCTCCCTCTTACACCGCTCCTTGAAGTCCACTAATCTTGGCTTTTCTTGGTTAGATACGTTACTACAGGTAACGCTTGTCAAAGTTCTCTTTGCCTTCTCTGGAGATGACCTTCAATTTCGCAAGCCTAGCACTCCTCATCTTCGACGTAACCCAGATACATGTGTTTTCAATACCGGGGATAACTTCTCACACTCTGTAGGTGTCTCGTACATTTATTCGCGTCGGATTGTTCCCAAATCCTAACTATCGTCGCAGTTGTGTCGCGATGGACTCCATCAATCGAATTGTTGGCGCAATCAGTCTATGGTCCATCGAGATCATCATGATGTTGCGGGTGTATGCTTTGTATAGTTGTTCCAAAAGAGTAAGCTCCAAGACAACCATGCTTGTGGCTGTCGTCCTGCTATGCTAAGAAACTTTATGCTCACATGGTTCCACAGATAGCTATCTTTAATATCGTACTTTTCCTTGGCTCGATCGCGGGATTCCTATGGGTTCTCATCCATAATGCTCAAAGACGGAGGGAGGTCATAGCTGATGCCATCCACCTACCACTCCCGGGCTGTCCGTCGATTCATTCTGGCGTCGAGTGGCTACAATGGATACCTGCCACCGTATTTGAGGGGGTTTTGTTTTTTTTCGCTATATTCAAAACGTTGAAGACAACGACGACACGAATAATGGAGAAGACACGGGTTTCGCTTTATTCTGTGTTGTTGCGCGATAACCTGTTCTATTTTTTGGGGTGAGTGAAAAGCATCACTCATGGTATGTTTATGGATGATATATTTCGCAATGGATGCAGAATTACCATCCTCCTTGTCTTCAATAACTTGATGGTAGTCGTAAGTGTCTCTTCAAGTTCCATCGCGATACTTCCTAAACTATCTTGTAGGGCGTAACAAAAATTCCTTGGTTTAGTTATAGGTACTATCCCTATCTTTTCTTTCAGCAGGGGACTCCTGACTTCTTTCCTGAAGCCCCTTCCACGCCGCCATGGGTATCTTAACTACACGCATGCTTATAAACCTTCGAAAGGCGATGGTCCAGAATCACATCGTTTCAACCGGCGTTTTGGACGCCGACATATCTCTAAAAAGGGTGAGGGATAACCACAGAGAGTACTCGACAGCGGGACGGGGGGATGTAAGCACCTGGCATGCTGCCAGTGTAATTTCAGAGTCTACAACTCCCAGTAGTGCTTTTGACGGGTTAGCCTATCCTTAAAGGTATTACGACGAAGTTTTTGTCATTGTGGAGTGATCTACTGTATTAAGCTTGATAATTTTTCTTTACTGTGATGTTTGGTGTAAATTTATTGCAATGTATAGCGCTCGAACACCCGTATCATTAGATGTGTGAAGGATTCATCCGTTTATAAATCTTTTCTTGGGTCACTCTAAGTCAATGCATTGCAATAGATGAATACATCGCAGACAGCCGTCGGTCGCTTTCTGACTTTGTGGACATGATATGAAGTTAAGATGGTGTACTTTGACGGATCAGTCGGAAAGATCGGTATGCATTGACAGTGTCTTGAGAAGAGTCAATCATCATGCATCATATATCGTATCTCAGACAGGCGCGGACAAGGCAATTTTGTCCCCTACGCCAATGAGCAAACGTTACCCTTCGAGGTCTGGCGTAGACTGATTTTTCTTGGACACACTTCAACGGTGTCGGCAATCTCCACATGACGTTACCTCGGACCAAGTCATTGAATCATCTTGCACCTTTATATATATAATAGGACAGCAGTGTTGGCTTCGAAATATTTATTGGTCGAGCAGCGAGGACACCCCAAATTCGAGAGCAAATGAAGGTGTCGACAATTTCAAGGCAAGAGATGTTTAACTCAGGAGGCGTGGGCGTTGCGGAGTGGAGGGAAACGCTGTACAGATGAATCAATGTGAGCGGTTTTTATTATACCCTTGAGTGTCGTCCCAGATCTAACTTCGGCCACACATGTCAAAGCCACACCAGGGGATGCTTTAAGGGTTATGATGAGCCTACGAGTTGTACAACTTTGGATTCAACATCTTTCGCGCTCAAGTTGTCTAGTTCAACGTGCTTCTCCATTCCACGCTCTGAAAAAAGGTGAGCGCTCCGTAAGAAATGTATTTCGAGCTACCGTACCAAATCTCGCAAACACTCTTGCCGGGGTGCCATCTGCTTCTCGAATCAGAACAGGAAGGTCGGGATTATGTTGCTTTATTGTTGCATATCGTGAGAGGATGAACTCCCTAAAAAGCAGGTCAGAGCCGCGAGCAACCAGAATTTGAAAATTCTGACCGAGTTCCCGCAGAGGCTGAGCCTGTCTGGGACAGGAGGATTCTAATTTCTCTTAACGCTGGTGATAGAGCCTTCGAGAGCGACATGAGAGTAGGCGGCCGCGTTTCACGAGGTGGCCGTGAAGCGTTAGGCAGGAAGCGGAAAGTGCTGACATAAGCACCTCTTTCCACGTGTTGGTCGTTGATCAACAACTTTTCGCTAACGGCCAGTCGTGCTCACCGTCATGGACACCGACGAAAAGCATCAACACGATGATTGGGCTAAGAGTCGCAGAAACAGGCTTCCATCGTTTGCTGAAGTCCTTTCAAGGCGAACTCGCCCACCTGTCGACTTATTTATGTTCTAGTACGTTAAAGGTTTTCCTTCCATTTTAATCTGTATTAAGACTCCTCCCAGCCTGTTCCTACAACGTGAAGGAGCAGAAGACATTCTCGACTTCTGGCTAGATGTTCAGCAGCATGAGAATTTATGCCGTGCGTATTTTAAAGACGTTCGTAAATCGGGTCGTACGATCAAGGAGGATTGGCCACAGTACTGGGATTACGCGCGTAGACGAGGGTCTATCTACGGTACTGTAGTTGGGCTTAATCCTGATGGAGGAGGGAAGAGAAGCACGACGAGCACGGGGGAAATGGTCTCTGAACAAGACAAGCGGAATCTAGCTGTATTTGGTGATGAGAGGGCTCGCCAGGACGGTCGCTCAACTAGCCCTCGACCAGCGACCGCCGCTTTGTCTGACCACACGCGTGTTGCTTCACCAGGCGAAGATGGGAAGGAACAGCCGCGTTCTACGACTCCATTCTCGCTGTCTCGACGCACACCAACCCTCTTCCACACGCGGCGTGCGTCGCGTGCTCCAACTATCATACCTCGCTCAGCTGCAATCACCCGTCTCGATCTTATTGCTTCTGCTGAGCGCATCTTCTTCCGTTACCTCTCACCCCCTACTACTGTGAACGTGACCGAGAACCACGAGATCTACCTCCCGCCCTCCCTTCGTATTCACACCTTTCCATTAAGTAGCACTCAAGAACCCAGGAATCAGGCCGAGGAGACTTTGATGGCTCAGATACCTGACCTCTTTCATGCCCAGAAGGAATACTGTTTCCGGGCAATGGAGCAGGACGCCTTCCCACGCTTCCTTCGCTCGAAGGCGTTTGGCAACTTGACGCCTGTGTCGGCCTTGGTTCGTCTTATTCTGGGGCTTCTTACCCTATGGATCGGACTCGCAGCAGCGTTTTCACTCATATTCCTTGACGTACAACCAAAGTCCAAGCGATTCTTCGTAAGCATGCCGTTTTACATCCCTGAAGCATATCTGACGTCCTATTGTAGTTGTTCATTCCCTTTACCATCGCCATTCTCTGCCTTGTATCTCACCAATACGAGCTTGATCCTATTCTTGTTTTCCTCGGTCAATCTGAGACGACTCCTTTCCGTACCCTTACCATCCGCGAACCTTACGTTAGGAAATTGCTACTGGGCCGCGCGATATGGGTCACCTTCCTGATCGCCATCTTTGTCGTTGTCCTCACCATAATATTTTGGGCGGTCCCCGGACACCGCCTCTGATTAGGGATTTTTTTTCTCATAAACTCACCTAGGACGTTTCTGGTAATCTATACCATGGAATTTCATCGGTGCCACTTGCAGGAACTTGTTTGGTATCCGCCATGATGACGATTCTATCTCCTACCCTCATTAGTACTCTTTCAGAATTATCAGTCTGTTACTCTGTCAAAATCCCGCTCTTGTTATGTTCATGTTTACCTCACAGTCTAGGATACCCTTATTATTCTGCTGCAGCGTCTGGGCCTATTGATGCATTGTTATGCATTACACACCGTCGTGTCATTCTTGTTATCATTTGACCAAGTGGTTGTGCACGCTCTCAGCAGCCCTTCCCTGCTTCTACATTAGAAAGGACTAATTTAATGGTGAAACGTAGTATATGTGTTTATTCATTTGCCACTATCAAATCGTTGCTCGAAACCGCGAAGGGATTGACTTTTAAGAGCCTACATTTGGTCATCTTCTAAATGATGCTACGGTATGAATTCTATGTTGCTACTTCGAAGCTTCATGTAAGGTTTTCCCAACTAAACGTACATTCCTTCCTCTATGATGCTTCCATGCTGAGTACGCGAGATCACAGACTTGTGAAATTGTAAAATCGATGTTACTTTCTGAGACACTCTCCTTGACTATACAAGCCGCTCACCTCTCTAGACTGCACATGCTCGAAATGGACCTTATAAGTTGAACAGAACATGCTTGTGTTTTTCGACGGAAGTATCGATCGGGAGCCAGCCTTATTGGTAAGGTCTCGTTGATGATCATGCCAATTCTCACGCCACAGCTTGTTACGATCATTCTCCTCTCCTCTACCACGACTTTATTATTCGTTTCTAGGCCATTGCGCCGCCTCCTCTCTTTTCTTATCTTACATTTCTGTCAATGCTGCTATGTCTTCTTTGAAAGGTCACAAACATACTGGTTCTGTGACCCAGAACCACAAAGCTCAGCTTGCTAATGCCTATAATGAACTTGGGAAGGAACTTTCGTCGAACAAAATCAGAGTCGTTGGAAACTACACTTTGGGGAAGGTCATTGGAGAAGGTGAATACTTATCTTGAGGTTTTCGTCACCTTTAACCTCTAGACAGGGGCTTATGGTAAAGTCCGGATGGGCACACATCGTCTTACATCGACCCGCGTTGCCATCAAGCAGATTCCGAAAGCTATGTCTGCGTCTCTTACTCGCGAGATACACCATCACCGGCAGTTGCATCATCCCCATGTCACTCAGATGTACGAGGTCATCGCGACCGAATCATATATATGGATTGTTACGGAACTCTGCACCGGTGGAGAGTTGTTTGACTACGTAGTGGAGAAAGGCAGACTTCTGGAAGAAGAAGCGAGGTTGATCTTTGGTCAACTCTGTCTTGCTCTTGCGTATCTTCATGACCGCGGGATCGTACACCGGGATTTAAAGTTGGAGAATGTACTCTTGGACGAACGGTGTCGTATCAAGTTGGGAGATTTTGGATTTGCGCGTGAATATGAAAAAGGCACCTTCATGGAGACGTTCTGTGGGACGACAGGCTACGCTTCGCCGGAAATGTTAGAGGGGAAGAAATATCAGGGTCCAGGTTAGTATTGTGCTTCTTTGTCCTCTTCGAGCATCTGCTCAGCACCCCACAGAGGTTGATGTGTGGTCTTTGGGCGTAATTCTGTATTGTCTCCTCACAGGCACACTCCCATTTGATGACGACGACGAGGGTGTCATGCGGCAGATGATAATCAAAGGAGACTTCGAAGACCCTGATTGGCTGTCAATAGGTAAAATTGGTTGCAATTCTATAGCTGTCAGCCACTTAAATCTTCCATTCAGAATGTCGAAATCTCATCAAAGGCATCCTTCAAAAGGATATATCGGCACGCCTAACTATACCCCAGATTCTTGGCCATGACTGGTTTAAAATTCGCAATTTGACCTCGGAAATAGACTCGCAACAACCTGATAGTGTGTTCTCGTCAGAAAGCTCTATGATGTCTCCGGATGCATCCCCCCTTGTTTCCACGTCAGAGTTAACATCTACGCCTACTACGCCTGACGACACTCCGGACGACCCCTTCGAGATTCCCACCGGTCTTCGCCGTAATCCGAGTGAGGCTACAATTCGGAAATTGTCCGAATTACATATCAAAGTGAATCGTCCTGAAACGGTTCATGAAGAAGAGATTCGTATTTCTTCTCCCCCTCCAATCCGTCAAAGCTCTTCTACCTCTACCAAAGCTCCACCTATCCACCCTATCCGTACTCCAGCGCGCACCAAACGCCGCTCGATATCTTCAAACCTGTCTGATCCGTCTTCCCCGATCGCCGAGAAGACACCTTCACCGTTACCCATACGCGATGTCGATTTTGCGTCGCTGCTCAGTACACCAACTCCAATTATCTTTTCTACACCTGTCGAACGAGAATTATTGAATACCCTCAGCATGCTCGGATTTGATACCGCTCAGATTGCTCATTCCGTATTGTCATATGCATGTGATGCTACCGGAGCGCTTTGGTGGATGCTAAAAAAGAAGGCGGAGAAACGGCAGATGGAAGAGGGTGAGGGTTCGTTACCAGCGACATTACCGAGTGCCTCCGACTTTCCTCCTAAGCCTCTAGAACTCAAGGTTCCCGAGAAGGGAAAAATATCAATTGGTGTCCAGACCGATACCGCCGCAACCCTAAGTCTTGCCCGGTCAGCACCTCAGCTCGCGTTCGTACCGCCCACTCCCACGTTTCCGCAAACTCCAAGTCCGCCTCGGCCAACAACACCTACACGTTCGTTGTTGGTGTCCCGGCCCGATGCTTCGTCCAAATCTCATCCATCCACACCCGCATCGAGTTTGAGAGACAAGGAAAGCAAGGCCCGCAAGGCACGATCTGGGAGCGTCAGCATCATGCAGAGGGCTACTACTGCACTGGAGGCCGCTGGGTTGGTGAAGAAGAAATCTTCCGAGGTCGTTCGTGAAGAGAAAGAGAAAGAACAGGAAAAATCGAGAGATATGGAGAGGAGAATGGCTAGTGGAGATGAGCCAAGGAATTCACATGGTAGTGGCGGTTCAAGCAAACTAGCCAAGTTGCCTCCACTGAAACCTGAAATTGATTATTCCCCAACAACACCCCCTCCGTCTGTTCACCACCAAACACCTCAGATCAGCTCTCCCTGGGTGTTTGCTGATGCCAACGAAGTTCCATCCCATAGGCGAAGTATCCCTCAAACTCCTTCGAACACGCCCGGAGATGGAATACCTCATTCGATCTCAACACCCAACTTTTCTGAAGGGTCAAAGTCGAAGACTTCAAGCGGACCTCATCGTAACCGAGCTAATATTTTGACGGCGTTCCGGCTGTGGTTCCACGAAGACAAGAAAGGAAAACGCAAGGAGAATTCAGGCAGTGGTAATTCGCCAATGGCTTATACTCGGCCTCATTCCAATCCCATTCAGTCGTTCAAATCCGGTGGAGCAATGCGGAGAGGGTCGACTAGTGGTGGGTTTAATGGCCCTGGTCATAGACAGCGTCCCTCTGCTTCTTCACGTCGATCCAGTAGTGTCAACTCACGACGTTCTTCGGGCGCATCTGTACATATGGTTGTCTTGGATTCTCCTCAGATTCCCCACAGACTTTCATTTGGCAGTCATACACCAAACTCAGAGCGAGGGGACCATCCATCCCGGCCTTCGTCCATTCGGAGTTTCTCGATGCCACATCATAGCCATAGGAAGTCTCCGTCACAAAGTTCAGCAGGATCGACTCATCTGCGGACTGCATCTCCTATGCGCAGGTATCACAGAAGGATGGGATCGGGGTCATCAACTACCCGAGTTGTACGCCAGACGAGGCCTACACACATGCGATCCAACTCTGCTACCTCCTCCCTGTATTCTCCCACTTCCTCACGTCCCGCATCGTTTTACGAATTGTCCGAGAACGAAGGTCCTCGTTCGACATCACCATACAAATCACGTTCTAGACGCTCTTCGGAAGAACATCGCCGACCTTCGGGTTCAAGCAACTCCACTTTCATTGCGCAGAAGCGTCAAGGGCCTTTTTTGAGTCCCGGACGTACAAGCTGGAGAAAGGCGTGGGGCCTTGAGCCTCCGGGATGGCAAACGCGCACGGCGCACCTCCCGATTGAAGTCATTGCAATCTCACCCGCGTCCGAACCCACGTCAATCCGTGATGTGTTCTCAGGGCGGCAGCCAAATAGCCCAGCTGATGAGGATGAGTGGGTGGATGAGGACGATGACATACCGTTTGCAGGTGGACTGGGACAAATGGGCATGCTGTCATCGTCCACATCGTCTTCAACAACATACACGGACATTGTGCCACCAATGATGCTGTCACCTCCTTCCAGGGCTCATCGGCCAACGAAACTTACGATGAATACACAACATAGTCGGACCTCATCTGGAAATGGGTCTGCAGGGTCGCGGCAGAAAGCTGGCCATTCGCCAGCGGAAAGGGTCTCTCCATTGCCGGTGGATAATATGTATGAAACGGAGACAAGAGGGACGAGACGACAACTGCCTGCAAGCCGGTCTGGACCGGCGTTCAGACAACCTATACAAGAGGAGGACGAGGACGAGGAAGAGTGATAATCCAAAACAGCATGTTCACTTGTTATATGATAACTGCATAGACTTCTCGTCTGACAATTTCTCTTATTTATTTTTAAAGACAATATTCCTTCGATCATCCATTCTTATATATATTTCATCCCATGGTATAACTTATGGTTTCGACCTTTGTATCAGTTCACCTCCGTCATGGATAATATCACTTTCAGTAGATACCCTTATCAACTTTACAGTAAAATACGCGTTGCAAACAGTAGTATGCTTTTGTTCCGTTTTCACTGTCAATTCGTATAGCTGTAGTCTTTTCACTGTTTCTCGGCACGACGTGTTTGTTACAAACGTATTAGGCGTTGAACGTTGAAGCGTTGATCCTTTGTAGCCAGAAATGCCTGAAGCTGTCGGTATTGATCTTGGTAAGGATCTCGATGCTAAACAGTTGACAGCTCATCTCGCCTGGTTTGCTGCGTTTACACGGTCGACAACCTCGGACCAATCACTGCTATCTACCTCAGTCTGCCTCTGAAACGTAAGAAGCCAATCCTGGGCCATATTGAGTAAAAAACAAGCAAGAACGCAAGAAAAAGCGATGAAGTAGACAGCTGGTATCCTTGGATCCTGTCCCATCTCAGAAAGTCCTTGATATTGATAAATGCGGCTCAAGAGTCAGCCACATAGTGTTAGCCGCCCACGGAGATAGATTTCTCGATTAGGGCTCCACGTGACCGCAATGGAAATGGTTACAAACTCGTCAGGAAAAAGCAAATCGGCCAACGATCCCTTCTTCCTTCTTCCCCCATGGCCGTAACCGACGTGTTCAAGGTCTCCATCCTGGGCAAGGAGTCCATCCACTGTGGATTCCACCTCATTCCATACATCGCCGAAACCGTTATTTCCACTCTTGCGTCGTCTACATATGTCCTGATCACCGACACCAATGTCGCCAACTTCCATCTTAAGTCTTTTGAACGAGAATTCGAGGCCGCTTTGGATAAAGTATCAGGGACGAAGCCTAGGTTCCTTAGTTATGTGATACAACCTGGAGAAACGTCTAAGAGCCGTGAAGGCAAGGCGGACGTCGAGGACTTCTTACTCCTCAATCGGTGTACGAGAGATACTGTGATTCTGGCGCTCGGTGGAGGCGTCATTGGCGATCTCATTGGGTTTGTTGCGGCGACATTGTAAGCTGTCAACTTATATTACATTTTTGCGATCTTGAAGAACGACTTCCTCCAAGCATGCGTGGTGTTCGTTTCGTCCAGATTCCCACCACACTCCTCGCAATGGTGGACTCCAGCGTTGGAGGAAAAACCGCGATAGATACGCCCCTTGGAAAGAATCTCATCGGTGCTTTCTGGCAACCTGAGTACATTTTCATTGACGCTGCTTTTCTTGAAACGCTTCCGTCTCGTGAGTTCTCTAACGGAATGGCAGAGGTGGTCAAGGTATGCGCGACTTTACACGAATAGTACGATACTGATACTATGGAAAAGACTGCCGCGATCTGGAATGAGTCCGAGTTCGGCGCATTAGAATCTAATTCGGCCGAAATATTCGCTGCTATCCAAACACCCTCTACGAACTTTGCCGGACGGTCTAAAGCCACTCGTTCAACAGCTCAACAACTTCTGCTGTCCGTTATTGTCGGTTCCATCTCTGTAAAAGCACATATTGTCACCATCGATGAACGCGAGACCGGGCTTCGCAACCTGGTCAACTTTGGTCACTCCATTGGCCATGCTATTGAAGCTGTCTTGACCCCAACGATGCTTCATGGCGAGTGCGTCAGTGTTGGTATGATTCTCGAGGCCGAGATTTCAAGACAGATGGGCATACTTGGCCAAGTCGGTGTTGGACGTCTTACAAGATGCTTGAAATCCTATAATCTCCCCGTTTCCCTTGCCGATCCAAGAATTGCAAGCCTCCCTGCTGCTAAATTGCTCACTGTCGATCGCCTCCTCGATATCATGAGGGTTGATAAGAAGAACAGTGGACCTTCAAAGAAAATTGTTATTCTTTCTAGGATTGGAGCTACCTATGAGCAAAAGGCGACCATTATACCTGATTCAATTATCGCGAAGACCTTGTCGGAGGCTGCAAAAGTTATTCCTTCGGTCCCTAGGAACACTCCCGTCACAATGGCTACCCCGGGATCCAAGAGTATCTCGAATCGTGCCCTGGTTCTCGCAGCCCTTGGCGATGGTACATGCAGACTGAGAAATCTTCTTCATTCCGATGACACGCAGGTCATGATGGCGGCTCTTCTCGAGCTCAAGGTCAGGCCTTGTTCATGGTTTCTGGACCCTTTCGCTCAACAATTCTCAGGGTGCTTCTTTCGAGTGGGAAGATGAGGGCGAAACCCTTGTCGTCAAAGGAGGCAAAGGTTCGCTTTCGGTACCAGCTAAAGGCAAAGAAATCTACCTTGGAAATGCTGGTACTGCTGCTCGTTTCCTCACTACAGTATGCACTCTTGTCCAGTCCTCCCTCGATGATGATGCTTCTACCACCATCATAACCGGTAATGCCCGTATGAAGCAGCGACCTATCGGACCTCTCGTTACTGCTCTCAAGGCCAACGGAAGTTCCATTGACTTCCTGGAATCAGAAGGATGCCTTCCTCTCTCCATTGCCCCGAACGGCCTGCGAGGTGGTCATATACAGCTCGCCGCAAGCGTCTCCAGCCAATACGTGTCTTCCATCCTTCTCTGCGCTCCGTACGCCCTCGAACCTGTCACGCTCGAACTCATCGGCGGACAAGTCATCTCCCAGCCTTACATAGACATGACCATTGCTATGATGCTCGAGTTTGGTATCTCTGTCACGCGTCGCGTGGACCCCAACACGAGTGCCAAGCTCGATGTCTATGACATCCCCAAAGGCGTTTATGTCAACCCTGAGGTGTACAACATCGAGTCGGACGCGAGCAGCGCGACGTACCCCCTTGCCATCGCTGCGATCACGGGAACGACGTGCACTATCGATAACATTGGATCAGCGTCGCTCCAGGGAGATGCTCGCTTCGCAATCGAGGTACTGCAGCGCATGGGGTGCTCCGTTACGCAAACAACATCTTCAACGACTGTATGTGGGCCACCGGTCGGCCACCTTAAGGCTATTGAGGAGGTTGATATGGAGGTGATGACGGACGCGTTTTTGACTGCGACGGCACTGGCTGCGGTCGCCAATGGGAAAACGAGAATATTGGGTATTGCGAATCAACGGGTAAAGGAATGCAATCGTATTAAAGCGATGATGGATCAGCTTGGTATGTCTCTGTGCTTTGTATTACAGGCTGACTTGACAATTGAGCGCACGTAGCTAAATTCGGAGTGGATACTATCGAACTTGATGATGGCTTGGAAATCATCGGCAAGCCTTACAAAGAACTCAAACGAGGAGTCAGCGTTCATTGCTATGATGACCACCGAGTTGCGATGGCGTTTAGTGTGTTGAGTACCGTGATCGAGGAGACGATTATTGAAGAGAAGAGATGCGTTGAGAAGACTTGGCCCAACTGGTGGGATGATCTTGAAAATAAGGTCAGTAAAGCCAGTTGCTTCTACAGAGGTAATTCAAACCTATATAAACCCAGATCGGTATTAAAGTCGAGGGCGTTGATCTGGCAAGCATCACCCAAAAAGCTTCCGCTAGCGGTAGCCATACCCACAATCCCTCTGCCTCCGTGGTGTTGATTGGCATGCGTGGATCTGGAAAGACTTACGTTGGCAGAGCCGCGGCTGCTGCTCTCTCGTTCACCTGGGTTGATGCTGATGACTACTTTGAGGCTAAAGTCAATATTGGTGTCCGAGAATATGTTCATGAGAAGGGGTGGCCTGCGTTCCGTGCCACCGAGACCGAAATATTAAAGGAGCTTCTGAAGGAGAAGGCAACAAATCATGTTATTAGCTTAGGCGGTGGCATCGTTGAGACGCCAGAGGCTCGTGATCTTATCAAGGACTACGCAACGCAATCTGGGCCAGTAGTGCACCTGTCGAGGTCTTTAGATGAAGTTGTTAGGTATCTGCTTGAGGAGACTGCCCGACCGGCTTACGGAGAGAACATTGAGGATGTCTTTCGACGCCGCGAGCCTTGGTTTGCCGAATGCTCTAGCCACGATTTCATCAATCACTTTGGACAAGGCACTTTTGGGAAGGCGAAGGGAACAAGAGAAGAGATTGCTCGCTTCTTCAAGCATATCACTGGACAAGAACCAAATCTCGCAACGAATGTGGCCCCTGGACTTCGTTCATACTTCCTTTCCTTGACATACCCGGATGTCACTCGAGCGTTTTCTGTTATCAATGAGATATCGGAAGGTGCGGACGCCCTGGAACTACGTTGACATACCCGGATGTCACTCGAGCGTTTTCTGTTATCAATGAGATATCGGAAGGTGCGGACGCCCTGGAACTACGTGTAGATCTCCTCCGCGCTGCCGAAGATTTCAATAAGCCAGATGTTATACCCTCCAAGGCATTCGTCGCGGATCAAGTTGCGGCTTTGCGTCGTGTCTCGTCGCTCCCTATCGTCTTCACCGTTCGCACTGTTTCACAAGGTGGTGCCTTCCCAGACAAAGCTTCGGAAGCTGCCTTTGAGCTTTTGAAGTTGGCGCTCAGACTCGGCGTAGAATACGTCGACGTGGAGGTCTCTTTGCCCGAGAAATGCATTCGGGAATTAGTCTCACGCAAAGGCTCTTCCAAAATCATCGCTTCCTTCCATGATTGGAGCGGAAAGTTGAAATGGAATGGCGCTGCAGTCAAGGAGCAGTACGAGTTGGCGAACCAATTCGGCGATATCATTAAGATTGTTGGTAAAGCTAACACGGTACAGGACAACTTCCAGTTGTACGACTTTGTGAACTCTTTGCCTCCATCCAAGCCCATCATCGCTTTGAATATGGGTGTAGAAGGCCAGATGTCACGAATCCTCAACTCGACTTTTAGTCCGATTACCCATCCACTCCTTCCCATCAAGGCTGCCCCAGGTCAACTGTCGTTCAAGCAAATACAAGAGGCACTTCACCTGCTTGGCCTGCTCCCTGCTCGCCGATTCTATCTGTTCGGCTCGCCAATTGCGCACTCGATGTCTCCGACCCTCCACAATACCGCTTTCGAGGTCTTGGGGCTCCCGCACAAGTATGAGCTCCTTGAGACTGCAGATGTCGGAGAGGAGATCAAGGCAGTCATCGCGTCTCCTGACTTTGGAGGCGCCTCTGTCACGATCCCTCATAAACTTGACGTGATATCCCTCCTTGACGAACTTTCGCCTGCTGCAGAAGCCATCGGCGCTGTCAACACCGTCATTCCAAGGCCGACGTCAGTCGGCGGAGACACGTGCATGCTACTTGGTGATAATACCGACTGGCTCGGTATCCGTGACAGCATAAATGAGCATGTCACTGACGTTGAGACCGCTCTTGTCATTGGGGCGGGCGGTACTTCGCGTGCGGCCATCTATGCCTTGCATTCCCTGAACGCCAAGGTTATCTATCTCCATAACCGCACGACTGAGAAAGCGCGGGATCTGGCAGCTGCTTTTCCAAATACGCGTATTGAAGTGTTGGCTGCGGTAGAGCGATGGCCGACTGGCGTAGCGCCGCCGTCCGTGATTGTCTCGACTGTCCCGGCATCCGCTCAGACACCAGCTGCTGGTGACGGTATCTTCCCCCTTTCGAGCAAGCTCTTCGAGTACCGCGATGGAAATGCCGTCGTCATTGATATGGCATACAAGCCTAAGGACACACCATTGTTGAAGCTTGCAACGGAGGCTGGTGGGAATTGGAAAACGGTCCCTGGGCTCGAAGTTCTCTTGAAGCAGGGCTATGTTCAGTTTGAGAAGTGGACTGGAAGACAATGTCCCAAGGAAAAGGTTGCGACGAGGGTCAGGAGCAAGTATGATGAGTAGACTCGGAATTATACGGTGAAAAAAGGATTGTAAATGAATAGATGTATATAATATAATTCATGCCCGGAGGGTTTCGTTAATAGTGGAACGACTGTCCAGACTGTGGATTTCGCCTCATTGACTCGTGTGAGGGTGGACGTTGGCCAGCCTCTGCCGCTTATGGTTGTACCAACTATTTGAAAGGCTTGGCTTGAGATCAGGGCTACCTCTTTCAAGAGACGGCCATTATCCTCAGTAACACCGGAGTACTCAAAGCTTTGAATAAAGACCTCGAGCTGAGCCACCAGGATGCCTTTACTCCTCGGTGTCTTCAAAAGAAGCATTCCTCCCGTTTTCAATTGTCCGTAATCCACTGACTATCAGTACATTTATTCGGTCGTAAGCGTAAACCGACATTTTATATTAGTTGTTACTATGCTACTATTCTTATATATACCTATGCCAATTAAATAGCTGTGGTCCTGGAATATGTCACGGTAGACCTAATGATATAAATGAAATGGGAAGCAGTGCATCAACTAGCAATAAGGAGTCAACATGCCATGCCGAAACGGCATTGGCCACTTCCCCCAAGTCAAGAACTCTCATACTCTTCGGCAAACGCCAGTAACCAACTTCGCACTTTGTGCCATATTGCTACTGCCTGGTTGGACCTTGCTACTATATTTAGAGATGGTAAGTGAACCTTACATGTGCTGAGGACAATTTTAGTCTTAATTCTTTACAATCTATCCAGGCGAATTCTGTACATGAAAAGGATGACCCTTCTTCATGTGTCTCGTGTCCTGTGTCCGACGACCTTGATTCCGTTCTTCGAACTTCCCTGTGGCCCCACGATCCCGGATTCGATCAATTAGCCTGCAGAAGATTTGCTTGGTGGGACTCAGAACGCATCCGATCGTGGTTTTTGGAACAAGGTTACGTTCTGTACATTCGATCTCCCGAGGAAGCAGATTTTTCGACTGCGGTTTGTCCATCCAATGCTGGACCCCATGAGAGCGTATTTCCATATGCGAGTCATGAAGGACCATTACGAGAGGAGGAGGATGAGTATCATTTGAAGTTCCCACCTCTCACTGGAAGTACAAGCGCTTGGGTGCGTGTGGCGGGTATCTCGAGTGTTTTAAGCCGGATCATGCCCATGCGTTCTCCAGGGCAACGTTGCATTTGCTCAGAATACCCAAGGACAGCATGTAGCTGTCAAAGCAGTTCTAGACGGGAGCGAAGAGTTTCGCATATTGAAATACCTTCATGATCAGGGATCGCCTTGTTCAATAGATGATTTCCATCATGTTATCCCAGTCCTGGACGTCATTCCCTGCGAAAGTCACTGGCTGGCTATTATGCCTAGGTATGCTTCAATTACTGCAAGTACTTTGCTTCTTCGAACTCAGGACTTAGATGGGGTGTTACTCCACTCTTACCCAAATGCGACAGCTTGAGGGAAGTTTTCCATTTTATACATTGCCTTTTAAAGGTCCCTTTCCTTTATCCTTGTTGGATCGATACTGACCCTTTCAGCAGGGGTTGGCTTATCTTCACAAGCATCGAATCGCTCATGGTGTGCGTTTTTTGACGTCAACAGCTTGATTTATGCTGATTTTTTTTGTTACCATAGGATATCAAAATGGACAATATACTTGTTAATCACGTCTTCATGGGCGGAGCTGACATGTTCAATTATTTCCGTCACTCTTTGCGCTCTCAAGGAAAATTGACGTATGCTTTATTTGATTTTGATGGTTCCACAATGTTTCCGCCTTCGATGTCCCTCGATGATTGTCGTCTTCCAAGTCATATTTCTTTCAACACTCTGTATTATCAAGTTCCAGGAGACACGTTGCAGGGAGAGTTTGATTTCAACCCTTTTGCTTTTGATGTCGGAATGCTAGGTGTTCTCAAGTTCCAGGAGACACGTTGCAGGGAGAGTTTGATTTCAACCCTTTTGCTTTTGATGTCGGAATGCTAGGTGTTCTGTTCTGCACAGAATTCCAGGTGAGTCAATCTGTGCACTGTCATCCGTCCTGCTATCGATGCGAATTACTCCTCACTTTTTTTGTAGCATATGACGCGCACTGTCCCAATGCTAGCACCCTTGTTCGACCGAATGACGACTCGCGAGATTACACGACGATTCAAGGCTTCAGAAGCACTGCAATTCTTTGAAGAACAAGTCGTTCCCCTAACACCCAAGAGTGTATTATCTTTAGCAGCAGAGCCATGGAATCCATACGAAGACGAAGAGTATGATTATTATGATCGCTGGAAGCATCTTGACCCAGATTTTGTGGAAAAATGGGCAGCATATCGTGAGCCTCCTGTTCCCCGGTACATTCGTTTCCTTCGGGAGATCTGTTTATATCCGTGGGTTTTCCGTATAGTCAGTTGCATCCGCCGCATTGGCCGGTTTCTTCGCCTTAGGCTGATCATATCCTGAATGGTTTATGTTTTTTAAAGCTTCAGTATTATTTACCATTGGCTAATCACTTTACGTATGTTTCGAAGCTTCAGTGTATCTCCCATTGGGACGTTCAATACAACTATTCATCTAATATACGTTTGAAGAGCTCAACTCTCTGGCAGTCTTGGCTAGTCAACTCAAGATAGTGCTTTTGGAACACGAATTGCGTTGTTTCTTCCTTCGCAATCCCTTCCGATCTTCAGTATTAGGCATCGGAATTGCGCTCAACCGGGAGAATGGACATTTATCTCCAGATTTCGATTGACCAAGTTGGGAGTCCGAATTAGTGTTCAGAAACGAGACTTTGAATTCTTTCTTCCGAGTCCTTCAAGTTTGGCTTTCAACCGCGATCACTTTGATTGCGCTAAGGACCGGATATGGACACACATTTGAGAGGCTACTAGTGAAAAGTTCGCGCACGGTCCTTTTGTGCGCCTCGGAATCTTCATGATACTCGAGGTCGTGTATAAGCTGATGAACCGCATAGTCGTTCTCTTGATGGAGACATATAATGATGTGCTTGAATCGCCTCACTGTCAATAGAACCTAGCTCAGGTGACGGTGACCACCTATGGTCACTCCCACCATCTCCTCTGTTGTGATATAGACTCGCTGCCTCGTACGCCATTTTCTTTCTTTTATTTTATCTATCAATTACTTCGTCTGCGCCACCTACGGATATGTTTGACGCACTTTGCGCAAACCTTATTTTTCGTTCGTATACATACCCACGTACACAGAACATATCACAGTTGTCCGCACCTAAGTGTTCAACGTTCAGCCTTTGCGTGGCATGTGATACATCTACTTACGTACCAACTCTCTACTTACCGATATATTCAGTTATTATCTACAGGTAATATATAGTTGTCCAGTGTTCGGCCTCTAAGAAGTGATATATTCTCTATACCGTCTTCATACCAATTTCATGACTTACAAGACTGGCTTGCGCCTCATGATGTTCCAGGTCACCTTGGATATTTTTCTTAGAACATACGTGGCGAACCCAAGCTAACTGGACGATAACTATGGGGTTTCCAGAACCAAGTATCCCGGCCCGTATGGTTGAAATGGTGAAGGCCATCTACAAGGTCGATACAATGGCCTGCCTTCTTCCCTCGTGTTCAATGCCGACATGGGGATGGCGCTCGATGAGATAGTTCTGTCGAGTATGCTTAGGAACACTATACATACCAGTGCGAGGAGAAATTCTCATCAACCAGAGGGAATATAGTCGAAGTACAACAGGCCTCAAGGCGTCCACTGACTATTAGTACATTTATTCAGTCGTAACCGTAAACCGACATTTTATTATGCTACTATACGGAACTGAGGGTACGTTAACCGTAGTCTGATATATGTATTAGCACAAAGGAAGCGGGTGGCCTCAATTGGCCCTGTGGTTGTGTCCGTGGTACCCTTCACGTCGTCACACTTATCACACTTGCTGGCCAGATAAGAGAGCCTACGGACAGAATAGTGACGCCTCAGATGTCCGTCTAGTATAAGATAGAGAACAACTAGATTCATACCTACGGACAGAATAGTTGTAGCAATCTTAAGTAATTGTACCTCAGTTCACCGTAAAGAACTCTGTTGACCTGTAGCAATCTTAAGTAATTGTACTACAGGGGAAGTAAGTATCGGTAGGTAAATGAGTAGTAATATGGACGTACCCTCAGTTCACCGTAAAGAACTGAGGGAATATCTATATATGGTAAGTATTTTATACGACGGTCAAGAGGACTGTGGCTGAGATACTGTATAGTCACAATCGGTGACGATCGAGCTTGGTGGGGAAAGAAACAAAAAAGGAAATTCACATAATATAGCCGAACGCCGCCGCCACAGCTGAGAGTCGTCTTCCAACACTCCCCCAGACTCAAAGCTGCGGCTGGAGGTCCAACAGCCCGACGAGGCGTTCGTGGCAGGGATGGGAAAGAGGCTTGGTAAAGAGGTCGGCGGGATTTTCGATAGATGGAATGTGCACGACATTGATGTCTCCTTTCTTGACACGTTCACATATATAATGGTGTCGAATGTCGATGTGTTTGGCTCGCGCATGTCCTTTGGTGTACTGAGCAAGGGATTGTGCCGGGGAGTTGTCAACATGGATGACCGCAGGGAGGGTTTGAGGTAAGTCGACGTCCAGCAACCAGTTGAACATCCACATGGCTTGCTGAGCCCCTTGGGACAACGCCATGTACTCGGCCTCAGTGGTGGATAGCGCAACCGTGGGTTGTCGTTTTGAGCTCCAGGATACGGCTCCCCCGGCCATGGTGAACACGTATCCTCCAGTAGATCAACGGGTGTTGAGGTCTCCTCCATAGTCCGCATCAACGTATCCAATGGGCTTAAGGTTTCCTCCTTTGTAGTAGGTTATGCGGTAGTCCAAAGTCCCGTTCACATACTGCATCACGTGGGCCAAGGCCTTCCAGTGAGCAGGTCTGGGATTACTTTGGAACCTTGCCAGTAGGCCTACGGCATACGAGAGGTCGGGTCGAGTCGCCGCTTGTGCCCACATCAACGATCCCAGGGCCTTGCGGTAAGGCTTATCCTTCATGTATTGGATGTCAGGTTTGTTCAATGGGGATGGATATTTGGTTAAGACAATTCCAGCAGGGAGGGGTGTCGATTTCGGGTTTGATGAGCAAAATCCAAAACGTTCCAGCATTCTCTCAAGATAAGGGTGTTGGGATAGTGAGATATCACCAGTTCTCAGGTCCCTGTCAAACCTTACTCCCAGTATGTACTTGAGTTCCCCCATGTCCTTAATCTCAAACCTAGATCCAAGTTCATCTTTAGCCTTTTGTGCTCCCCTGTAAGTCGTTGAGGCTCCCAGAACATTGTCGTTGTAGTTGTCCGTGATTGTGTGTTCCCTTTCAGCATGCTTGTAGCGAACGCAACTGTCTGCTCGAGATGCTAAGTACCCTAGCTCGTCATAGGTCCTGTCCAAGGTGTTCCACCAGTTGTGACCACCTTGCATGAGACCGTACAGCATTTTCTTGAGGTGTAGAACCTTTCCCTCCCCCCCTCGGAAAGTTGGAGGTGGTCTCATGTACACTGTATGTTCGAGCTTGCTGTTGAGATACACGGAGGTAAAGTTGACCTGCCAGACATGCATTCCCAAGGTTGCTGCAATTGCCACAGTTATCCACATGGATTCCAACCGAACCACCAAGGCGTACGTTTCGTCGAAATCCTTGCCCTGCACCTGGGTGTACCCCTTTGCAACCAGTTGTGCCTTCCGTTTCGCAACATTTCCCTCCACATCAAACTTATTCGCGAATACCCACATGCAGTCGACAACCTTCTTCCCTTCAGGTACATCCTCCACATTCACAATGTCCCAGACCTCCTTGGCGTCCATGACCTTCAACTCAGCTTCCATCGTGGGTACCCACAGATCTGGTCGTTGGATTGCCTCCCAGTAGTTCTTGGAGACCTGGTACTCAGGGTCATCCGTTTTCAGGGCCAGGAACGCAAAGGCAGAGGCAATCAGTGCCTCTGGCGCCTCCTCACCTGCCACCCACTCTTCACCAGCATCCCTCGCCGCAGCCTGCAAACCCAGGGACTCTCAAGATTTGATGATGGTGTGGGTAGGACGTACCATTTGTGATGAGCGTCGCAGTGGAGGTACCGCTTCTGGTGGTGGTGCAACCACCAGCTCAGCATGAAGAGGGCCGTCAGTTGGGTGGATTCTCGGGGCAACCTGTTGTCTCGGGTATGGAATAGTAGGGGTAGTTGTGTCAGTGAGTAGCTGGGCAGTGGATATCAAGTCATCCTCATCAGGGAAAACCAGGGTTTGGTGGCCGGTACCCTCCTCGAAGATTATGTCCTGGCTAGCGACAATGATGCAAGCATTTTTATCGTAGAGTTGGTAGCCATGGCTCGAGTATCCAATCATGACGTATTTGACCGATCGAGGGTCAAGTTTTGATTTGATGAGCTCCTTGGGGACCCTGGCATATCCGACGCATCTGAATGGACGTAAGTGACCTATATCCTGCTTCCGCTGATGACGCCCAAAGTTTGGTCAGCAACAAATGTAACAATTGTGTTACCGTACCAAGAGTGTGCGTTGGGCGCGCTAAAAGTAATTTGAGGAGTCCCGGGCAGGTCCCAGAGAACGCGCCTATAAAAATGAGGAAAGTCGGTAACGGGGTCGGCAAGTGTCAAGCGCTAAGGTAAAGCGCCTAAGGAAAATGCGGTAAGTGAACACGGCAATGTGAGCGGCAAGAGCACGATATGCTTAGCGAAGTCTAAGCGTCGATAATGCCTGCCGTAGTTGCAAGGCGCGAGTATGTCGAGTGTTGGCGAACGTCTGCAACTGCCGATGAGTTTTGACGTTGCCGACCGTAGCGTGAATGAGCTCTTGAGCGTAAGGGAGACTGAAGTAAGTGGGGGAAACTGTGGTCTATTCGTCTCCTCCTTGTATGTACAAGTCGGTAAGTACTTTATATACTACAAGGAGTTCACCGTCGCCAGTGACCAACCATCGCCAAAGTGCGGTAAACTGGAAAATTTCATAGGGGTAGCTCCAACGGTTTCCGATCCCTACCGTCCTTTGAGGACCCTTGGCGCCACCAGGCAGCAGATCGCGGTACTAAACCATCAATCCATCACCCTTCTGTCTGTCAGAACACCTAAGCGACGTTGGGCGCCAAATCGAGACGGTAAGCGGTGTCAGACGCCAAGGTCAAACGCCAAGCTGTCCGTCAGTTTTTGATAGATCATCAAGCTTCTCGCTAAGCGCTGTCATCAGTGACTGATGCCATCTGTCAGTTGTCATTCCTGCTGCCGTCGGCGCTATCATTGATTGGATCTGCTTCTTGCCGTGCGCGGCCGTCGGAAATGGCTTAAAATGGGTAGAACGCATGCGCTAAGTTCGGAACGAGTGCGGCAAGGTTTCCAGAGCCGGTGCCGAGCCTGCCGTTGATGCGCCTAACCTGTATGGGGTCCTATCATCTCCCCCCAACTGAAAAATTGACTGTCCTCAGTCACCAAATAAGGCTACCGTTACCGCTTTTGTGACAAGTGGTCCGTGCGTTCTTGAGATTTGGTTTATAGTCCTGGCGCATGAGTGTGGACTTCGTTTCTTCTCCCCATTTTTTTTTTTTTACCTGGCGCTTAATATTAAAATGTCTTTCCGCATTCCAACTCCGCCCCCCGTTCCTTCTCGCGAGGCTCAAGACGCTGCCTCTTCCTATATCGCCAAGGCCAACAACTTTATCAAGCGCATCGAGGGTGTGGGCGCGGAGGCGCCTTCAAACTTGGTGATCGCGGTAATGAAGTTGTTGGAGCGCTGGTACGAGGTCCGTGTCCTTGGCGTAGGCTGGGACAGGGAGATAGAGGTGCGGGAGTGGTGCCGGGCGCGCTATGTGGATAACCGTGGCGCGGAGTGGTTAGCTCCATTTTCTCGTTTTGTAAGTGCTTTCAAGTCCTTGCCGTGTCGCCAACTGATTGGGTCCCTAGGCGCCTCCTGCCGTCCCTACCATCGAGGACGAGTTGGAGGATATCTTGTCGGGTGCCTTGCCGATGACGGTAAGCGCTCCCGCGCCTGAGTAAGTAACTCTGATTTTTATCTCTAACTTAGCTGTGGTCTGACCTGTCGCCTCATAGCAAGCAAGAGGTGTTGGCGCCCCTGGCGCGCATGCAGGTGGAGGAGGAGATCGCGACACGGCAAGAGGAGGTTTCCCGCGACTCCCGTGAGATTATGAGGGGGCTAGAGGAGCGGGAAAGAGCAGCAGCCTTGGCGGCGGAGATGGAGGAGATTGCGGAAGGAAAGGCGCCTGCCGCCAAGAGGCAGGAGACTGAAGAATCCGGCAAGGTAGGTCGCGCCGGCAGCACGTCGAGCCCAGTGCTGCCGGCTAGCAAGTCGGGCTCGCCGAGGAAGCCGGCAGGTGCTTCCAAGCGTAAGGTAAGTGCTGATTTTCGCTTGCCGTTGCCGACGGTCGCTAACGACCTTCGCAGAGTCGCAAGGCGGCTCCTCAATACGCGGTAAGTGGTCTTTTCTTTTTGTACGGAAATTACTAAGTCTTTGTAGGCGCCAACACAAAGCTCCTTTGACGACAAGGAGCTCAAAGGATTGTTGTTGCCGCGTCGTGAGGAGGCAGTCCTTGATGAGGGGCAAGAGGCCGGGGTCGTTATGGAGGAGATGAAGGGAAAGAAGACCGTTTCCCTGGCGACCCGGCAAGCGTTCAAGGAGGCGCGGGGAGCGGTAAGTGATTTTTTCTGGTTCCTTTAGTTTCTTGCTGACTTTTAGCGCTAGTGCGACAAATGCTGGGCGGACAACGACCCAGAAGGCTGTTGGTTCCCGACTGGGGCCCAGCCGTGTTATCGTTGTGGCGCCCTCAAGCGCGCCTGTACTATCGACGGGGCGAAAAGTCGCGAGCGTGGCGGCGCGCCAGATGCTTTGGTCGAGAAGACGTTCTCGCGCGCTGTGTTGGTGAGGAGGGCCAGGGAGTTTGTGGAGGGCCAGAAGAGGAAGGTTGCCACAGGAGGGATGGCGGCCATTGGACGTGCCTCCTTGGCGTTGCCGACGCGCCAAGGAGATGGGACGGAATCAGTCGGCAATCGAGGCGCCGGCGAGCGCCAAGGGACTTCGGTCCCAGAAAAACGTCAAGCCCCTTCCCCAAGCAAAGGGAAGGGCAAAGCAAAGCGCCCTCGTGTGGTCTCGTCGTCGCCTTCCCCCTCGCCAACGCCTCGCGATACCGAGATGGCCGACCTGGAGAAGGCGTTGGCGGCGAGTCGCCTGCCTCCTCGCGATTCTGAGGCAGGCCCAAGTGGCCTCCTGTCGCCTATTCATTTGGCGGCGAGGTCCCTTGGCGAGGAGCAGGAGGAGGGAGAGCGGGAAGCGGTTGGCGACACGGCGCCTCAAGAGGAACGGGAAGAGGCTCCCGTCGACATCGAGATGGGGGAGGAGAAGGCAGAGGGAGCGGCAACGGGAGGAGATGAGGACGCTGAAGGGGAGGAGGACGAAACCTTGGCGACGCAGCGCCAAGGTGACGAGGAGATGGTAGCGGGAGAGGGCAAGGGAGAAGGGGAGGCAGCGGCAGAAGTCGCCCGGGAGGAGCCTCAGTGGCGTTGGCTGCCGCCTTACGGCAACGTCGCCCCTTGGGAGGTGTCAGATCCTGAGGACGTTGTAGGGCTGGAGCCAAGGCGTCCCGTGATCGCCAGGGTTAATCCTGCCTGGACCCCGCAGCCGCAGCCGACAGTGACTGGCGACGCTTTCCAGTGGCTGGGCCAGGACCTCGTTTACCCGGTTATAGCGCTCAATCCTCGCGACATGTTGGAGCGCTATTCCCGGAGAGCGGCAACGATGGAGGCGACTATGAGTCGGGAACGGGAGCGAGTGCGCGGTCAACTGATGGCGCTGCGACTGCGCTATTCCAACCTGGGTCGTAGCCTTCGCGTGCTTCGCGATTACCAGGGGGATTGCCAAGCAGCCATGGATTGGCAAGCTGCCAATAACATTCTTCCTGGCGACCTTCTCCCCCTTCGCGACTCTTCCTTGCCGGTATCTGACGATTCCCTGTCATTAGAGGACGATAGCGAGTAAACGGACCTTAGCGTAGATAGGCCGTTTTTGTATATTTTTCTTTTTGTTACCGTCTCATATATATTTGTCTTGCCGCCTCGTTTTTTTTTTTTTTTTTTTTTTTTTTTTTTTTTTTTTTTTTTTTTTTTTTGAGTGAAAAGATAAGTCCCAGAAACCTGAGTTAGCGCAACAGCCGAGAGCCAAGAAAGTAAGGCAAAGAGAAAGCAAGCGGTAAGTATTCGAAAGTAAGAGGAGTAGTAGATGTGGGACTTAGACAAATTTTTGAGAAAAGGGAAACGCTCAGTAAATCATCATGGCGAAAAACCCTTGGCGAGATTTGCGCAATGCGCTAAGCGTTGGCGACACGCTAGCGCTGCGACTTGACTATGTAAAGAATTGTCTGTTGGATATAGTACAGTAAGTATCGGCAAGAGAGATAAGTAAGATAGGTAATAGAAAAAGAGAGCTCATCAATATATTCTTTTCTAATCATTTTCTTCTTCTTCAACTAAAGTCGGCAAGTCATCATCGTCCAATAATTCTGTTTCTTCAAGTTCTCGTAACTTGGCGGTGTCGATATCTAGCGCTTCAAGCGGCAAGTCGAGTCGTTCCCTGGCGAGATACGGTAGTAGGCGAAAAGCGGCAACAGGTCGATGCAGTACTGAACCATCTAGTTCACAGAGCACGTAAGCGCCTCCACGGTTACGGGAGATAACTACCAAAGGTCCAAGATAGCGCGGGCGCATTTTCTTGTTGTAAGAGGTCTCGATTTTGGAGTTGCGCATGAGCACTAGCGCTCCTCTCGGGAAGTTGTAATCTTTGATGGTGGCGCTATGCTCGGTTTCGAATCGTAGGGCTGCTTGGCGACGGGCGCTGAAGACTACCTCGTGGAGTCGCTCTAAATCTTCTTTCCTTCTTTGGAGATCAATAGCTCGTCTGGCGACAAGGTCGGTAGTCGCTAAGATACTGTTGGGTGCTGGCTGAAGATAGGTCGCTTCTATAATGTCGGCAGGGAGTAAAGGATGGGTGCCAGTAGCCGCGTAGTAGGGAGAGCAACCCATGCGCTTACGAATAGTAACTCTTTCCGACCAAAATACTGAATAAGTCGCTTCACTCCAACGAGACTCGTCGCCATCGACTGCCTTAAAGAGCGCTTGCCGAACGTCAAAATGTGGTCTCTCTACCAGGCCATTGGCGCGTTTGTTATAGCCAGATACTCGAATGTGATGGATATTGTATTTCTTGGCGAGGTATGTTAGCGCTTTGATGATGGGCGCACCGTTATCCGTGACGATTTCCCTTAGCGCTCCCCAACGGCAAATGACGTCTTCAAATAGCCACTTGGCGACCGCGTCGGTATTTTCTCTTTGAAGCATTCGAAATTCAGGCCAGTGGATTAGCGAGCAACGACCTTGAATGATGTACTTGTAGCGACCAGACTTGGGCATATGCATGGTGTCGACGTAGATTTTGCTGAAGAGGGGAGCTGGCGTGGCAACGGTTGGCGGTATGAGCACTTGGCGCGTTTGTTGAATCTGGCAGAGGTGGCAAGTCCTGATGTACCAGGCGATGTCGGCGCTAGCGTGTGGCCACCAGAATCGTTCTAGCAGAGAAGCTCGGGTAGCGTACAGACCTCTATGACCTAGCTCATCATGCATAGCGCGCAAGACTCGTAAGCGACCTTCTGGCTTGATGATCAGCTTGTGAGCGCCATCTCGATTGCGTCGCCAAAGGCGGTTGTCGGTAAAGAAGAAGTGGGTGGCATATCGGATAAAGGTCGCGTACTGTTCGTCGGTAAGGTCGGCGGGTCGCTTAAGGTCTTGTAGCCATTGTTCAACGAGTAACAAGCGACTGTCTTCCGCCTTTGCCTTGGCGGATCGGGGAACGGCGTCGTAGGTCAGGTTTTTGCTGTCTTCTCTTAGCGACTGGGGTTCCTGTACGACTTTTACTGGAGGCAAGTCTTGTTTAAGGATGCTTGCCGTGTAGAATGTGAGGGGTGCGCTAAAGGTCTCGGGGCGGTAAGGGACTATGGGATGTAAAAAGATAGGATGCTTGCCGTGTAGAATGTGAGGGGTGCGCTAAAGGTCTCGGGGCGGTAAGGGACTATGGGATGTAAAAAGATACTGGTAGGCTGTTGCCGTCGTAGTAGGGGGATTGGCTGTTGTATGAGGTGCACGAAACCATGTAAGCGGTCGATCCAGTCCTCGAAATCGCTATCAGCCTGTGGATCCACTGCCGGGTTATGAGGTGCACGAAACCATGTAAGCGGTCGATCCAGTCCTCGAAATCGCTATCAGCCTGTGGATCCACTGCCGGGTCGCCAGGCTGTCGTGGTCGCCTAGAGAGTCCATCTGGGCCGTGGAAAGAGCTCTTGACGTGTACCAGCTCAAAGTGAAACATGAGGATGGCGACTACCCACCGGTTCATGCTAGCGGATGGCTGGATATCGGGATTCTGCAGCATGCCTTTGATGTACCTAGCGTCGACCTCAACTATAAGGTTCCGCACGCCAATCAAATACATCTTTAGCGACCGGAAGGCTTTGAAGAGTCCATAGAGCTCTAGCTTAGGCTGACTGTAGCGAGACTCTCTGTCGTTTAGCGTGATGGACCCAAAGCGGTTGTAACGTCGCTGTTTCCGATTGTCGCTAAGGCACTGGCACAAGAAGTAACCAACGGCAATGTACGAGGTATCCACCGCCAAGATAACAGGGTCGGCAGATGTATAATCGATGGGGACTAGGGGCTTGGCGTCTTGTAAGGCTTTTACTAAGTCGCGTTGGGCAGTGACCTGGTCTGGCCCAAATTCGAAGAGCTCGTTAGCGCGGGTGAGTCGGTTAAGGGCGTGTGCGCGATGAGCAAAGTTTTTGACGAATATTCTAAGAACGCCAACGGTACCAAGAAAGGCGCGAACTTCTGATAAGTCGCGGCAAGGACCCCAGCGCTCCAAGAGTGCTAAGCGAGACTCGTCGGGAATGCGTCCGTCGGGAGTGCAGATGTGACCAAGTATCTTGAACCTTGGCGCGCATAGGAGAAGCTTATGGCCGCTAAAGGTTCCACCGCTATACTTCATGCGTTGGAGAACTCGATTGAGCAGCAAGAAAAACTCCCATAGCGCTAAGCGAATGTTGGAGTTGTCGGGATGGGTCGCCGGTAAGCCGTTCACGAGTCGCCAGTCTTTGGGGCCTTTGATGCCAACGTCGTCGATGAAGCTAAGGACGTTATGCGGTATCTCGGGTTGGAGGATGAAAGTGATGTCGTCGTGGAATATAGGGACTGAGTTGGTCCAGCCCATCGGCAAGGTGACTAGGCGCAGTGCGCCAAACGGAGTTTGAAATGTAGTGAGGTCGCGGGAAGAAGGGTGAATCAAGCGCTCGTCGTAGCCAACGTAGAGGTCAAGGGTGGCGCCACAAATACGCCCGGCAAAGGACTCGGCAACGTGGTCAGGGAAAGGCGGTACGCCAGAGTGTCGTATGGTGACTCTATTTAGCGGCTCGAGACTATGGACTATGCGTAGATTGCCGTTCTTTTTGAGGACACAAAACCAACGGGAGCGGTAAGAGCTGTTAGAGGGTTCGTAGACGCCAGCCTGTATCTTGGTCCTAATAATCTGGCAGACCTCGGCTTCAATCCCAGGCGGTAACGGTCGGTTGTGCTCAGTCCACGGCACGTGAGGAATGGTCGGGATGACGACTGGCGGGAAGAAGTCCGTACGTAGGCTGCCGCGTTCTGAGTCCTCCCAAGCAAAGGCTTTGTCTTGCTTAGCGACGAGATCGGTAAGGACATTTAACTCATCTTTGGTCAAAAATCCCGTGTCGTGCTCCTTGGCGAACTGCTGCTGGCGCTCCGCGGTAAAACGTCCTGTGGGCTGAAAGGGTGGCGGATTTGGTGACAAGGTCGGTATGTCGGCAAGAGGGTCGCCAATGATCTGGCGCTCGATTCTGAAAGTCTCGGGAGAGTGCGTAGCGATGGGTTTTGTTTTAAGCGCAACTGGCTTATATTTCTTTTTAACTTGAACCCCTTTCCTTTTGGGAGCGTTAGCTTGGTTATATACAGAGGTGGAAAGGGGAACTGTAGCCTGAGGAGCGGCAAGTCCAAGAACGGCAGGAGACGAGGCTCCGGGAAGAGTGGTAAGATAGGTATCGGTAGACGCAAAACTTTGAAACGATTCTGAGGCGGTAAGATATAAGTAGGCAAGAGAGGAGTCGGTAATATTTTGATTTTTCTGGGAAGGCTCTGCGTCGGTAATGGGTAAAGTAGTTAAAACATCTTCGTCAAGAAAAGCAGTAGACAAAACAGTTACAAGACCAGTTGAATGGTCAAATTCCAGCGTTAGCGCCACATCTCCGTGATCATCGCCAATCACCTCCTCGATGGTCTGTGAAAACACCGGTGGGGTCGTTCGTTGGCGTGCTGGTCGGTAAACTCCGGGGGCTTAGCGCGGGCGCCTTTTCGTTGTCCCCTAGGGAACGTTGGCACCGTTCGTCGGATTCCGGAATTTGGGTCGCTAATTGTGAGGGTCGTTTCCTCGTCGGTAACCGTCTTGACGACTGATCGCGCCAAGACGTCGAAGGGTCTGCCCAGTAATAAGTCGTATGCTGGGGAGCGTAAGATGTGTATCTGAAGGTAAAATGTAATGTCGCCAAGGGTGCATGGCACGTTCTTGGCGAGGCCTAAAGATCTGTCCACTGTACCGTTAGCGCTCTGCATGTTTAGTATCACCGTAGGGTCGTAAATGAGGCCTAGATCGTTAGCGACTTCTGCTGCCATAGAAATAATCTGAGACCCGCTATCCACGATTGCCTCTACTTCGTGCTTGTTGTCTACGGTTAGCGCTACTGAGCGGATAGCGTGTGATTCTTGAGCGACGGTAAGGATGGCGGGGTCCTCTCCATGGTCCACAGATCTAAGGTAGGTCTCCACTGGGTCCACCGAGGTGGCGTTAGCGATGGGGTCGGCAAGAGGTTCATTGGTGTCGGGAGCGTCGATGGTAACAGAGAAACCAGGAAGCGCATCGTCTAGTTCATCAACCTCGGCAACGGCTGTCGCCAAGGGTCGTCGAGGAGTGACTGCCGTTTTGACCTGGTTGCGGACGTCGGGAGCAATACTACAAAGCTCTTCTACTGACAAGGTGACGGCGGTTTTCATAATACGGTTGAAGACGTGGTTGGATTTCTCTATGTCGAAAATTGGCGCAGTAGGTCGGTAGCCACCCTCAGGACGTTTCTCGGGAGCGGCAAAGTTTCGTTGTGCGGGAGCGTGATAACGGTCGGGAATCCCTGAATAGGGATGGAGAGGCGGCAAAGGCGGTTCGGGAGCGGTAGCGGACGACGAGGGTTCTGGTGCAGGTGCAGGGGCAGTAGCGGGCGGTGCGGCAGGAGCGGGAGTCGGTAACTTGCTAGCGGGAGGCATCGGCTTATACCCTTTAAGAGGTTGTTTGGGCTGCTTAACTTCAACCCCATCAAAAACCTGATTCTTCAGCGAATCCAATTCCTGCTGTAGCTTGGCGATCCGCTCTTCACGCGAGAAGGTAGAACGGTCGCCAACGCTGTCGAAGTGTAAAACCTCGTGAATCATCTGCTGTTGAGTCGCCTGGTCTGGGTCGGGGTTGGCGTTGCCAGATAGCGTGCCGGTAACGATTTGTCCTGGATTGCGCCTATGCCATTCATCAACTCTCTCCTGGAAGGACTTCTTGTCGGGGTAGTTGGGAATGGTGGCGCCAGAGGTAAGAACTATCTTGCCGTCGATAGCCCTTCGAATTCTCCCTTGCCGAATATAATTCTCTAAAGTCGCGCAGCGTCCTCGAGTCATAGTGTGGCCAATTTCCCCACAGAAGTGGCAAGGGCCAGGTGCGGGAACGTTAGCGGGTCGGTTAGCCGTGAGGTTGGTGGTAATCATAGTTTCGATGCGAGTCATGGCGGAGGCGACAGCGGCGGTAATAGCAGCATTGAGCTCTTCTTTCTTAACGAAGTCGGCAACAGGAGGCGGGATGGGAATGATACCGTTAGTTCGCTCAGGGGGTGGGCTCGTCCTAGCGCGCTGCAGTCCAACGCCAGTGTCCGTTCCCTTGAGAACCCATTTACCGGCTTCAAAGACGTCGGCAACGTTATAGGGCTCGTCAGGGTGATGGGCCTGATGAACTATCTCTAGGCGACGGGCAATACGAGTCCACAGTGAAGTCGGGATGCCCTGCTGAAATAGGCGACGCTCCTCGTTAATATAGAGCTTGCCGTTCTGCAGGAGCCACCTAGCGATTTTCTGGAACTCGCGGTAATACGTAGAGAACGCGCCAAGCGACGATGTGCCACTGTCGAAAGATTCCTGTACTAGTTTCTGTAACTCGTTTACCGTGTATCGGGTAGCCTCCTCGGCGCCAGGGTACAGCTGGATAACTGCCGTCTTCCAGTCCTCATACGAAGCGCCTTGAGCTGGAGCTGGCGGTGCGGCAGGGACAAAGGCGGCAAACTCGGTAAGACCTGTCCACGTCTCTGCCGTGTCATACGATACGTATCTTGCCGCGTACTCCTTCATCTGCGTGTGGTCGGTAATGTTACAATCTCTGAATAGATACTCCAACTCCTTGAAATACTGGGAGAGCTCCCGTGGCTTGGTCTCGTCCCATTTCGGTGCCGAGAAGTGGTTGCGTGGCGGCATGCGCTGGACTTGTTGTTCCATAGCGACTGTGTTGGCGAGTTCGGTTAGCGGTAATGGGGAAGGAGTTCTAGAGACTGGCGACGGGGTAAGAGAAATGAGTTGAGAAAGAGGCGTTAGCGGAGTAATGGGGGTGATTGGTTGCGGCACGGTAAAGGGCGACGCTAAGGGGTCGTCGGCACTATAATCGAGGGAATGCGGGAAGAGATCAGGAAAAGCGTCTACAGTGGCGTTCTGTAGTTCCTGGGCTAGAGAGAGACCCGGTAAGGCACCAGGTGGTTGTGGAGTTGATGGGTGGGAAGGAGCTATGCCTTCTGCCGACTGATCTAGCAGGCGGCGCCTACGCTGGAGACGGGTTTCTGGCGGAATTCTGCCCTAGAGATCCCTCGCGGTGGGCTCCAATTTGATGACGCCCAAAGTTTGGTCAGCAACAAATGTAACAATTGTGTTACCGTACCAAGAGTGTGCGTTGGGCGCGCTAAAAGTAATTTGAGGAGTCCCGGGCAGGTCCCAGAGAACGCGCCTATAAAAATGAGGAAAGTCGGTAACGGGGTCGGCAAGTGTCAAGCGCTAAGGTAAAGCGCCTAAGGAAAATGCGGTAAGTGAACACGGCAATGTGAGCGGCAAGAGCACGATATGCTTAGCGAAGTCTAAGCGTCGATAATGCCTGCCGTAGTTGCAAGGCGCGAGTATGTCGAGTGTTGGCGAACGTCTGCAACTGCCGATGAGTTTTGACGTTGCCGACCGTAGCGTGAATGAGCTCTTGAGCGTAAGGGAGACTGAAGTAAGTGGGGGAAACTGTGGTCTATTCGTCTCCTCCTTGTATGTACAAGTCGGTAAGTACTTTATATACTACAAGGAGTTCACCGTCGCCAGTGACCAACCATCGCCAAAGTGCGGTAAACTGGAAAATTTCATAGGGGTAGCTCCAACGGTTTCCGATCCCTACCGTCCTTTGAGGACCCTTGGCGCCACCAGGCGGCAGATCGCGGTACTAAACCATCAATCCATCACCCTTCTGTCTGTCAGAACACCTAAGCGACGTTGGGCGCCAAATCGAGACGGTAAGCGGTGTCAGACGCCAAGGTCAAACGCCAAGCTGTCCGTCAGTTTTTGATAGATCATCAAGCTTCTCGCTAAGCGCTGTCATCAGTGACTGATGCCATCTGTCAGTTGTCATTCCTGCTGCCGTCGGCGCTATCATTGATTGGATCTGCTTCTTGCCGTGCGCGGCCGTCGGAAATGGCTTAAAATGGGTAGAACGCGTGCGCTAAGTTCGGAACGAGTGCGGCAAGGTTTCCGGAGCCGGTGCCGAGCCTGCCGTTGATGCGCCTAACCTGTATGGGGTCCTATCACCGCCCCGTCCACTTCTCCTCTGGTATGATGTCTGGGTGCCAAGCTGACGGCAGAAGGTTTTGAGTGTAAATGATAGTAGAAGTGGCCTCAGCCCACAAACTTTTCAGCAATCCCGTCTCGGCAAGCAAGCAGCGGACTCCATTGAAGACAGTGCGAATCGATTGCTCCACAACCCCATTTTGGGCGTGGGCATAGGGCACAACCATCTTCATTTCGATCCCAGTTTCTCTGCAAAAATCGTGCCATAGGTGATTCACCCACTCTCTCCCTCCATCCACCTGGATAGTCTGGACTTTGTTTCCAGTCTGTTGTTCAGCCTCCAGCGTGTATGATTTCAGGGCGGCAAGAGTCGTGGCACCTGATTTATTCGCCAGGTAGGAAGCCTGAAGACGGGAAGACCCAGCATCAGTAAACATCATGAGATAGAGAGCGCCTCCGAGAGAGATAACAGTTGATGGTCCCCATAGGTCTATGTACACCTTTGTCCCAGCGGTCTGAACATCCTCTGATGCCCCATCAAACGGTCCTGTGGTATGTTTTCCATATATGCAATCCTTGCAGAGCCCTGGTGCATCTGCTGTCCCTTTCAGGTAAAACCCGGTGCCCAAACTTCGCATCCCCAAACTCCGAATTGTCTGGGCATTTGCGTGCCCAAAACGGCAGTGCCAGGTATTTATTCCAACCGGTTTGTTCAGCGAACTCGCCACTAAAGCTTTGATTACATGTTTGGGTGTTGTGAGGGCCACTCCAGGCTTCTGCGTGTGCGTATTTGAGATGGGAAGGAGGTCCAGGAGGTACATTCGATTCATCTTCTTACCCTCCATGAAGATGCTTCCTGACAGGTCTTGGAAGTACGCCTTCCCTCCTTTGAATAGGACAGAGAAGCCCAAGTTGTCAAACTTTCCAATTGAGACCAGATTGGCCGCAAGGTCAGGGGTATGGAGGGCCTTACTAAATACAAGGGTGGACGTGCGGCCATTTATGTTTACGATCTTTCGCACTGTTCCTGTTCTCAAGATGCTAAACGTCCCTCCTTGATTTGCAGCAACTCCTTTGTGGGGAGTTTGGTATTGCTGGTACTCCTCGAAGTCATCTTGTTTGACAAAGCAGTGATCCATTGCTCCCGAGTCGGCATAACTGGCAGGACTCCCCCTAGCTCGGAGGGCAGCCATATTTGCTGAAGCCTCTACTCTGGTAAGGTAGCTGTCGAGAGGTTCTAATTTCTCGTTGTAGACTGCTGCTGGTGTGAATGGAGTGGCCACCATTAATGCGTACATTGTCTGGTTGCTCGTGGTCATGCTCACCATGTTGGCGGCAGGAGTCTGTGGTTGAGTGGAAGCGGGGAAGTTTCCCCCCGTTGATGAGCCTGCATCGTGGCTGGCTACTGATAGCACCAATACCCACACCTTGTATAAGCCCACTAGTACCACCAGAAGCGCCACGCTCTAGCGCTTCCAGCGCTATTTTTCTTATATTTTTACACTAATAACTCACAGCTACAGACTCCAATTACTCTCAGACCACTTTTTATGGCACCACTTATTCTTCGCACCACTATTGACACCTCGCCGCACCTTGCCACTTGCACTTCAAGGCTATACATTTACACAGACACTTGGCATCAGTCAATCCAGCATAATGCTCTTAGCCAGTGGCAGCGCTTACAAGGGGAAATGATGAAGTATTTCCGTGACAGCATCATTATGGACCTTTTTACTATACAATTCAATTCACCACATTTACTTACATTTTTATCAGTTCACCACCCTCTAGCAGCGCTTAACCTCTTAGCGTCGGCTAACTTTCTTTACTATAAATACCTACTTTTTGTTAGTAGTACAGGGAATCAATTTGGCAGTAGGGATCGTATCCCAACATTTTGGTCTCCATACGCAACAGACTACCTCTTGTTGACCATGTCAAGCAAGGGGACTCTGCTCTAGTTTTCTATATCTCTCTCTCTCCATACGCAACAGACTACCTCTTGTTGACCGTGTCAAGCAAGGGGACTCTGCTCTAGTTTTCTATATCTCTCTCTCTCTAGCACCTTGCAACTACGGCTTGGCTTTCGTGCTTAGATCCGCTAAGCAATCTCATCCTTTTATTATCATGTTCTAGGTGCTAACACTTAGCGCCTCTTAGCGACCCTTTCCTGCACCTCTTAGCGCCTTTCTTAGTGACTTTCCCATGCTCTTAGCACTCCCCCTTAGCAACTTTTAGCGCCCTGTAGCCACATTTTGGAGCCTTACGCAAGTGCCTCCAATCATCCACTTTCCTTGCCACCAACCTCTTGCCTACCGTGTGTTCTCTGGGACCTGTCCAGGACTCTCTCACACACTTAGCACGCCCAAAGCTATATCAGCTAAGTAGCTGCACTAGTGATAGTCCACACAGCATCCAGCTCGATTTGGGTGTTATCACCGTTTGAGACGATCCTGGCAACCCCGTATTCTTTCGCCGTCTGAAATTTGGAGGGAACTGTCCCTCTTTTCCTCCACCTTTCCAGTAGCAATTTTTGATGGCATGACCGGTTCTGCCACAGTTTGAATTTATGCACACGAGTTTCTTCTGAGGTTGGGATGTTTTGGTGAACAAGGCAGTCAATGTAGTACCCGCTGACAACAATCATTCCTTTATCCTTTCCCAGTGGACTGTGAGTCCTGCAACCAGTTCAATGGATGTTTTGGTGGATTGGAGTGACGCCACAATATAATCCCATGAGGCGGGAAGGGACAAGATAATTATAGCTTGGAATTGGTTGTCCTTGAGATCAGCTCCTTTTTCGACAGCATTGTTCCATTTTAGGCGGAGGTCAGTGACGTGCTCTGAGAAGTCCATTCCATCCGTGTATTTTGTAGCCCTTAATGCATTTTTGGCAGAATTTGCTCCTAGATCAGAGATTGTGCCGTAGATTTTCTTCAGTGTGGACCAGGCCTTTGCCGCCATGTTGGTCATTTTAATCCTGAGCCCAATGGGATTTTTCGAGTTGTAGACAATTAGAGCCAGCGCCCACGCATTTCTTACTCACCATTCTTGGGCTGATGGGGCTCTGTCCCACCACTCAGTTGCGAGAGGTGTTGGTATAGTCTTGGATGTTGGCTCCATGATGGTGCTGTCAAGGTATCCTTCCGCGCCCTTGAGCCATGCGGCAAGTAATACTCTATCTCTGAAAGTAATGTAGTTTGTGCTGTCGAAAAAAAATTCATCAGGGAAAGTGGGAGGGTTACTATTCCCTCCAGTAGTAGTAGTAGCGACCGTTTTGACCGACATTTTTGCGTGTGTGAATTTTTAAAGAGCGCTTTTCAGGGCCTATAACCTGTAGCAATCTTAAGTAATTGTACTACAGGAGAAGTAAGTATCGGTAGGTAAATGAGTAGTAATATGGACGTACCCTCAGTTCACCATAAAGAACTGAGGGAATATCTATATATGGTAAGTATTTTATACGACGGTCAAGAGGACTGTGGCTGAGATACTGTATAGTCACAATCGGTGACGATCGAGCTTGGTGGGGAAAGAAACGAAAAAGGAAATTCACATAATATAGCCGAACGCCGCCGCCACAGCTGAGAGTCGTCTTCCAACAATAGTGACTAAGTCGTAGGTTATCAGGACAGAGCAAACTAATGAACAATATCGTGCTCACCGCCTCAGATGTCCGTCTAGTACTTATAAGATAGAGAACAACTGAGGCTGAGTGAAGCACGAACTCGAATTTACTTCCATAATCACATGATCACATCTATCAGCTGACCACACAGACCCTTCCCGGTCAACAACACTCCAACACGAAATGGCACGATTAGGGGAGGAACGGGAGGAACGAAGCGTGTATTTCGTATGTGACTAGGGCGTGACTTGTACTGGTTGAGTAACAACCGCCACCATCACGCATATAATCCGTATTCTTAGCTTTTTGAACAACCACCCTCCCTCACCTGAGATGTTTACTGATTTAAAGGATTAACAGATTAATTAGAGCCCTCTCAGTACTTTATCACATACTCTGTCTCAGATATGCGCTAAAAACTTCAATTAAATCTTTCCACGCGACGAACTGCAGAGGTAGAGAAACAATTATATTGGTTACATTCATTTAGTACGACTCTAACTTTGTCATGCCAACACAGGTGCGAAAGTAAGCATACCAAAAATAGATTTATCCTGTTTGCTCAGCTATTCCCGCTCTATACCTAGGTGCCCACAAATCAGGTCCCCCATGATCTGTCTTCTTCTTTCCGCCGCAACGGCGTCGCGTGTAGCGGGAGCATTGCCGCGAATCAGTTGATGTATCTGTTGAGACTTGCATTTTCTGAAGTGCTCGAGAGTTGTCACGAGAAGTTCATCATTGAGAGGCCTCTGCCATTCTGTTTGTAGCGCAGTGACAAATAGTTCGTGGAGAAAAAGTGTGAGGTTGATAATGTAGGCTTCCAGATACAGAGCTGTCTCCGGCCTAGATATAGGAAAGGTGAATAGTATCTGATCACAGATGCATGATATCACATACACTGCACGATAATTGGACCACAGATAATTGATGGTCACCACTGATAAGCCAGCTGCTCCAAAGAATATCGCGAAATGAGGCATTATCGCACTCAAGATGGTAGTCCAAGCAGCAGTAGACCCGAGGTGTCTATAGACGATCATTTGAGGACGTCCATTCTAACATTCGGCTGAAGGCTTACAATTCAGATTGAGAATGAGGTACGAATGACTCAATCAGGCTGAGCATCTGCACGTGGAATTGCGTTGTGACGAGGAGCTTGAATATCGTGTCATGTAGACATTACTTGAATAGGGCTCAGGACGCACCATTTGGGGGTCTCGAAAATTCCAAACCTTGACAATGTCCAGATGTATGCGCCATAAACAGTCCTTTAAAGCATGACCTTTAAACACTGTACTCTTTGCAAGGTTTTTCCAATACTCTGCAGCAAAACATGAATTCTGTAAAGGATGATATTGAAGTATAAACACATGCTCTTTGAGCCCTCTCTAATGGTAACAGCAGATGAACACATGACATAGTGGCAACCGAAATACGTACTGAATCGAAGCTTGGACTTTTTGCTTGGGATCAATACGTTGTGCTACAGCCCACGGGAAGAACGTCTCTTTTGTGTGGAGACATTTTCGAGTGACCTCTGTTAGCTCCTCGAGTGTGCGCAAAAACCCTAAATCAAAGGAAAGCGTCAACCTTGATCGGCCTTGTTCCAATACCAGATAAACTGGTGCTCATACCAGGAAATGTCGGATTTGTCGAGATCGCAACACAACTCATTGCTTGATTAGTCTTCGGCCATGGAAAACGTCTGCGCTTAGGTAGATCAAATTGCTGCCTGAACTCCTCGATTGACTTCTTTAAGGACATTTTTGCCTCCTCATCGTGATCGATGATACAATTATCCTGCTGGCTATGATTTCGGGCCATCCTTGCAAAGGACTCGGCATATAGCAAGTCGAACTTGGTAAAGACCACAATTACTGGAATTCTTCCTGCAGCATATGTCAGTAGAGATCAAACGAAAAATTTAAAGAGGGCCTACGAGCCAACGCGAGCTTCACGAGCTTCTCATCAGCGGTCTGCATCAGACGCATCCCAGAACGTGGAGTTTCTATACATAGCCTACAATTGAGCGGTCTATAAGCTGTAATCATTGGAGTTATCACATGGTTACCATAGTGCATGAAGCCGTTGCTCAACGGGTAAGCTTTTCTTAGACCTCTGGCGAATGAAATTCTCAACGGTTCCCCAATGGTCAGTAATGCCTGGCTCAAAACCTTTGCTGTCGTGGAGCGCAAAGCACGGGTTGTCATCGGACGTGTACTCCCTATCGATATCAGCCCTTCCAGCATGGTCATGAGTAATGTCAATGTCCTATTTGGGGTCGATCATGGCAAAGCTCAAGCTTCAAGTGTTACAAGCTCACCTGTTGACTGAAACCAAAGATGTTGGCGATAAGGGAGGACTTTCCTACCCCTGTCTGCACAAATAATCTGGTCAACCACCGTTGGCGAATAGAGCTGGAGGGCGCTGACATTTCCTACCACCAAAACTCGGAACCTTCGCGAAAAGTTGACATATTACTAAGCTAATTTCAAGGAATTCAAGTCTTTGATGGCGCATACCTAGGGCAGCGGGAAAGAGTTTCGTCAACTGCAGATGGTAGCGAGGAGGGAGGAGGATCCATCATCACAGGATTAGTCGCCTGGGAAGTATCCATGGTGGTCGCAGGTATGTTAATCATATCTTCAGGCTGGGTGGCTATATGGTGGGGAGGGGGTGAACTCATTGTAGTGCTCAGAAGTGCAATTAATGTCCCGACATATTGTCAGGACCCGACTTTATAAATCAAATCAAAAACCCAAAATTAGGGCTTTCTATTGAATACAGGTCTCTTTATACACTAAACTAAGACGGCTAATTATAGATGGTACTTCCTACTAGTTACAAAATTTTGCACAAAATCGACAATTGCGACACATCGGGCCCACCTTTTTCTAATCGGACTTCAGATATCGGTAGGCTAGTATCTTGACTAGAGTCTTATAAATTTGTTTTTTTGGATGCACGCTGTGTAATTCTCTCGGAAGGAAGCCGGATGTCCAGGACGCAAAAGGGAGCTGCAAAACTTTTGTCACAGTTTGTCACGTATCTCCGCTTTGGCAAAGAATGAGGACAATAGAATCAATTAATAAGACTATGCACAATAGATATATGTATAATACATGGTGAAATAACTCAAAATCATAAGTAAATGGAAAGTTAGGAATTAGAACAATTACCTAATATATGTCATAATAACATAATAAATGAGTCAATGAAATAAGGGATAAACAGCGCACGGTCCTTTCGTGCACCTCGGAATCTTCATGATACTCGAGGTCGTGTATAAGCTGATGAACCGCATAGTCGTTCTCTTGATGGAGATATATAATGATGTGCTTGAATCGCCTCACTGTGCTTTTACTCCTTGGTGTCTTCAAAAGAAGCATTCCTCTGGTTTTCAATTGTCCGTATCGACATCGTCCAAGTGCGTCCACTGAAGTACATTTATTCGGTTGTTACTATGCTACTATTCTTATATCTACCTATACTAATCAAATAGCTGTGGTCGCATTACTGGAATATGTCACAGTAGACCTAATGATATAAAAGAAATGGGAAGCAGTGCATCGAAAAAGTCAACTAGCAATAAGTCCAAATATTCACGTGATCCGTCCACATTTCCAACTTCTGGTGTGCATCATATGCAACGACGAAGGAGAGCGCTGCCTTGTCTGAGGTGGAGATGCATGAGTGCTGGCACCAGTGAATGGCTGGAAGGTAGATGATGGAGGTAGAACGGATGCCAAGGCAATAGGCACGCTGGATGGAGTGACTGTGGTGTGGATAGAGGCGACGAGGATCCTGAGACTTGACACAAGGAGCTGGAGCTGTGTGATGAGCGCGTGGGATGGGGTGGCGGTGGCAGTGGTTGTGGTGGTGGGATCGACAGGGCAGAGATCCTTCTTCCTCAGCCTGAAGCGTGCGCATGCAGCTGAGTCTGCTCGACTGGGGTAACGACGACGTAAATGGACGGCATCAGATAGGGACCACCTGCTGAGTGGCCTCAGTGGCTTCATGGGAGTGCGCGGCCTGAATGGAGGAATTGCAGAGGAAGGGACAGCCGCCGTGGATAGGACTGGTGTGGCTGTTGGTGATGGTGATGGTGATGTCATAATGTGATTGGTTGGCGTATGAAACCTTGCATATAGCGGTAGAGTGGAATTGAGCCTATCGACGGCAACGACAGTCCAGTCCTCGTAGCAGCCGGAACAACCAACAAATGAAGCCACCAACGTTGGTCGTGGTGGTTGTTACTATGTTACTATTGATGATGCCTACCTACGCTATACAAGAGAGATAGCTATGGCCGTATCTAAAGATACTCCACGATAGACCCAGTAAGGAATGTAAGAGTAAGCAAGGGGCGTATGGGGTAGCATCAAAACCCCGCTGGGGAAAGCTTGCCACCATCGCAAGAGAAGTACACCGAGATGCGCAATAAACATACAAGTAATGCGTTCTGAGAAGAGAAGATAGACCCGAATCAAAGCCCCACCTGTCTAGCGGCTATACGCTGCACCTGTCCCCATATTCAGCCCGCAAGACGAATAGCCGCCAGGTGCCAACTGGACGCGAAGAAATGAATGAGACGTTTGTATTCTAGCGGGGGAGTGTTTTCTGAGACGACATGCGGGATCAGCTGGCTGACATCTGGGATCCGACCTAAGTAGTAAGCTGAGTATTGGAGCGGCCATACACTCGTGTCATCGAGGAAGAGGGACTTAGCGGTTCGGATGATCCCGGACGAGAGACTGATGTCAAAGATACCCTTCTCAACTAGCTCCCCACAGCGTGACGACGTGCTCTGTAGGACGGCGGACTGTGCTTCAAGTCTGAGGGGAGCAAAGTAAGGACACTCAACAAAGACATGATGTTTGTCCTCGACCGCGTTACCACAACCGAACCTGCACCGAGACACATCTATTTTTCCCCTAGAGTGCAGTCGTAGAGCAGTTGGCAGTTGTCTGGACCGTGCGTATAATTGTATGACCGCAGAGTAGCAGGCGATGGACCGTAGATTTGGAAACTCCGGAGGCGCGTTTAAATCATAAATTTGACGACGGGTTCGCAACCCCTGACTATGCTCTATCGCTAGCGCTGTCGAGTAAGAGATCGCCCGCTCAATGAAGTTACGCGTGCTAGATTCAATCCACCCGTCGGCCTGACTATACAACGTAAATTGATCCATGAAGAATGTGGGGATTGGAGCTGCCGGTGTGTCGCGTTCCTTCTGGGCCCCTACCGCATGATGGTCCGCCAAATTGTTCAGGATTGAGGGGAGAGAAGAGCCGGATGAGTGACCCCTAGTGTACAGAACCCTAGTGTCCTTCTGATCGATTAGCGCTAAGATCCACCGGTAGTAGGATCGTCCATTCATGTGTTGAAGGCGGGCGTCAAGGTTAGCATCCGTATGGCTATCCTCAATTAATCGCACGGAGTTGAGGTGATCGGAGTGAATGACCCCTTTATTTGCCATTACGAGACCTGCAACTAAACCCATTAGCTCACCATGTAAAATAGAGATATTCCGGCCTTGGAGTCTAAGTGTAATCGTCTTTGGGCCCGTTGCTGCGGCCGTGACTGACTTGGAGTCGAACAAGCCTGCAGATGCTGGGATCATTGAACCATCCGTGCCCCAGTTGTTGGTACCAATGGCCTCGGGTGTTGGGGGAAGTGATCCGAGAACAGCCAGTGCTAGAATGGAGTTTTCTGCCTCGCTTCTCCTGAGCTCACGTGAAAGTAGCAGGTCAGATTGGCCGCTGTAAAGCATGTCAATACTAGCATTGGCGAATAGGGTACTTAGCAGGCCCCAGTTTCTCTTCTGTGCGTTGGACCACCTGCCATTAGGCAATGGACGCATCCTGAACGCTGTGGCCCCACGACCAGCGTCTAATGTCCATACCCCTATATCCTTCATCAGCCGATAACCCATTGACTTGACCGATCTGAGAGCGTGTCCGACAGTTGGGTTCGGTGGTTGGAGGTGGGGTCTAACGAGAGAGATCGCATGCAAAATGGAGCAGTTCCCTTCTAAAATGTGACTCTGGTCAGTTAATCGTAATGAAACATTCAGCTTAGCTAGGCAATCCTGTGCGATAATCCAAGCAGATGGGATGGAGCCTGCAAATCTAGTGAATTGGCAGCTGAGCCCCTTGCCGTTCAGGGGGTAACAGCACTGGTTGATTTGACAGGTCCAGTCCGCCAGTGTGATATGCGCCATTAGACGGTATGCTGGAATGTGGTGGTTTAAATCCCTGACCAGGCCGTCAACGGCAATCCCAGCGTTGATGCGGGCAATCGATGGGAATTCAAACCCTCCCAGTTCGAGTGGCAGTGTAGCGATTACCGATGACGGTCAAAATGGTAAACCTAAGAGTTCATGAACCCATTGTGTGATCCGATGATCCAGCTTAACAGCGTCAGCTTGATTAATCGGTTGGAGAGAAAGAAGCGCTCTGCAGCGTGAGACAACGTTCTGTGATATGATCTTCCGAATTAAAGTGAAAGGTGATCGAATGGAAAAGATAGGGAAGACAAATGAATCAATTATGTCACACACCTCAGCGTAGCGAGACTTTGGGTCATCAACCTGTGTTCTGAGGAAACTAAATTCTTCGGCTTGCACTGGTACCTCGTGTTCCGTTATGGTCCATGGATCAGCGCCGGGGATGTTGGTGATGGACAGGAACTGTAATGTTTTGGGCGGAGTACCTTGACAGTTAAGTATGTGGGCCGTGGTTTTCTCCCAGGACGTCAGCCATCCATAACAAAACTGGAATCTTTCCATTTCCAGGGTAAAACGCCTGAGAGCTTCATGCGACTTAGCCACAAGGTAGCTGTCGTCCGTAGCCTCGGTCATAACAACTGTCATGGAGAGAGCGTCAGCTGGCAAGTGGGGATCGCTGACCTGATTGGAGCCACTCCTTATCACCACCACGTCCGGGTCTGCCTTAGCAATATCGTTTAAGTATTGATGACCAAGGCTGGTGGTGATTGTGGATTTGAATGGAGACATGGGTCCGCCTTGCTTGGTTACGCCATTGACTATAATAGGTTCAGCAATGCCATAAGCTGTGCGAGGAAAGCACCTGGTCGCCGATTGTGCTGCCCGATCCAGGTCACATAACGACGAAGGTAAGCCGTAAGCTGTACATGCATCATAAAACCCCTCCGGGGAGAGATAATCGAAGCCTTTCATCTGGTCTCTCTTGAGCATGTAAACTGTCGTTCCACTTTGTTTGCTCCACGTCTTCAGGCCGCTGAGGAAACTCATAAGGTCACGAGTTTGCACTCCTTGTTGGGTGGCAACCTGAGTGTCCGGGATAATGCCGAGTCGTGCTGCGTAGGGAGAAAGTTTGAAGTTCAACCATGTCATGGGTGAATTAGCAAGGAAGTTAGAAATAAGAAGGCCCCTCCAGTTGGTGAGCTCGGTGCGTACTCCTTTCTTGTGAAAGTAGGTGAGGTGAGTGTCAGTGAGCGTGCCGGGGAACCGGGCATTGACCACAACGTAGTTGTGTAAATCTATGACCAACTGTAAGGCAGCATCGGACAAGTTCTGCCGGGGAACCGGGCATTGACCACAACGTAGTTGTGTAAATCTATGACCAACTGTAAGGCAGCATCGGACAAGTTCTTCATGCACCATTTTTTCCAGCCGTCTGGCCCTGGAGATGGGCGTGGGTTCCCTTTACGGAGCATGGCCCTGAAGTCGGCAATAGTGGCAGCCACCAGCCAAACGAACAGATCCAGTTCGACTCTTTGACGAACCTCGACCATCGATGGAGTGTTGATCCAGGGTTTGGGCTTGTTGGGGGGGGGCGAGCGACTGTAGAGGTCCTCGAAGTAGTCTCTGGTGAGCTCCACTACCGCACCGGGGTCTGTTACAATGACCCCGGGCTGGGTACCTGAGTTCAGTGCAGTGGGGAGGGTGACAAATTTTGAGGAACCACTCATCAGCTTCTTTGAGGAACCCCCTGCTAACACGGCTGCGATTTGGCTACGATCATAGCTCTTCGCTCGCTCGCTGATAACGGCCTTCCTCGCAGTATGAAGCTCTCAGTGCAGGGTGCGTCTGAATTTGATCAGATAATCAACGAATGACCGTCCAGCAGTCTCGGCCAGCAGACAGAATTTACTCCATAATTCGTCGTGCGTCGTGGATGAGCCGTGAGAGAGATCAAGGGCCCTTCCCCTCGCTATGGAGATAGCCCCACCGACGTGTCGTATTTTGGAAACGATCTGACGAATTCATGGAGACGTAATCTCCCTGTTAGAGTGTTGGAATGGTGTGGCGCGCCCAAACGTGGTAATGGCTGCAGTCTCTATAACCTCGGTGAGCTTGGTGTACCTGTCAATAAATGAGTCATCATTCGTAATTGGAATTTCGAAACTAGGTTTGTCGGCATCGATTAAGAGGTCAACTTTACTGGTAAATTGCTCGAACTTGTGTTTATTTGACTTAGTGGGGTACTTGACACGTGGAGGAGGTGTCGGTAAGTAAGGTGAGTATTGAGGTAGGTGAGCAGGGTCGCGTCTCCTACCTGGCAGCTGTAACACAACGTGTGCCACGACAGGCCTGTGATCAGTGCCAGGAGTCCATGAAAGGTCAGTCCTAATGTCCGAGTCAGCTAGGTTAGTACGAGATATGATGACTCTATCGATGATATTCCCTCCATCCTTGGAGAGCCAGCCCCAGCAAGTCCAATCGATTAGTCGATTTCTGCCTGGGTTGCGCTGCCACAGGTCAACACCTCTGGTCTCAGACAGGAAGCGCAGTAAGCAGCGTCTCGCCACCGCATTGTCAGCAGCACGTTCTCGAGGAGAAACAGTGGCATTAAGGTTACCAAAAACGGACCACGATGATTGGGTGTTACGTATAACATTCGTCAGCTGGGGCCAAAAGTCACGAGACAGATCATCGAGGTCGGGATCACAGGGAGCGTAAACAGCAAAAACCCGGTGTACGAATGAGACACTAGAGTGGGATGGAATCACCACATCCATTGCTACTACGCGACCACAAAGGGAGGCGTGGTTCAGGGGAACTCTAGCCACTACTTGGATGTCTTTACGAACACCTAAGATGACACCCCATTTTGCCAGATGGGATGATGCGCATTGTACACCGTACTCCTCTACCATTTCATAATTAGAGACTGGGAGCCTTGAGCTCGCGCGTGACCTGGTTTTGGTCTCCGACAGTGCGAAAAAGTGGGGCGACAGTCTGAAAATTAGCTGGGCCACACAGGTCAGCTTTATGGGGCTTATGAGCCCGTTGGTGTTAAGGGCGCACATGCTGAACTGATATTGGGGTATGGAGGGCATAGCAAAGGCCCATGGGACAAGAAAGGTAAACAGTAGCAAGAAACAAAATATATGGGTAAGTAGGCAGGAAAGCAAGATTGACATGTAACGGGACAAGAAAGGGGGAGCAGTGGAGCGTCCCGGTGTGATGATATCATCCTTAGGATGACCTAGTGATGGTACCAACTCCAAGATGGGCTTAATACAACAAGAACGTGGGGGGGCAGTATAGGATCAGAAATTGGAGAAAGCAGGAAAAGGAGGTGCGACGTAAGGAGAGACCCTCGAAATTCCACCCTTCATCGTCGTCAGTGAGTCCCGGTGACCAAAGTGCTCAACCCTTGAGGTGGAGCCACTCGACGCTGTCGGGCATGTTCTAACTGGTGAGACTCTGGGTGATTGGGCACTCCCATTAACGCCCATCCTGCAACGGGAAAATGAGCAATAGAAACGCACCATTTCATCACCCGACATGGCAACATCTCCTCTGAGAGGCATGGAACTGCCTACCAGGCCCGAGGTCTTCCTTTTCTTGGACAGAGACGGCGTAGCACTGGAGTTGTGCATGTCCTGGTCTGACGCGGCCTGCTCAGCTGCTAGGAGAGATGGCTGGCCCTGAGTGAAGGGAGTGAGCGAAACACCCGTGACACTAGTAAACCTCCCTGTGAGCACTGCCAATTCGGCCTTCTTTTGCCCAATCTCCCGCTTGATGTCGGCCACAGATCCCTGCAACTCTGCTTTCTCATCGGCGTCGTCTGACATGCGTATGGTGACACGTAACACGCTGACCTGAGTCTCGAGTTCCCCAATTTGGGATCTGAGACGGACCTCCTGACTCTGTAGGAGGATGGCATGCTGGGACGCGATCATGCGATGATCCAAGTCCGAGATTAAGCCCGCCATCTTGGTCTGGTTAGCCAGCACCTCCGCCTGTTGGGCCTTGATGGACTGCATTTCTCCACATAGCTCTCTTACCTCGCGAGCCAAAGAACTCACAGTCCCGCTGATTTGATCGGCGCCTTTCGAGACTTGGTCCCCCAGGGACACTTTGCGGATGGGGCTGTCGTTGTAGTCCCACAACAGGCGGGGGAGAGGGATTGTTTCTGGGAATTTCCGTCGGAAAGAGTCCTCACCTTTGAGAATCATAAGCGTTTCAGCCCAAGAGGGTAATGAAAAAATAATCAGGTCAGAGTTGAGTTCAGATGACCTGCTGTCAACAAACGAGCACTGAGCCGTTTTCTTGGCCCAAGTGACAACATGTTTCTCCAGCTGGTCTAAGTCTCTCGCTCCTGTGACCACCAGTTCGAAGGGCTTCTCGATGGGGATCTCCTTTAGCGGTTCAATTTGAGCCGTATGCCTGGAGACCTTTGAGGGGACGACTAACGAGCCAAGAGCCATAAATCAATCTGCATCATCAGGGAGAAGGAAAGTGATCTGAGGGCCACCAAAAGATGCAAAGATTGACGCAACTCTGTAACCTAGTTTTTCTATGTGATCCTGCAGAATGGGAAAATGCTCCGTGGGGACATCGTCACGTTTGGTCGTTCCGGGATAGAGGTCCATGAGACGACACGAAAGCCGCTTGTCGCTCCTCCCTTTCCAACTCATGCTCCATCTGACCTCCCACATTGGTTTTAATGCAGTCAATCTCATTTTGAGGCGTTCAAGTAGGTCCACTCTTGGTTCGGTCTCCGACTCGTCAAGGCCATACTTAACTTCGACATAACAAGCCGAGGACACGTTGGAGGGTCTCTCACTGAAGGGAGATACCAGTAGTGGGAGAATGTCAATGAAATCGAAGTTGGGGTCCGAGGCAAGGTTTAGGATCGCGTCCTTGACAAGGGTCACTGGGGTCTCACTTGGGTTGGATGGCAGACATCCACGAACGATCAGTTGGTGGCCCTTGGGAATAAGGCTCAGGGACAGACTGGTCTCTGAGTCGGATTCTGCATCGGAGTCCACAGCTGCCGTATGACTGCCTGGCGCGGGGGTACGAGGGGTGAAGGGAGGCAACTTGCGTTTCGCAGGTTGGACTGGAGTGGAGGGAGGTGACACGTGGCACGATTGCGGGGGCACTGACGCCATATCCATGCGCTGCAGAACGTTCAGTGGTAACAAGGATAATAAACAAGAGGCCGAAGTAAGCGAGATCAGCAGGCAAGAAAGGTAATTACAAAAATAGAACGGGTAGGGGTATTGCAAGAATGAGTTTCGGGCAGAAAAGGTTCAAAATAGCGTATCAGGGAGGGGTTCTGTATGCGAAAATGGAGTTCTATGCGTGGTGTAGTAGTTCTATGATACTATAAGGTGACTGGGCAATTATAACGGTTCAGGGAGCAATAACAACTGCGGGGTGGGGTGGGGTGGTGGTGGTTGTTGTTGTTGTTGTTGTTGTTGTTGTTGTTGTCAAAGTTGAATTCGTTCAACTTTGCTTTTAAATTCCTTGTCACGTGGCGCAATCTCACGATTGGCTTTGGGACTGGTCGTGCGTGGTTAAAGCAGTATAGGGAAACTTTTGTTTGGAAACTAAAGAGCAAGAACACTTCTCAGACGGTGAGACGGCTACTTCCATACATCTTCAAGAGCATGGCTCCAGTTCAAACCAGACACAAAGTACAAGAGCGAAGGTAGAAAACAAGATGATAAAAAAAGTCCAAAATTCCGCATATTTGCGTAACAATCAGTAGCTAACAGGATGGTGTTACACATAAAGGAAGGGGGGCGGGAAAGAAAATTAAAGCAGTGGTCTGCATAGATGTAGACAGTACCACAGTGAGAAGGGGGTAGGGGTACGAGTGGGATAAGGCGAGGTAACCAACTATTTGCCTGTCGCCTTGACGATCGAGACCACTATGATGATAATGATAACCGCAATAGCGACGAAAATGATAATGCGCATCTAACAGCCCATTAACGATGAAGAGCAAGAAGGCATACGCGATAACAAGGATAACACACCTTCATGTCCTTCCACCTAAATTACAAGGAAAATATTACATTATGCCCATACGAAATATCACATTCATGGACGTACCACATATTCTACACGAGGTAATGAATAAGATTCAACTGACTCATCAACAATGTAAACGGGGATACGGACCTTGCGCACTCGATTTGCACCACGGCGAAATCCTTGTGCAGACACGGCAAGATTGTCTATAATAACAAAGACAAAAGTCAATCAGCAATAATCTCACATTACAGCCCGGTGGCACCTGGCCGCCTTGAGGACCCACAACCCAAGCTGAATAAAAAGAAAAATAACACGCACCCGTCTTGTCTTGTAGCGAATCCAACCTCTCGCCTCGTTCCGCCACCTTCGTGATATTCTCCCTCATAATTCCAACAGTGTCGTCAATCTGTTGTTGTATAGCAGCGGTTTTTGAGTTGCCCGAGCTGGGTCCAGCAGGATTCGGCGAGGCGCCGGTACGGGGTACATATGGATCGTAAGGTTCAGACCTACCAACGAGAGAGAGAGAGAGAGGGTTAGTTAGTAATGTGTACTCGGGGCGTTAGATTCATAGAACCATGCACGGACATGATACACGCGTATGGGTCTGAGCGAATCAATCAAAACATCAGCAGCTGAGTCGTCCGACGCCGGATACGAAGTAACTTACCGTGTCAAACGATGAAAAAGTGCGAGTCGATATGAACGTTGGCCAACAAGATGTGCTGACGCCGAACTTGCGATGACAATGTTTCCCCACGGTGTGACCCGCAGAGCTTGTCACGCTGGTTGCGCTGCGGAGGTGTCGTCATGTGACTGGTGTCGAACGAAAATGCATTGCTTGTGATTGCATCGCCTTTGATTCTTTCTGCTCTACATAAAACTCTCACGAATCTCGTACACCATATGTCTGTCCGCCATCGGGATTCATCACACAACATTCTGTGCTGCTCTGCTCTGCTCTGCTCTGTTTAGTTTGATTATCAAGTTTGGGTCTTTCTTTCTTGTTACAGCAGCCAGCCTCACATCAAAAGGCCCCCCACCGCATCTAGATCTTATGGCTGTGAATCAGACAAACATAGACATCCTTTTCTTTTTTTTCTTTTGATGACCACACCTATACCCACACCCACACCCTCGTTTTCCATCAAAATCCGGAAATCCGGAAATCCGTCTATCCGCGCCGACGAGTTTCCGAACTCGTACTCGCACTACACTTGCGCAATGCGCACTGATGACCTCTTTTCTTGTCTTATCTCGCCCTGATCTAGTTTGAAGACTCAGTGTACTTGACTGCTTCCGAGGCTACGAGGCTACGAGGCTACCTACCTACCTACCCTCTGGGTAACTAACCCCACGACCAGATCATGGCTGTCATCCGCTTTTGACCTTGAATGACAATAACGCTGCAAAATGGTAGTCTTGCACAGGAAAGAAACACTTTCATAATTATATTATGCTCATTGTCATTGCTGGCTTCCTGTTTAGGACATTTTGAAGTATGTTGTGCGGAAAGGTTACTACGACGAGCTTTAACTGAAGAAATATCGCAATATCTATATGATCAGCGTGTCGGGGGGTTTTAACTGTGCTTATCGAAAAGACTACCAGCTTAGGCGCTCACTCTCAACTTATGGAAGCCGTAGTTCTCATACGTTGAATGTGCGTGCAGACTTGTCTTCCCTTTAGTAAAACCCCTGCAAACGTTTCAGACTCTTTGGATGTTTCGACAGTTCAACATCTGTTGTTCCACTGTCGCGAATTGATCTTGTGTGTGGGGGGAGGATGGAAAGGTACCACCATTGAAGCCCTGTTTTCACGAGCTGGATGGATGTCTTGAGAGGTAGATTGCGTGGTCCATGCACTTCACACACACAGATACCATGTACTCGACCGTTAGCGCCGTCCTTATAGATTGTACAGCGCAGGTACGCTATCAAACGATGGCTTGACAACTGCTCGATTGCGGATTTACATAATGGGGTTGTAAAAAGGGTCCTGTTTAGATTGCTAAAAAGTTCTGCCTTTACGTATATCGCACCTTATTTGGTGGAGGCGGGGCCACGTAGCAAGTCCTTCATGAGCAACGCGAGGTCACTGCCAATGCACATCTTCTGACTAAAACATTGCCCTCCTCTACTCTGATTGTGTTTACAGCTTTGCTTATGACCTAGGAAGAATTGTCCAAGTGGTTATATTATTATCACAGTAAACTCCCAGACTGTGTAATAGGTATCAATATTGAATGTCCTGTTCTTAGAACGTGCTGTAAATATAAGGTCCATGCCGTTTCAAAAATAGTGTACAGATCCATTTTGCTATAGTTCTGCCAGAGGAATAGCGAATTAAAGTTTAGGAGAGTGAGCGTGCACAGGAGTATAGCGAGCCTGAAAATTGTAAGAACACAACAGATCATGGAAAAAGAACACATACCATTTCGTTCTCCTTCTTTTCGTATCCGCACTTCTCGTAAAAGGCTGGAAGAGAACAGTCAGCTCGACCAGGTAAAGAAATCATGTAGCTCGAGAACTCACGTATGTTTTTGTCACTGCAGTTCAAAATCGTCTTGTAAGCACCAGTATTCTCGCTGATAGAGGTCAATGCCTGGATAATCCTCAATCCCAGCTTCTTTCCCTGCTGCCTCTCGTCAACGGCAATGTCCTCAATGTGTCCAACACAGCTGATTCCGCGCTGGAACTTGCGTTCGAGGAACACAGTGCCGACGCCGACAATTTGATCGGAAGCCTTTTCGACAATGACGATGGTATAGTACGTCCGCCCCGAATTGCGCAAGAAGTTGAAGTGCGCGCGCCAAGCTTCTTCGCCTGTATCAGGTGCTGCGGTGAGCACGGAGAGCACGCGGAGGTGACCGCGCCGATAGTCGCTTGAAGCAAGAGGACGAATCTAATGGTAGAACAGTTGAAATTCGACTAGGTATAAGACAGAGACGTAGTACATACATGTACGTCAGGATGCAGAGCGTTCTTGACTTCGAAAGAAATGAGGTTAGGAGAGAATAGGAGGTCCAGGGTGTCGTCAGGAGTAAACGAGGTCGACGTCGAGGGAGCAGCCATTGTTGATGTTTCTGGGAACGAATGAAATGCCGAAGACTTTCGTGGAGTCGAAAAAAAAGCTGCTATCAAGAAGAAGAGGAGAGGTCAAGAGAATGGAAGTGAGAAGTGCCGACGAATGGCATTTCGATCACTCATTTTGGGTCACACGTTTGTCGGGGATGCTTCTGCCACTTCAATCACAGCTTCGTCGCTATCATGTCGTGGGCGGTGCATTTGAGCCTGAAGGGAAAGAACGGGCACATCTATCATTCCCCTGTTTTTCGCCGTATGTTTATACTCATGCCCGGAATTGAGTGCCACGGGAACAATTTCGAGCCTCGACATCAGTCCGCCCGGAACTGTTCAAACGAATCACAAGCCAGCTGCAATTCGTGGATCACTTATCCATATGCTCAATCGGGCTCTCTAAGTATCCCAAATTTCTTTATTTATTCAACATATGTGAACCCTTCACGACCATGTTCAAATCCCTGTGTGCTTCACCTCGCAACGGTGACTTTGTTTGTCGGGTCCTCTCCAATTTTTGGTAGATGTTTATCTTGTGTTCATGGTCGACGGACGTTAGGTGGTTATACAGCCGATTCTGAACTCATTGGTTTTTCTCGTCTTCTCTATGACCAAACTCACTTGGGCAACCTCAAAAAACAAGGTCTTATACCTCCTTCTCTGCCTCGTGGACACTTTCATTTGAGTCCCGTTACCTTTTCCTTTTTTGTTTATGAGTTTCGTGCTCAGAACAATGCACTTCATCGCAGGCAGAATGCAACAAGGGATTATTGTTCACTTTATTCAGCTTTTTCTTGGTCCGTGTCTGATAATAATGGTTTTGCTGAAACACTGACTGCAAGAGCGAAACTCAAACCAAGCTTGCCACGTTTTTACCTCCCCCCTGCAGTGACATTATCTCTCAGATTCGTAGAATATACTCGTTTCCTATGCTCACCATCTGCTCTGGATTGTCTAACTGTGACATCTGCCTAGAAAAGTTTGATTCTAGTGTGCGTGTGGCGTCAGTCATCAAATGTGGCCATATATTCTGTGCTAAGTGTGCCATACCTATTTACTCCGATATCCTATACTAACTGTATAAATCTCATCCAGTTGCATCAATGATTTGAGAGCTGCACCACCGACAGATAGTCACCTCGGTCGAAATTATAGGCCATGCCCACTATGTCGCCAGACATTCCACATCACAGAATGTATCCGACTTCATATTGATTATCATCATGAAGCCGGCGTCAATGAACTTGATGATGTACAAATCGTGATTAGTTTGCTTGAAAGGCTAATCAAAATAACGGACAAAGAACCATCTGAGGAGGAGTCACAACAATGACTCTCGGACGCGAGACGTCTCCTGCAAAAGGATAAAAGCAATGACCAGGTTTGTCATAGCACACTTCCGTTGTGCCATACTTGTCGCTGAATAGCTTCTCTCAGTTCAAGGAACTACAGGCGTGCTCCAAGCTGCTGGTCCTGAACTCTGACTTTCAGACTACAAATCATCAACTTCGTGCTCAGAAGGCGGAATTTGAAAGACAGAATGCATATTGGAAAGCAGACTATCTTCGAATTGAAAAGTTGGAAGAGCTTCGGCGTCGGACCAAGGTTGGAAAAGAGTCCGCATCATGGAGTAAAAAACCCCTACAAGGGCACGCCCAAATCTCACGCGATTTGTACAAATCGAAGCATGATGTTGAGGTAACTCTTACACAAACTTTCGCTTTTCCGCTTCAGTTTTCTGATTTGATGTATCTTATCAGGCAAAGATCCCCTTTGCAGGCCGGAAACCCCTTGACAACCACTCATTCACCTGGCATGGCTCGTCACGACTCCGATCAGGATCTGTATTTTTTGAGGCCTAAAGCCTCGCGTGAAAAGCCTCTTTCAATTCTACAAAACGGCTTTGATCAAACGCCCGTTCTGAAATCCCCTCGTTTTCCTTGCCCAGCTTGGCTGCATCTTCAACGACCCTCATCAACTTCTTCCAGACCAAATCATGTGGTTGTAGCCTGCAAAGCTTGACCAAGGTCGATGTCCAGTGACCACCGACTTCAAAAAGCCACCATTGTTGAGAAACAACTGCAGTACATATGTTTCTTTATATGGTTTTCGTTATTCTTGGGATGGTATACTTGAACAATTATTAGGTGATGGCTCTCGGGAATGGGTCGGATGTTCTGGGTGTCAACCAAAAGTTTCTTCCCTGGCTCAAGGAACGCAAGGGTCAGAGGTTTGCTATCATCAGTGTGTATCAGGATCTACTCGGATTACAACGACTAACGGATTGGTTTAGTGCTCGATTTTTATGACGCTATTCCTGGACTTGTTGAAGCGGTTATTGGTTTATGATACCAACATAAGCTACGGAATGTCATGCGGTTTCGGAAGGCACTAATTATCCTGTATATTTCGAGAGACAATTCTCTTCACTGGAAGAGAAAAAATTGACCTCCCACGCTTGGTTTTATGTGACTCCAAATTTCAAGCTTGAGAAAGCTTGAGAGTACCTAACGATCAACGCCACGAAAGAAAAACCGTTTCAGCATGAGCTGAACCATTAGTAGGAAGGTTCATGTTAAAATTTTTGAACAGACAACTCGGATATCAGAAAAATCAATAGCTTGGACAAAACCAAGTCATCCTTCATAATATTCTTACCTCGCGATTGGTATGCTGGCCCACTCAGTTTTATGTGGTTACATGTATCATGTCATTCTCAACGTGTACAGTAGATGGCACAAGAACATCATCAATGAGTATCACAAAATCGAGGACCAGTCTTCGTTTCGAATATAAGTTTCCATGCTCGTAGTCGGGCAATCGACGCCAAGCTTGAACTGGCGTCAAATACATGAGCCTAGACGACAACGCTGGTAACTCACGTCTTGTGGATGAAGCACAGTAGGATCTCCTCCATTAAACCCAAATTCTGCTGTGAAAGCAAAACCTTCTGCTACATCATAGCCAACTTCCGCGTCGGGAGCGAGCTTGGCTGCCGTCTCCAAGTCGATTTGCTGGTATCTGCATCCTGGAATCCCGAGAATGTTACCCCATAACTTCATATATTCGTCCCAGCTGATCATAGAGCCGAAGCCCACCACACTCTTGCCTGGAGGTACCTGTAACAAGGCACGTACGAGATTTCCCGTGTCTTTGTTTGTGTCAATCATAGGAAAGGGACTGTTGGGGTTTGCAGGCAAGGAGAGTACATAAGTTCCATCGGGTTGCTAGAAAAACGATTGTATCCGACATTGCAGGGAACTGAGACAACACAACGCACCTTTTGTGGCGCGATAAACGGAAAGACCTTCCAATTAGTTGCATAGAACCCGATGTACACGGTTGACATCTTCGTTGAGAGATCTGGGAGACTCTCTCTGATATAATCAACCACTGCGGCTTTGGAATCAAAGTGATACGCCCTCGAATACTTTCCCTTGCTCCATTTTTTAGCATCCGACACTGAGGAAAACACGAAGCGTTCCAGGGTAGAAACCTGTGCAGCGGCGTTGGCGAGATTTTTGCCACGTCGAACCTCTAGATCATAACAGGCCTTGTTCCGAGGCTGATCTGGAGGAAGAGGTAAGGTATTTTCGGGGTGAAGGATGGGTTGCCAAAAATCGGTGACTCCAAAGATGGCACGAGCACCTTCGAAGGCGGGAATGAGGGAGGCAGGATTGTCGAGGTCTCCTGCGACCATTTCGATACCTCTTGCCTCAAGATTCTTACTAGTCTCCTGGGAGAGGTTACGAGTAACACCCCGAATGCGCCACCCTGGCTCTGAGAGAAATACATTGGCAACTGATCCTCCCTGTTATTTTATCCGATATCAGAACTTTTGTAAAATCGAACAGAATCACCTATGTTACCTGGGTGCCAGTGATTCCGACAATCACGATGAGCTTCATTGCAGACGCAACTACCTTGACCTGGTAAGTTGGTCTCGCCTATTTATTTAGATGCGCAGTGAGTGCTTCCGCCATTGGTCTGATGACCAGTTGTCGTATGGACCAACGGCCTTCTATTCCATGCCCAATGAATGCTTCTGTTACGTTAGTGTATCGTGTGTTTTTCAGACTCGTGACTTGGTTACCATGGCTGTGTGACCATATATGTCAGTAAACCACCTGGCTCACCTGTAAACTCTCAATATGAGCTTATCGTATGATCTATATTCAGAAGATTTTACAAATGGTCTTCAAACTTGGAACAAAATTCGCAAAACATCATTATTCAAACTAGAACAACATTTTGCAAAACTTGTCCTACTCGTTATCAATTCAAAAGGGATGTTTGGTCAGAGTTAAAGACGTTGTTGCATCGTTACTGTGTGCATGGATGAAAGCTTCACTTGTAGATTCCTCCTCATGAAGATCATCAGATTGGTTTAGGCAGAACACTTCTGAGCTGATCCAAAATCTCCGATAGCCCATCTACCCCATCGTCCTGATCCTCTCGCTAAGTATCCCCCATTTCTCGTTAACTTCAATTCCGTCCTCTCGATGAAGGGTTTGTTGTTGTAGGTGCATGGATATGTAGATGTTAAGACTAAAGGTAGTATAGTTCAACTACAATGTAGAAATGGGCCATGCATGGTATTTCTGTCTTGCTGCAGGTCTGTTACAGCGCTTCCCAATACTGTGTAACGATAGACGTTCCTCTATGAATCCCATTTATATCTCTGAGTGCTTTCTGCGATGTTTTCGGAGGGCAAACTTGGTGCGAAACAATGCATGACGATGGTAAAGTATAGTCCAATAGCCTCACAGTTGTCGAGGATCACCCAAGTCTGCTAGCAATCATTCGTCACGCGCGCAAGTGTCTTGAGCTAGACCAGGAAAAATGTGCGCATAATTGCGTATAGTTCACCTCTTGGAACGTACTTCGGTTGACACAGTGAAAATGTGTTCACTGTCACTAAGCTGACGCGAGGCTTACAAAACCATCGAGAGAGATTGTAAACGAGTAAGGACCTTAGACTGTTGACGGCCGTTTCTGTGGAAGTCGAGGTTGAACTGACAAGCTTGAAGATAAAAATAAGTGACGGCAAGGGTCGCAAGGCTTGGCTGTATTATGTGTCGATCAAGACTATTTACAACTTAGAAGACCATGACTGGTTGACAATTGATTTTATTTGTATGACACTAAAAGGAACATCAACAGAAGGATTTGAAACCGGGAACATTACACCCACATATTTAACAAGAAGAAGTTGTGCTGATCGACACGCTGGTGGTATCGGGGCAAGCGCCGCCAGTATTAGTGAAGTACAGTGAACCATAACTCTATCATGGCCCATGTCAGCCTTGCCATTGAAAATGGCATAGCCATTCTCACCTCATACACGCAATAAGGGGAGAAGCCCGATATGGGGGGTAAGTCGTAGCTAGTCCAACGTTAAAATCAAGAAATTCCAGTCTATCGAGCAGAAAGTACGCACTTGCACTGTACGATATCCGGGCTATAACTGTATTTCGACAGAGTAAGTGTTCTGGTAAGTCCACCGTAATCAATTGTGGAGGGACAGATAGCACAGACGATTGCTACCGCCCGTCCATTAAGCAAGGCGAGGTAGAAAATGACAAGGGCGGAAAGAGAAAACAGCATTGTCTGGGATGCAGCGAGTACGTTTGCTGAAGGACGCTGAGAGGGGTAAACCTGAATATATACAAAGCCTCCAAGAAGTAGCCAAGGACCTGGTATCGAACAGTAATACAGACTCGGCTAATAAGAATGGGCATTGTGCCAGATCTTACATACATTCTTGCTTGGAACCGGCGTACTCGAGGTGATTCATGATCCCAAAGGCGTCGGTTAGATCAAACCTCTATGCGCTAACATTGATCTGTCGGTCAACTACAACCCAGAAGTCTTTCAGAAGGTTCGGCAGAAATGGATGGTAGATAATCACGGAGCGGTTCAAGAAAGAAGTGTTGCAGGTGGCACAACGCAGTTGGGACAGACTAGGACCGAGAGTATCTTAGACCAGAGTACTAGTGTCCTCGTGCTTCAGAATGAATATATTGTTGAGATAAAGAGATACATACCTAGTGTCCTCGTGCTTCAGAATGAAGAAGCCAAGGACACTAGGGAAGAAAATGAACTACATATCACGTGACCGTGTTTAGGGGGCACCTCCTCAATCGTCTTCAACACTCCCACCTGACGGGGTGCCCACGACGTCACTGGAGTTCAGTTCGAGAGAATTCTCCAACTATCCCCATTTTTCGTCTAAGTTTGTCGACCACGTCACGCGGTAGCGTCTTGGTGAGGAGATCGGCGGCCATGTCTTCGGTCGGTATGTAGATAGGTCTAATTTTACCGTCGTATACAGCTTGTCGAAGCCAGAACCAGTGCCTGTCCAAGTGCTTGAGGCGGCCCATGTGTTCCGGTTGCTTTGAGACCAGGATGGCAGACTGATTATCGAGATTGAGCGTCAAGGCTGTGGATTGCGGTGTACCTATGTCTGCGAGAAAATTCCGTAGCCAACATAGCTCGCGGCCTGTCTCACTTGCCGCCACAAATTCGGCCTCTGTGGTGGAGAGCGCGACTAAGGTCTGGAGCTTGGACATCCAGCTCACAGCCCCGCCAGCTACCATGAGGACGGAACCAGTTGTCGACTTGCCGTTGTCTACATTACCACCATGGTCGGCGTCAGCATACGCGGTATAGGGCGAGGGAGAAGAGGCTGCGGCGTCCGCCGAGTACTCGATCTTGTAATCAAGGGTGCCGCGCACATATCTCATGAGGTGCTTGACGGCTTGCCAATGTCTGGGGCCGGGACAAGCGTTGAAACGACACAGGACACCTACGGCATAAGCTATGTCGGGCCGAGTGCACATGGCAAGGTAGAGGAGCGCGCCAGTGGCCTGTATATATGGGACTGTGCGCATCTCTTCAACTTCTTCGGGTGTCTTAGGCGAGTCGGCCTTAGAGAGAGACGGACCGGAGGCGAGCGGTGTAGCTACAGCCTTGGAGTCGAGCATGTTGAACCGCGAGAGTATTTCAATTGCATAAGCCTTCTGATCTATCCAGAGCTTGCGTTTGGCGCGGTCACGCGTCACGACAACGCCCAAAAGACCTGTGGTAGGACCCAGGTGATGCAGCTTGAAGTACTGACGGAGCTCATCTATGACCTTGAGGATTGCCGATCGAGACTTAGAGGCCAGCGTCATATCATCAACGTGTATTGGGACGATGATACGGATACCATCCCTCAGGTAGACGTAAACACAGGGGTCAGAAGTAATCTGCGTGAACCCTAGTTTGACAAGCACTTGATGGAGACGCCTATTCCACAGATGGGCGCCTTGTCGCAGGCCATAGATTCCCTTTTCTAGCTTAGCGCATGCCTCTCCGTCACCTGGTTTACGCTCGACGTCAGGAGGTACCTGCTCTGGAAACCCATCTGGAAACTTCATGTAGAGTTCAGTGTCGATCATGCCGTGCAGGAAAGCTGAGGAAATATCCACGGACTCGAGGTGCATGTCCTCCATTGCTGCGTGTGCAAGGACTGTCCGAACTGCTGCCCAACGAGCTGTTGGCACGAAAGTCTCATCGAAATCCACTCCCGGCCGTTGACTAAAGCCCTGCGCGACTACTCGTGCCTTGAAACGTTCAATCGCACCGTCAGGGAGATGCTTAACCTTGAAAACCCAACGAGATCCGATTGCTTTCTGTCCAGCTGGTAAATAGACTGCACGCCAAGTCCCGTTACTCTTGAGTGAGTTCATCTCGTCGACCATTGCCTGATGCCACTGAGCAGCGTTCTCTCCTGCCATTGCTTCACGATAGGACCGCGGGTTCTTATCATGCGCACCGACTTTGTATATGTGGGCTACATTCGCGCATACAGCACCAAAACCTGGGGAGTCGACGCCCTGCTCTACATAGGCACGCCCAGCGAGAAGCAGAGCCTCATCAGACTCTACGTTCAGGACGAGGTCCACTTCCTGCTCGCCGTGGTTGTCAACGCTCCCGACGTTGACTTCCCACAGCGGCTGCTCCGCGGGCCATTCTGGGTATGGAGAGGGTGGAGGGGGCAGCGGTGGTTCACGCAGGAGGGGGGATTCATGATCTTCCTGGCGCTGGAGGGCATCATAATAGTCGGCATTGGGTCCGCGCGCTGGAATTCGTGTTCGCCGGCTGGGTTCACGGGGTGGTGGCGGAGGCCTGGGTTGGCGAGGTGCGCGTGCCCGAGGCTCTGGCCGCGTTTCCGGCTCAGGTTCTGCTCCCACCGAACCTCCTGGCTGTGCTTGACTCTCAGGCTCGGGTTCTGCTTCCACCGAACCTCCTGGCTGTGCTTGACTCTCAGGCTCAGGTTCCGCTCCCACCAAACCTCCCGGCTGTGCCTGACTCTCAAGCTTCACTCCCACCGTTGATTCTGAGTCCTCATCATCGTCGGGTAGAGGGGTAAGCGGCTCGTCGATGTCGAAGGGGTCTTCCTTGATCTTTTCCTTCATCGTGCTTTCTATGACAGCGGCATCGAGATCGGAGTCAGGATTGAGATCGGGCAAGTTATCGAACGCTTCGAGTGGAGGCGGCGGAGGTGCGTTTGTGGCCGAAAGACCAGGTAAGCATGTCTCGTCAAACACAACGTCTCTAGAGATTAGGATCTCACCGGTCTTAGGGATATAGACCTTCCAACCGACGTGGTTGTCAGGATAACCGATGAATATTCCTGACACACAGTGTCCCTGTAATCCCTTCCTTTTGTCACGGCTCACGAGTACATATGCGGCGCAGCCAAATACACGGAGGTGTCCAATGCGCGGCTTACGACCCTTGTATGCCTCGAAAGGAGTGAGATTACGTGGGAGCGCAGATGTTGGGCATCTGTTGTGGACGTGCCTGTATGTACTAAGCGCGTACGTCCAGAAGCTTTGTGGGAGGTTGGCGCAGATGTTGGGCATCTGTTGTGGACGTGCCTGTATGTACTAAGCGCGTACGTCCAGAAGCTTTGTGGGAGGTTGGCTTCCGATAGCATTGACGTAATTGCTTCTTCTAGAGTCCTATTGAGTCACTCCGCAACGCCGTTCTGTTGGGGAGTGGCCGTGTTAGTGAACTCGACACGGATTCCTTCTGATTTACAGAAGTTCATGAACTCGTTAGAAGTATATTCCCCCCCTTTGTCGAAATGAGCACATTTGATCTTCTTTCCCATGTGAAGTTCTGCTTGCGCTTTGAAAGACTTGAACGCTGCAAATGCATCGCTTTTACGAGCCATGTCGTAGGCCTCCATCCACCTTGTGCTATCATCGGTGAACGTCACCCACCATCTGCGATTTGACCGGTGACCGCCTACTTGCATTGGTCCGTGTACGTCACTGAATACTCTTCCCAGCACTTCTGTTGCTCTGTCGGCGTCACGCGGGAACGCTGCACGGTGCTGTTTCCCTTTTAAGCACGGTTCGCAGACATGGGGAAGTGCTGGGGACGGGGACAACTTGAGATCACTCATCAATTCTTCTCGTATCAGTTGCTCGAGCCTATCGGCACTGAGGTGGCACATCCGCCTGTGCAGCAGTTGTCTGTCGACCTTTGCGGGTGACGTCGGCCCGAGGAACGATGCGTTGGCAGAACTCGACGGTGACGAGATGAGTGTTTCCCCATCCAGATAGGAGGTCAAGGTGCTATCGATAGACGCCGAGAAGATCAGTTCGTCTTTTGCTGAAAAGAATACTCTTCGTCCACGAAAAGTAACCACAATGCCGTGATGCACAGAGAGGGCGGTAATGGAAAGTAAATTGTTGGCTAAATCGGGTACGAATAGAACATTGGAAAATATCACGTCGTTAAGTGGCTGTTTATTTCGATTCTCTCCCTTCGGCCTAAACCTCACTGAGCCCTTTCCGGCTGAATACACTGTTGCGTCATTTGCGAGTTGTATCGGTACCTTCCAAGGTTTGAAGGTGTCAGGGATGAACCATTCACGATTCGGCGTCATAGAGCTCGTGGCGCCCGAGTCTGTGTTCCACAGCAAGTTAGATGGACTGTTTGCTGACAGAGAGGATCTACAAACAGCCGCTTCAGCCTTTACAGCAGGGCCATCACAGCCTTCTTCGACCTTCGGAGCTTCTGTTGCCTTTGCTGCTGCATTTCCACCGCGGCGGCCTCCTCGCTTCTTGGGTTTAGAGTCTCCATCATCCTTCTTGACGTGAGAACGTGCAGACTGAAGGACAGGGCAATCAGTGATCTTATGTTTACCATCACATAGGTAACATTTGAGAACTTGGGCGGCAGCTGCGGCTTCCTCTTCAGCCATGGATCGCTGTACTTCTTCTGTTCGGAATGCTTCCTCGACTGCGTCATTGGTCAAGTTATTCAACAAAAAACGCTTCTTGATCCGATACCACTAACTGACCGTGAAATTCCCACGGTTGAGAAGTGAGTAGGAGATATAGTGCAGTGCAGATGTACAGCGAGAGCGTTACGAAGAAACTTAGAGGGGGCCCAGACGGGCACCCGAGAGACCCAGACCCAGACATAAGCACCTCACCACTGAGACCAGTACTCGGGAGGCGCAAAAGGACTGACATCGAAGTATCTGACCCACAGGCCGAACAGGACCTGAACCCCCCCACAAAGCCGAAGAAGCACCAAGGACCAGAAAGCGACATGGTGACGGACATGGAGATGGAGGACGAAACAACGACCGCAGAAGCTGAGACTGTTGTTGTATACCAGCTAGAACAACTGCGACGGGAGATGAAACACTTCTTGGACCACCATGTGTGGGGTAACCAGGCTGTGGAGGCAGCCTATGCTGTAGCGAAGAAGTTCATCCCAGAGCTGATAAACGCAGGTGAGAAGTCAATCGAGAACAAGAGCTCTGATACCTCGCGTGCACTACAGGAAACGGCAGAGCTAAGTGCCACGGTCAAAGACCTGGCAAAGACGGTGAACAACTTGGTAAAACGCCAGGAGACAGGAGTGACAGGAGACAGAGAGGAACAAGGAAAGCAGACAGCAACGCAGAAGGCAAAGACCGTCATGGCAGATGGACCGACATACCGACCGACAAAGGCCATCCCAATGGCAGCAAAGGCACCGACACAGTGCCATCAATACACCCCGCGCTCCCCAAAGGATCAATACCACCCGGCCAGGTTAATTGTGGTCCCAAGAGGCGCGAAGATAGATGCAAACCAACTGAACCCCCGAAGACTGGTCAACCTCATCAACGACCGCCTGGAACAATCAGAGAACACCAAGCACCTACGAGTAGCGTCTGCACAATACAACCACAACCAAAACCTGATCATCATGATGCGAGAAGACCAGAAGGGAGAGGAATTAAGACGACATGCGGAAGAATTCATCGACATATTCGGGGTACCACCAAACACAATCGACATGCTCACAGACGACAGGAGATACAAGGTTAGGATCAATGGGGTGTGGACAGGAAGAGACGGGAGCGGTGGCTACAACACACCGGAGGAACTGAAAGAAGAAATCGAAAGGTTTAATCCGATCATGTCCAAAGTCACACTAATGGGTCTCCCCAGATGGATGCGTGCAGAGTCGGACATACAAACCAAGGAACATTCATCAATCGTCTTAGAGTTCAGCAGAGAGGAAGATGCACAGGCACTAATTGCCACAAGATACGTAGCGATGTATACGAATTTCTGCGAGGTAGTATACCACGCGGATAGGCCCCCGATACTGCAATGCAGTAAATGCTGGGCAATTGGACACCACGTATCGCGCTGCAGGAGCAACACAAGGTGCCGCATGTGTGGAGGGGAACACGAAGAAAAAGACCACAAGGCGGCAGAGGTGGTAGAAATCGTTGAAAGTGGAGAGCGCAGGGAGGAAAGAGAAGCAAGGTGCATCAACTGCAAAGGAAATCACCCAGCAACGGACAGGAACTGCCCCGAGAGGAGACGCGCACAGATGATAGCAAGGGAAAAGGATGAAAAGTCAACAGACGGAGGCGTACGGATAAGGAAGAGAAAAACGGTCAGGAAAAACACAGCTGGGCCGAACATGGACGGAGCAGCAGGAGAGACCCAATACGGCGCCGCCGGAGAGGGAAGACAAGGTGGTATGTATGAGAAGGACAGAACCAGCACGACACAACCTAGAAGGGGAGATGACGAGGACGGGAAGAATGCAAGCAGGAATATGAACAAGAACATGGCGCTTGAGAACCTCCTGAACCACCAAGAGGAAGAAAGGTGGGACGAGATGGAAGTGGAAGGACAGGTAGACGAAGAAATGCAGGCACTTGGTAACGTACAACATTTATGAAGACCAAACCGATTCACATTGCACAGCTGAATACCAACCGTAGCAACATGGTGTGCCACACCATGCTAAATACATTTATAGATAAGTTTGATATCATTCTCGTCACAGAACCGTGGTGGGGAGACATCGGAAACGAACAGAAAGGCCCAGCAGCTCTGATGGCATGGACACCAATACTACCGACAGCAAAAATACCAGCAGACAAACGACCACGAGTCATGGCCTATGTGAAAAAGAGGCAAGACTTTGAAGTAATGTTGCGTTCAGATCTTGCGAGAGATCTGGACATACAAATACTTGACGTATCGCAAGCTAACTACCCAACAGTTACGATAGCAAACATATACAACTAACCCAAAGGCAGGGGCCCAACACCACAGGAGGACGATGCCTCAGTCAGAATGCGAGAGATTGACTTCCCGACAAAGAGGCCAGTCATTCTGAGTGGTGACTGGAACCAGCACCACCCAATGTGGAGCAAAGGTGAACCACAACCAACAGAAAGAACACAGGCACTAGTCAAATGGATGCAAGAACACGACTTCACAATGTTGAACGAAAAAGGAGTGTGTACATATCACGAACATCACAGAAGGGGGGTGACGTCGGTACTGGATATCACGTGGGCGAACACTGAGGCAATGGCTCTGGACGCCACAAAGGAGTGGGCGATTGACCCGGAACTAGCGTGCGGATCGGACCACTTTGCCCTAAAGTGGACAATAGACCACGGGGTATCAGAGGTACAAAACGTGACCGGAAGTCGGTATAACTTCAAGGAGACGAAACCAGAAGAGTGGAAAACGACGTTCGAACTAGAGATGGATAAAAATGCAGAAAGGTGGGTGACAGTCCGGGATTTGCAAGCTCACTGATCCATAGAAGAACTTGACAAAGACGTGGAGTTAATAATGGAGGCAATGAAGGCAGCGACAGAGGAAAATGCAAGCCAAAGGAAGCCATCGGACAAAGCCAGACCGTGGTGGACCGAAGCACTGGGAGAGGCCAACGAGAAGAGGATGAGACTCCGAGAGAGCCAGAGGGCCCACACGACCAGATGGGGAGAACGGAGCGATGAAATAGACAAAGAGATAAGAAAGGTTACTAACTATTTCCGGAGATTATACAGACACGAAAAGACGAAATGGATAAACGACACGCTGGAGGAGGCAACGCCGGAGAACATGTGGAGACTAAGAGGGTGGTCGAAGGGAGCGAGGAATTATCCGTCGCCAGCGATTAAAAGGAGAGACGGAACCGCAGCGATAGAACACGAGGATAAGTGTGACGCACTGCGCGAGACTCTCTTCAAGCCACCACCAACACTCGAAAACAACGAAGTACCGAATCTAACGAGGAGACAAGACCACGACCACGAACATGTGAAACTCACACGCGAGGAGGTGAGAGAGGCGATATACTGGCACAGTGCAAAGAAGGCACCGGGGGTGAGTCAACAACCATTCAATACAGTTCAGTGGGCATGGGAAGCGGAAGGAGACACAATCTTTGCACTAATGCACCACTGCATCGAGAATGGTTACCACCCATGACTATGGAGACAGGCCGTGGCGGTGGCACTTTGGAAACCAGGCAAACCGGATTACTCAGAACCGAAAGCGTACAGGCTGATACAACTACTGGAATGCCTGGAAAAAGTGTTGGAAGGTATAGTAGCCAAAAGGATAAGCTTCATGGTAGGCAAGGAAGATCTGGTACCACCGACACAGTTCGGAGGCTGCCCGAGCAGCTCCACTAACGATGCGCTACTAACACATATCGAGGATATACAGGCTGCAAGAAATGATGGTAAGGTAACATCAATACTAACTTTTGATATCTCAGGATTTTTCGATAACGTCAACCATGCACGACTGTTAAGGGAACTGCGCCGTAAAGGGATCCCACTACCGCTCATGAAGTGGGTGTCTTCATTTCTCAGTGACAGGAGAGCAGCGGTTTGCCTAGACGGAATGAGAGGGGAGATGAAACCTGTGAAGAACGGCATTCTGCAGGGATCACCGGTCTCACCAATACTGTCAATAGTGTATGGGAGTGAGATCCTTGAGCTCATGGAGAACAGACGGACGAGACGAAAAGAAGACACAACACTGCTAATGTACATAGATGACGGCACACTCAGGACCGCCTCAAAGTCATTAGACACAAACGTCACGACACTCAGGCGGGATTTCATTTTCGTAAATGAATGGCTTACTAAAGTTGGACTCTCAACAGAACCAGAGAAGACAGGGCTGATGCATCATTCGTGGAAACAAGACAGAGGACACTCCCCAGCGATCAGACTACCCATGCCAGACGGGTCGGAAACGACCATCAGAGCAGAAGAAACGATACGCATCCTCGGCCTACACATTGATAGAAAACTGACCTTTAATCAGCATGCACAGATAGTGGCTCAGAAGGCAAAGAAGGCAGTCGCGTGTACACGAATGCTGGCAAACACAATTCGTGGGATAAGCCAAAGTCAACTCAGGATGATGTACAGAGCATGCGTTGCACCGATCATGACGTATGCCAGCCCAATCTGGTGGACAGGTAAAAAGATACATTGTAACAAGCTAACAAGAGTACAGAACGAGGCACTCCGACACATGGCCGGAGCATTCAGAACGACCCTGATCAAGGCCCTAGAAGTCGACATGTCGATTCCACCAATTGAGATCACGATGAACATAACCCAAGGAAGCTACGCAAACAGACTACACAAGCTGAAAACGTCCAACCCGGTGCTGGAGAGGCTACCCGAGGAGTGGCGACAGGGCAAACCCGCGACTAACCCCCCACCGTTCCAACCCAGGACAACAGCAAGGAGGAAGAAGCAAACAAAAATGACGCAACTCGAAAGGCTGGCAAGGGAAACGTACAACCCGGAAATGGGGGAGGTGATCAACCCATTCATTTCCCCACCATGGCGGAGGACAGCGAAGGATTTCGACGGACGCCTGAAAATCGTAGGTGCACCCAAGGGAAGCACCAAGTCCGCCGAAGCCGAGAAACACAGAGAGAGAGTAAGCGATTACAGATACGACCCCGCCCGAATCTATGTCTACTCCGATGGCTCAATGAAGGAGGAGGGACCGGGGAAGACACTCAGAAACACGGGGTGGGGGATAGTTGGATACCATCGGGGAAGAGAAATCTTCGCAGGAAGAGGTGGCATGGGACACAAGGCAGAGGTATACAACGCCGAGCTAGTCGGACTAACGCAGGCTGTGAAAACCGCCACAGACTACGCGAAACGACACGAACAGGTGAAACATGTACATATCTTCGCTGACAACACAGCAGCAGTCACATCGATATACGAACCAAAAGCGACGCCAGGACAACAACAGATGATCAGAACCACGTATACAGTAGACGAATTTCTGGATAGAGATGAGGAGAGGACAGTCAGCATAGAGTGGTGCCCAGGCCATAAGGACGTGGAAGGGAACGAACGTGCAGATCAAGAAGCGAAGCTGGGATCGGGAATCTGGACACGCGATTTCACGACAATGACGAACGCGAAGAGAAGCACGAAGGAGGCCGCCCTAGAGGAGTGGAAAAGAGACTGGCAGAAGGCGTCGACCACCAGAGGGTTCTCTATAGTGAACAAGATGCAACCAAGGTGGAAACCGAGGGAGCATGTTACCCACACTCCGAGAGAGGTATTTGGCAGACTCACACAGTGTTGAACAAAACACGCCTTCATTGGCGAATACTATGCAAAATTCGTAACTGACGAATCAATAGGTTGCCCATGCAGAGAGAGATTCCAAACGAGGGAACACATAATACTGCATTGCACAAGATATGAAGAGTACCGCTACATACTACGAGAGGCAGACGAGAGGATGGAACTGGGAACGCTCCTGGGGACCAAGCAGGGGATTGAGGCGATGGTCAAGTTCCTAGGGAAGACCGGAGCGTTTACGAAGACGGGAACGAAAAGAGTACCGAAACCAACACCGACGATCGATGACGATGAAAATGAAATGGACGAAGAAGACTGGTGGGGGAGGATGGAAGAGGACAGGGAGGCGGCGTACGGACTGATAGAGGGCGAGTAGGGGTGAAGAGCTGAGGGAGATGGGAGGAAGAGTGAGAGGGAAGCGGGGCGGCGTACGGACTGATAGAGGGCGAGTAGGGGTGAAGAGCTGAGGGAGATGGGAGGAAGAGTGAGAGGGAAGCGGAAGGGATCACAAGGTCACCAGACACGGCGGACCTGGGGAGACACACCGCGGGAGGCCAAGGCACCCCGTGTACGCGGACACACCAGAGGAATAGGAACTACGCTAGGGCCCAAGGGGCCCCACCACAATCCAAGGTAACTCGACCAAACCCCAGACACACTTTTTCGATGGGAGGAGTTCGCGACGTCACCCAGCTCAAACCACACGCTACCGAAAAACCATACGAAGAGAGTTCTACTGCAAAAAGCTACAAAAAACGCCAGCGGATAGACAGCCTATCAGTTAATTACTTGGCGTAGTGCGATAGTTAGACACTACCCCCGCCTCTTAGCCCTGTATAGCGGCTTGCCGGCGGCATAAATAGAAACCATTCATTCATTCATTCAGGACGGAGGAAATAAACGGCACGTAATCTTCACGTGGCAGTGCACGAAGCATCGCCATCGAACAGAGCTCGTCATCGAGCATTTCGAGGGTATAGACAGGCTTGAGAACTCCGTCCGGTCCGAGGATGTGCGGAGGTCTAAGCGAGCGGATGCGTTGCATAGCTCCTTTAACACGAGTACACAGCTGCGTTAAGGTTTCGTTCTCGCGCAGGCGCACATTGAAAAGATCACTTAAAGAGTTGAAACGCGCGTTAGGCGCGGACTTCGAGTGTATCTCCTTAAGCTTTGCCCACATCAGGGCAGGTTTGTCTCGAATTTCATCTACATGAATCTTGTTTCCCTCGTCAAGCCACTGGTAAATTTCTCCTGCCGCTCGATCACTTCTGAGCAAGTAAGAATTCCAAGCATTAATGGAAGTGGGGTTATCGGGTTCGAGGAGGGGCGGCAATTCTTCGCCAGTTACGATCCGTGCTCCGCCGACTGACATTAGACGCCCGAACATGGCTTTCTCCCATTCCGTGTACTTAATGACTCCAAGTTTTGCCATTGGCAACCGTGAGATATCATCCATGATCGATGGGAATGTGGAGATTAGCAGGTGTGTGATAGTCTGGGTGGTGAGAGAGAAAACTTAGATGACGCTGCTACGTTTATGAACGGAGCGGTGTGTGATTCTACTTCGGTGTAAGTCTGTAGGGCCGGGGCCCATAACCTGTTGCAGGTGGCACAACGCAGTTGGGACAGACTAGGACCGAGAGTATCTTAGACCAGAGTACTAGTGTCCTCGTGCTTCAGAATGAATATATTGTTGAGATAAAGAGATACATACCTAGTGTCCTCGTGCTTCAGAATGAAGAAGCCAAGGACACTAGGGAAGAAAATGAACTACATATCACGTGACCGTGTTTAGGGGGCACCTCCTCAATCGTCTTCAACAAGAAGTCCGAGCGAGATTCCACATTAAGAGACATCGCGTCTGGACTGATCTTCCTTTTGAAGGGGTTTCCTGAACCTTGAAGGGTAGATACTTGACATAGATAGCCGTTCTTGATGTCTTAAATGGCAATACGTTGCGCATGGAGAAGATGACTCTGAATCCATTTGAGTTAGAGATAGGATGCAGATTAGGTCTTTATGATTCATACGGATCTGTAGATGTAGGGGTGATGGATTGGATTAGCAAAGGGACAGTATCTCTCGATAATCAGGTGTATTGAGGTGGTTTTGCACTCAAACTTCTTGCCAAAGGCGGTGGCGTTTTCGAACCTCGGTTGTGTAAGAGGATGAACGGGTCGCGTACAAGTCATCTCCCAGGAACAACAGCTGCGATGCCAGACATAGAGGTCTAAGAAGGCAGGATATTAACGCGGAAACAGCTGATCGTTCTACTAGTTTTGGGGTAAAAGTCACTTTTCATGAGTCTCTGGAGATGAAATGAAAAGAACAGAACATACAATACTTGGACCTCTATAGGTAGAAGGCCTCAAAGATAATACTGCACCTTGTACATAATGGCAAAAATATCTTTGATTTTGTCCAACCCGGATAGCATGTTCTAATTAACAAGGTCGTCGTCGAAGACGAAAGATTACCATTGCCAAGAATTATCCAAAACGACAACGAAATCAGTGATTTCTCATGTGTATCGGACAGAAGTCTAGTAAACGCTGGAGTGATCTCCGGACAACTAAGCTCTCTACTCAAAAGACTCGGACGTAGTTGTGGACGTGAGCGAAGACTTGGATTAAAGTTTGGTAAACATGACCAAAGAAACGCGTCGACTGATTTGGGATGGCGACGTGAAGGGGTGCATCTATATTTAGGTGCTAAAAATTAGAGCCACAAAAATGTTGATCTGGTCGGAACATCCAAGTTAGTCGTCACAAGCTCCAAATTCCTTCCCTCATCGGTACGTTCAAATATTTTCACACCACCATCTCCAGCAACACCCGCAACAGCTAAAAATGCCTCTCCACCTCTCCCGTCCTCAGGTCCAAACTCCATCCCCCGTGGTTGGTCAAGGCCAGTAAACACATGTCTCACGAGTTTCAGTCCTTCCTCGCGCGTGCCTGCAAGAACGTGTTCGAAGATGGCAATAGCGTCGCCGCGAGGGTCTTGAACGCCCGTGTTCCTGTTGGATACGTAGATGTAGGGCTTTGGGAACTGCCTGGTGGGTTTAGGGATCAGGATCTCGCCGGCAGCAAAATCTGCTCCCTCTGGTGGATCAGGAGGGATTATGGATGCTGAAGCGATTATGGTGGCGGTACCATTTGGCTCGGGAGGGATACGTTGGACTGTCAGGGTAGAGGCAAGTTCGTGGAGCACAAAGAGACGGTCATCTAAACCAGTTTCAGAAAAGTCTGATCAATGAGACAAATAGGTTGCTTGCTGGAAATAGCGATATGTCGGGGCCCGCTGTTCACCGGCTGGGGGATAAAACCTTGTATCTCATAATCGCCTGAGTTGCTTGAAGTCGGTGCAAGGCGCCAGATTTTGTCACCGCCCTGATTGAGATTATTCATGCACATAGACCATGGTAAAAAGAAAAGTTGAACGTACCAGATCTGGAACGAGCACCTCCGTTCCATGTTGTAAAGCCATATGTGGATGGGAAACATTGGGTGGGGCTGGTTGAGGAAAGCTTATCTCAGGCGCGGTATTAATGAATCGCGTCCCATCAGTTGGATCGGTAGGTATTATGCGACCATTTCCAGAGTTGTAGTTCAAGATGGCCACGGAATCGGTGGAAAGAGCCGTGGCAAAGGCTGGTCCATCACCTCCTGAGCTAACAGTATCAATAGCAGGCGATAAAGCACCAGTCGGGTCTATAATGAACGATTGAAGCGCGCCACTTGAAATCTCATTCACGGAACTATTTCGGTCATGAGTGTTTGGCATGCGACCAAGTAACTGATACTCACTAGAGAATACTTTTGTTGGTAGGGTGTGGAGTGATCCACGAGGGAGACTGACCAGTCGGAGAAGTACTCAGGAGGGACAACGAGGAACAAGATGTGTTGAACAGGTATGTCGCAATGAATACATCATAACCGCCAGCGAGAATGGTAAATGCAACCATGATGGATGGCAAGTATCAAGTACGGGTACGGAGGATGTGTGGCTTTGAACAGAACATTCAGGGGTTTCACCGGCTTTTTTATCTGTCGCAGAAAAGAAAATAGATTGCCTCCGCTACATGTGGCAGACAATCGAGTGCTAGTCATGGGTCATGGAATCAGATGTAAAATTGCAACAAGGAGGGGTGGGCCACCGACTCGTCTCGCCTATATTAGAAGATGAGCATTCACGAGGGCTAAATAAAATGGGCCGGATGATCCGTGAAGACAAAAGAATTTCGAACTTATGCCTTGGGTCGTGTGCTACGCGATCATCGAAGGGGAAACCACAAGGGTAAATCTTGAGGGCGAGAAATAGAGCCTTGATGTAGAAAGAAATACACAAGATAAAGACGTGATGACAATGGCTGGGCTACATATACGGGTGTTTCTGTCCCACAGACCACAGTTACTCCGTATTCGTGCGAACCTGTTGGAATCGCTCTAATTAGCCTTATCACGCCTGCTCAGCCACGAACGATTGATTGACGTAGTCAACTAATGCTTCGAAAGAAGAGATCTGACGGATCATCTTCGTTGAAACGAACAAATTTAATAAAGAAGAGAAGAAATGCACACCTCGCCAAGAGCGCCCTGACTTCAAGGGGCTTCCTCAGCCGACTCTTCAGTCGAACTTTCTTCGACGTCAACCTCCTCTGATGCTTCCGCCCTCCAAAAATTCCATTCGACTTCGTTAAGTGTCGGTGGAGCAAGGTATCTATTCGATGTGATATCCTTCTTACTGGCCACCCAATGGTCGCGGAAAGACTCGTCCTCATACATTATCTCCATACAGCTATCACATTCGCCAGCCCACAGATACGGGTTCTGACCGGGAGTATTCCAGAGCGGGAATCTTCCTCCGCCAAAGTCAGCGATTGTGATGGAGACAGTATGAAGGTGTTGCAGCTCCCTCAGGACGCGCGCATAGTGTAACTACAAAAAATGGTAAATGGTTCAACTTGAAACGGGAGAGGGAATATTCATGACATACTGGCAAGCCTCCACCGCCCGTATAAACCAACTTCTCTGGCCCCGGGGAACTGAACCTCGTAATACAACAGGTGTGACACAAACCGCACCATATCCTTTGTTGGCGGAGGCGAAGTACATTGAGATTCGGAAAGATGGTATGAATATTGAGGAAGACATTCGGAGAAGGCCATGGGATGCCGCGTATGTCGAGTTCCTTGATAGTAGGCGAAGCATGTGTGAATGGGAGTCTGTCGGAGGTATTTTTTGAACCATAGTGGGGCGTCATGTAAGGTGACAACCAATCAAGTCGAATTTTCCTGATATACTTGAGCTCACTGAGGTCCCATACGGAGGACTTTCGAGTGTTCGGTTGCACACAGTGAAGTTCTCTGGGATCCTTGGCATCAGCAATTGGGTAACGAAATGGAAGATGTACTGACCTTGTCGCTCCAGAAATTTCCGGAAACATGGACTCGAGGTCGACAATATCAAATGGAGTCTTTGCATAGAGAGTTCGAAACCATGCATTGAGTGTCTGGTTTCGATAAGCTTTTGAAGCGAGGGTAAGTGGTTCAATGGATGCCCAGTTGTGCTTAGTTGAGACGCCTATTTCTTCTGACTTGGTTGAAGAAGAGGACAGAGAAACCAAAATAATCTCATGCAGGATCTCTGGCGGCAGAGACATTGAAGAACGTTGAAAATAACAGATAAGATGGACAAGCAATTAACAACAGCCGCGGATCCGGAACAAGCTTGGAATGCTCGCCAAAAATTGACTTGTCGGTCATAAGACGGCAAGCGCATTATGACATTTGTTATGTCAGTCTTCCTCTCACGTACCAAGTATCAAGTTTCTCGTTTAATACTTAGGTAGCGGGCAAATACCTCGAAAATCATCGATCTCGGGGTCCAAAGAGCCCAAGGGCCGGCCAGTGACAGGCAGGGACAGGCAATGTATTAAATGCGCCCATTAAACTTATCCGCTGAAGAACTTTTCCACGTTGTCATCGCTGGGAATCTTCTTTGAGACGCGCTTGTGTTTTGATGGCCCTATCGATCCAATATCCTCCTCTGTAAACTAATATATAAGATTGATCAACGTGGATGATACCTCTGTCCAGCTCTTGTAGCGGTTGGTTGACGATGTTCGGACGACTTTCACCACGAGAGCGGCGGTTCGTCATCGTGCCGCTTGTTTCATTGGTTTTATCCTTCGTCCTTTACTGCCGAGAATCTCTTAATGGCTCAAGGTCCACTAAATCCTTCCCCGTCATTGTTTCGTCCGCCTCTCATGTGGATCCTCAGCCTGTATGCATCCCTCCGGCTCCGGAAGAAAAGCCAACTTACATCCTCCTTCCTCACACATACCGCGACGATGGAATTCTCGAAGTAAACCCAGGTGGTGCTCATCCAATATACGAGTTGATTGAGCTCGCAAACGCGCGGTGGAAGTCAAAGCTTACGCGCGCTAGCAAGACTCTTGACGGTGCAGTTCGGGAGTATGTAAGGCGTTACAAGCGGCGACCTCCGAAAGGGTTTGATAAATGGTACGAGTTATTCAAATTGCCGAAGGAGGCAAATTGATTAATATTCGATCAAGGTGGCAATATGTGAAGAAAAACAACGTTCAACTACCGGACGAGTACGACCAAATTTACAAAGACATAGAACCATTCTGGGGCTACCATCCTCTCGATCTTCAGCAGCTCCAAGATGAACGGGAGCTGCATACCGATACTTTTACTCTGGGTCTGAACGAGACGGACCAGCTGGAAGTTCTGAGGGTTTCCTTTGCTGAGAGTACGAATCACTGGAACCCTGATGATCTTCTTGTCGGCGCGCGCTCCATCACTGAAATCTTGAAAGACGTCGAACAAGATCTGCCGCCCTTTCGTGCTGTCATTTCACCACACGACAGCCCGACTTTGATATCAGATTATGAGGTGAAGAAGATGGCTTTGAATGCTGCAAGAAGCAGTAAATGTGCGTAAAACTCTAAGATTCCGAAAGACCTATACACTAAACTCTTTGTTAGACATGGATATCGACTCTATCGCGATCGGACCACCTCACGGTTGGCTGTCTGGCTGTTCACCTACGTCACCTGCTCGCCAAAAAAGCCTAGAAGAGTTCTCGAAGCAGAAGTCTTTCATTTATGATCATCGCAAAACCATGGATCCTTGTTTACATCCTCACCTCCTCGAAAATGTCGGAGAATTTCTCAGCCACAAAAGTCCCGGTCCCTCGCATAAAATGATTCCTCAATTTGCCTACTGTGCTACCCCAATGCACCATGACATACAAATTCCAACTCTAATTTCTTGGGTCGATGATATCCTTCCTCGCTCCGATGACCCCGAGTGGGATCAGAAACTCGACGAGCGGTTGAATTGGCGGGGAAGTAACACAGGAATGTGGCATGGGCCTAAAACGCCGTGGCAAAAGGCTCAACGCGCTCGGCTTGTCGACTTGGCGAATGAGCTAAACGGTACAGTCAAAGTCCTTTTATCGTCCTCGACCGATGACATCCGAGTTGGCGAGGGGACCGAGATCTCCAAGGGTAAGATCAATCCTTCAATGATGGACGTTGCTTTTTCCGGAAACCCTGTCGGTTGTCATGAGGAGACTTGCCCTAAATTGCGACAGCGTTATGAATGGAGAAAACGTCAGGGACCTAAAGAGACCGGTCAATTCAAGTATATCCTTGATGTGCGCTGCGTTTATCGGCGCGCGTCCATCCTTAACTGACTGATTGTTTGTATGGTAGGTCGATGGAAATGCGTGGTCTAGTCGTTTCAAACGTCTAATCACGTCGAATTCACTCATCTTCAAGGCTACTGTCTACCCAGAATGGTCAGCCGCGTTTATATCGGGTTGATCAAACGCCGACTGACAAGCATCAAAGGTTCCTTGACCGTATAGAACCCTGGGTACACTACATACCCGTACAAGTGGATTACTCTGATGTATACGATGCTTTGGTGTTTTTCAGGGGAGGCCTTTACGGAGAAGGGGCGCATGAAGATTTAGCTCGTGCAATCGCGAGTGAGGGCCGGACATGGAGTCGGACTTTCTGGAGGAAGGAAGACATTACGGCTTACGTTTACAGGTGCGAATTGACTTAAAACAGCAACGTTTCTGGTACTGATGACTTGCGCGTAGACTTATTTTGGAGTATGCACGGGTAATGAGTTCCGATAGAGATGCTATGACTTATGATGGTTAGTTAGTTAACATGTACGTATTAGCTTTACTTGTACAATACACAATTAGACGTAATGAAGAATATACTTTACGATAACTGTGAGTTTGACTTCATCCTAATAGATTTTTCATTCTAAGATAAACAAGATAAATTCCATGAGGTGGACCAGGTTCAAGTTACTTGTCATTACAGGCTGCATTTCGACATGGTTTGTAATATACCCGCAAGCTAAAGCCACAAGGCATCAGTGCAGTGGGAGTTTGCAACTCTCCTTGGTCAGATCAGCCGCGCGCTCAACGATAATGTCCACAGGTGCTTGCGTATGCCCAGCCTTAAAGAAGGGCTGATAAGAGTAAACAGAATGAAGAAGAGCCAAGACGGAAGAAGCATCGACAATACGCGGCCCCGAAGCCTCCTTGACTTATAGATAAGAATTTACGACTCCATAGCCTGGCATTCTTAGCCGACCATGGCAGTAGTCCCGGCCGGATGAGTTTCGGCTCTATTGTTTGGGTGAATATACTTGTCCAAAAAGTTCATTTGTAGTCGCATTTGCTAAACCTCCCGCTGGCCCGATGACGTAGTCTTTTGAGGGTGGCGCCGCGAGGAACCTTTCAAGCATCCGCGAAAACGCCGAACTCGGAATTCGGCAGGATGGGCGGATCGGAAATTCAAGGTTATACATACACAGTCCCTCTTGGTCATGGGAGGACTTGAGTAGTGAAAAGGGTAATTTAAACGCATGAGAGGTCGGAGAGACGACAATTGTGGCAATACAAGTGTCCTGTGCTCGGCGCCACCGCCAGGACGCAGTTCTATATATGTCGATCGTGATCAAGATCCAGCCACAATGGCGTCGACCGAAGGAATCGATCATATACAGTGGATGAATTCTGGCCAGATGCTAAACCCATGGTGACCATCAGATATATATGAATCGGACGTGACCACGCAATGTGAGGTCGACGTCATATATACACGAGTGGTCCAGACGTATGTCTCTTGTCAGCAATCCCCTCGAAGTTGCGTTGGTGGTTATACTGTTAATGATTCAGATAACATGAACATGGAAAGGAAGTGAAGTAGACGGACTTATTTAATGTGTCCTTTGAATTGCCGAACCTAGAAGTTACTCATTGCAGAGTGGCCAAACAGATCTTTACCCGTGTCTGGAAGATTGACGATTGTGTTGAACCCCGGAAGCCGTCAGGTCCCCGGCATCTCTTATGCCAGAGTTTAATAGAGTATGAGAAGCTACAACAGATCCAGGAGAGAGTATTACGACAGCAATACGCGGTTCCGATGAGGTTCGGGTGAGGATCACGGAAGAAGGATGTCAGGGTCAGCCACGCCGTCGCACTTGTTCTCGTCTGCAAACTCGACCGTGCGGATCAGAAGCTTTGCAAGCTTTGCCGAGGTCACTCGGGTGTTTAGCAGAAAGTGAACATTCGGCTGCTTGATGAAATTCAGGGTAAGTAGTATATGGCAGAACTGTTGCGTTTACCATCGTCAATGGTCACCTCGATCCACCTTTTAGAAGAAAAGTTGATTGAGTAAATGAGACATGGACCAGAGAGAAACCTCCCCGCTTACCAACTTCTGATATTATGTCTTGGTTGATAGGGAAATCGTCGGGCAGTTTAAAAGTAGTTTGTATGATGTGTGGGACGCCACTCAGACCGACAGCATTGACCCTGTCAAAACTAGGTCGAATTAACCTGTAGTGTCGTGGACATCGACTGGGGTAGTCCATCTCTCGCTCTGAAAGGTGGGAAGACATAGAACAAGCCTCGAGAAAGGGCCCCAAGACCAGCCTTCATCACCTGTTACCTTTGTGAATCTGTCGAAATCTTAATATAATTCTCGATTAAACATCCCATCTGAACGTGTCCATTAGAAACGATTATAATTGAAAATTCTGAAGATTACTTATCGAGCTGCATCCCCGGAGAATGTTCTCTCGAGGTAAGGAAATGGTGCGCCCGTCAAAATAGCTCTGTGGAGTGGTAGTAAAGTTCCAATCGTACACAGTGTTTTTCCAATGAAAATGTAAAGTAGGGCACAATAGAGTTGGGGACGTGCACGTTACTTATCGAGAAACACATGAGATGAATGAAGCAGAGTAATGCTGATAAAATCTGACGAGGTCCTCTTCCAGTGCCGAGGACATTAATATTAGCATCTTCTGTCAACATGTTTGCAATAACATTTCCTGCAGTCCCGTCTGAATAGACACAAAGGAGGAAAGACTTAAACACGACTCCCACAAGAACATCAAAAGCTGCTCATCACCAATGACTTTGAAGTTCAATTTGATTGACGCAGGTCTTCGTATTGATCATACATGGAAGCAAGGGACGTTTGAACAACTGGACACAGGATGGAAAAGTGTATCCAGAGGGGCAAACGAGCTTGTGACAGCTTTTAACGCAAGACAGCCAGCAGGTGATTACGGGTGTGAAATGTCAGATCACCCAACATAAAGACATTGCGAGGAGATTGAATTTAGAGCGGGTCAAGTTCCTCCACTGGGAGTAGCGCACGGAAGCGTAGCGAAATGTTCACGGATGAAGCTCTTGAGTACGACAAGTGACACTGAACACAAAACATACGCCATAAGAAAGTAAAGATATACCATCGGTAAACTGTGAGGAATTAGATATCAGTTTTCATGGATAGTCTCCCTGAGCAACACCCTTGTGATGAGCACGTCACGTGTTGTATGTGCAAGCTGGCCCATAGGTATATAAGCTCCAAGATATAATTTTTTTTTTCTTTGGACACCATGGTCCATTGAACCTACTCAATATCTTCTCTTCTATTTTCTGCATTTCTAGCCTTTCATCGCTCCGGGCTCCCGTTCAACAGCTACCTCTGTTTTCTACCTCGGTTAACCGCTGCTTCCAGCCAACGCGATTCACTTCTGCACCCCAGAAGTGACATCTAACCCTAACTAACCATGGGTAATCACGCTTCCAAAACGCGCTTAGAGGATTTTGGCAACTCATCCATGGGCTACAATGAAGTAGCGGCCTTTGTGAACGCGTTAGGTACTGGGCTGGATCATGTGTGCATGGACAATATATTTGTTGTACCGCTGGCCAATCTCGGATAGCCTCGCCTACAATGAAGTACCGATGCTTTATCCACATCGCTTCTCCGGAAAAGTGCTCCAATCCGATTCATGAGTCGGTCCAGTACATACAAGGCCCCGTCTGTGTCATCTCGGGACCCCTGTCCTCTTTTTCATTGCCCTCTCGTCACTTCCGCACAAAAGCGTACAAGGTGTTTTGCTCCTAGTCGCCCTCGCAAGGTGCTTTGAGCGCATCTTCTCACGCCTTGAACCGGACGACGGCAAATGAGAATTACGGAAAGGGATAGGTGACGCCGGAAACGCGCGGGCCCGCATATTATGAGGCGACTCCAGACTGGAGCACCAGAGAAGCGTCGCGGGACTATAGGGGTTTTTGCCCGGTACAGAGAGGTCACGCTCAGTTTGAATTGGCTATGTCAACAATGTAGTCCCTCAGAGTTCCGCACAAGCCTCCACGAGGCTGTTTTTACTCCTCAGAGCTACTTCTTGCACATGAATTCCCCAGTGTGGCCGTTAACGTGTTACCGCGGGTTTGATTGCCTTCTCCTTGCTCTTTGTGAGCATTATCAAGCATTCGCACAGGAAGCTGGTCGCCTGAGTCATATGACTCTTCCCTGAGTAACTTCCACGCAGGTGGAAGTCTCAAATCCCGGTGCCTTTTTTGTATGATTTTGAGCGCCGTGGGCTACTATCGGCCTCTCTGATATTCTCTTCGAATGTCGTTCATGAGAGGCCCTAGTCGAAGTCCAGAAGCGTCGGCGAACGCATCAAGAGATTCATGGCTTCGCGGTGGTTGTATACCGAGGACGAGGACAGGCCCAGGTATTGGCGAACATTAAAGGGGACGAACAAGAAAGCGGAAATTGAAGTTAGGATTCGTGGTTCGAGTTCCTGGCGAGGCTTTGACACAGCCCACGTCCACCTTCAACTGGCGTTGACCGATATTCAAACTCCATATGGCACCATTTTTTCGCTTCGATTTTGCCGTTTCCGATGCTCCCGCTTGCTGCCTGCCCCCAACTTTGCGCCCTTCTGTACTGGAAGGCCAACTACAATATTATTCACATGTTAGTAACTCAGCCTTCACTTTGTGCACTCCGTTGCGATACGACGTGGGAGGATCTCAATTCCTGTGTCATCCCATCGAAGACCTTCTGTTTTCCTGCCTTGTTATTCAGAATGAATGGCTAAGACCCGTCTTTCGAGCTTTTGAGGCACTTTGTATCTCGTTCTCCCAAGTGATGGTTTGTACTCCAGGTAACCCCTTGTCGTATCAAGGACCCGTTGGACCGACGATCTATGTCCTTGTTTCATTCGCTTCCTTGATTTTGCCTTGGCATATGGGTTGTTTGTCTGGGGCTTCGTCTGCATGTTGGTTTATCCACTCGTTTTTGAAGTTGTATTTCCCTCGGGAGGCACAACAGAGATTCGTTCTCGAGTTCATTGCGAGACCGGTAAACATGACCGACTGTGGACTGAGCTCTGGTAGGACATCTCGTGTGTGGAAGCGGGACTTGGTCGGGCTTGACTCGGATATGGTGAGGGCATCGGAAATCGTCCTTGATCGGGGAGTTACTCGCAGCCATTACCCGTAAAGGGAGACGACTATGAGTTGCAGATATAGTTCAGAGAAGGCGAGCTGTTCCTGTACGCTCTAAGCGAGAGGAAGGAAACTTTTGTGTTCATCAGGGAGGGATTGAGGCGAACCTGCATCTATCGACAGTGGACTCGATTGTGCAAGGTGGAAGGAAAAGCGGCCCGTTGTAATGACGGGACGCGATTACCGCTGGAGCAGAGGCTGGATGAAGACTTGTGTTTTGATATTGTGGCGGGGGAGACCCTTGAGGTCTCGAGAGTATGGCAGACACGTGTGGGGAACAACTTCGGTTGCGAACCTTTGTCGGGTGTCTAAGCGGTGTGGATGATGTTTATCCTTCAACTGTATTGAGGAGGACTGTGTGTCCGATGACTCATGCCGGTCAATTTTTTCCAATTCCTGCGCCTTTCGTGGCGCAAATGTCTCAGCAACGATCTGACAAGGTGTCGTCGTTGCGTCAATCGTGACTCTCTTTGTCCGTAGATAACTGATAGAAAAATTCTAGGGGGCAGATCAGTCAAAGAGGATCATGGACTGCAAACGTTCAAGCAGTGTATTTTGTCATGAAAGCCAATAACATGTTGTATGCATATTTATAGAAAGTTAGATTCAGACCAGCGGATTGCTCGGCGTGTTACTGAAGGCCTGAGTTTCAAATGATAAGTACAAACAAATCAAACAAGGCAGGCGCCGTTATTTCCTTCGTCTTCTGTTGTTCTGTTGCCAGCCAAGGAATGAGAACTACATTGATTGATCTTCCCTCACTCAGATCTCGGTTTGACGTCTGTGTGTGTCAGAGGCTGAATTTCTTCGGGGTCCTAATGTCAGGATTCGATTTAGAAAATAAATCAAAAAACCAACATCAAAGTTAAGTTACCTATCGAACATTTGTCCTCTTTTATACTAATCTAAGGCGACTAAAATAGTCCGTATTTCCTATGAATAGAGAATAAAATGATAGTCCTTTGAACGAGTAAAATCACAAGTACTACTAGTAAAAACACGAGTGTCTACGAATGTCTGCGAATATAGGAATAAGTGGGGACGCAAATAGGGAGTTTGTTTTAGGGGAACGAGCAGGTGCAAATGCAGTCCTAACACCTAAGCGGTCGGCAGTCGAAGGTCGTGTTGGCCTTGCCGTTGTAACAAGAAGTGCTTGTTGTGAAGGTCCCACTGGATGTACCACAGTTTGTCAAGGTTGATGGAGTCTGCGTGACCCTCGATCCATACCCTCGGCGAAAGCTTCTTCTTTTCTTCGGAGATAGATTTGGTGATATCCTCTTGTTGCACGAAATTGATAATCAGGTAATCAGTGATGGGCATGTCTTTGTATCGTCCGGTTCCTTCAAATCTGGATTCACGTTGCGCCAACTTATCACCATTTCGGAGTAGCTCAACTCCAAAATTCTCTGGTAGGAACCAAAAGTCGATTGTGCCAGGCGAACCGAAACAACTACCAACTTCGGGGTCACATTGCTGACCAGGAGCGAGAAATTTCTTTGTCGAAGAATGGAACTCGTGTTGCAGGGCCGCTTCATGCTCCTTTGTATTTTGTGTAAGATAGTTCAATTGCTGAAGATGTTCAAGCTTCATATTCTGGAGTATCCGCAGAATCATATCATGCAGGGGCAAGGAACTGAGCTGTCCGGGAGTGTCAGTTTTCCAATGGTCCAGCAATTGATAATGAATGAATTTCGAGACGAAGAACCATCCACAGATTGTTGGCGTGACAAAGTGATTATCGATCAGCTCCTCGAGAGCAAGCTCATCACTAAGCCCATCACTTTGTGCCTGCCTTCCCCTGGTGAGCAAACCGTCCGAGCTGAGCAGCATGATTTGCAAGATCTTGCGTGCTTCAGCTTGATATTTGAAATGTGTCAAGGAGCCCAAGCTTGAAAAGGTTCGGGATGAACGTAATGCAGAAATGCCACATCTTGCGATGAAGAGCAGACAAGCATTTCGCTTCGCGATCGGATTTGACAGGTATGGTTCGGCATTGAGGTTGACCTCGGGGTTTGATGCATTAAGATATTGCAGGAGTTCGACTGTAAGTCCCACGTGGCCACCAAGAAGGGCATTGATGTATTGAGAGGCATACTGATCAATTGGCAAGCCTTTTCTTCTCAGGTTGTAGGTCTCGTACATGGCCTTCAGCTCGTTAGAATCCAGTAATAACGTTTGAAAGTCAACTGGATGTATTTCGAACGGTGTTTGTGCCCCTGTGCGAAAGGTTCGAAGAAAAGAAGATTGACCCTCGCCGCAGATGATTACATAAACCGGCCAATATTTTGACTGTAAGACCTTGAGAGTCTGCCAGAAGGGGTGGAACCGACCCAACTCGTTCATTTGCTGCACCTCATCGATGACAAGTAGGCGAGGGCTTGCTTTCGGATCTGTATTCTGCAGATTGAGTAGCCAACGCCATCCATCGCATACCGGTGCTGTTGCATGGCTGATTTACTCCTTGTAGACCAGCCCGCTGAGTGGTCATGCGCCGGGCATCCTCAACATCCTCAGGGGAGAGACAATAGTATTGGCTATCAGCAAAGAGATACTTGTATCGCGTGGCCAGTTGTAGCAATGACTGTCTTGCCGGTGCCAGGCGGAGCTTGTATGTAGAGTACGTGGTGAACTGAAAGGGCTTGAAGAATGGAATGATGAGCTTGACTGCGGAAAATCTCGGGGCAAACGTCTTCTTCAGAGAACGAGGGACATGGGGTGGCAGGTGAGGTTGAGTTACAGATGATACTGTACACGAAACCGTCCTGCAGACTGTCACTCATTGTGACGGGCGTGCCTTCTGTCCACCTCCACCGGCTTTGTCTGACAGTAAAGCGAGTCAGGTCCGTGTATTCCCTACCAAGGTATTCATATAGTTTGGCTGCTTTTGTATTAGCCGCGAACGAAAGATCGAGCTCATGATTGAGGCCCACTATGGCCTGATGCGAAATGACGACATGGATCGAAATAGTAGGTTCGAATCCTGGAGCAGATTGCAAGAATGAGATGAGGAGCCTTAAGAAGATCAAATGTGACTATTACCCTTGGTCAAACCTTTCACCTCCACCATGAAGTGGAGTCGCCTTGCGCTGACTGGAGACGTGCTCCAGCAGTCAGAAACAGGCCAGGTTTCATCAAGTGGATATGCCTTTCCGTACTCTGCGGTATCTTTCAGATCCTGAAAGTGACTGAAGCTTAGCAACCCGGGCTCTGACATCGGAAACTGGTGGGTCTTACCCTGATTGCGCTTATCTCAGTGTCTGGTATACCTTCCTCCTTCTCTTCTTTGCGGGGGTAATCTTTATCGGATGGAGCATTCTAGTAAATGTAGATGTTAGCATACAGATGGTAATACTTTAGACGGTCTTGTACAGCCTTACCTCGTCCAATTTGTAGAGCAGCAGCCTACTTGCATCACACTGGATCTCAGAGTTCTCCTCTTCTTCATGTCATTGATGTCGTCAGTGGGAGCAATGCGTACATTGAAAGTCTCGTCCTGCCCGACTATTATCCCTTTTAACTTGTACATGTCGTTGCTCTTCGCTTGGGATATGGTGCGCGGGTGCTGCTGTGGGGTTCGGATGTGCCTCGGTGAGAGAGTCGGCTCAGAGGTGAAATTTAGCTGTGATGTCATCTAATTGCTCCTATATGAGACATACAAGTTATGACCGAATGGATGACGTTGGCCGTAGTCACTCTCTTCTCTCGACAACGACTTCATCAAGCATGATTTCAATCACCTTCACCAAACGCGCTCAGAAACACCTTACGCCTCAGATCATGGACAGAATTCATTGTGCATTTGCATCAAAAGAAAATATCGTTCTCAATGCTTTGGCTGATTTGAAACCAGATAGTTTCAGGGTCAGTATGTGAGTATCCCCACGTATACTGTCTGTCACCTCACTATGTTAAATTCCTTCATCTGGTCCCCACGATCTTGATCTTTCGGAAGGACATCCGTACTGGCCCGTCGACGTCCTAGTAAAGGACAATTACGACATTGATAGACCTGTGGCATGCCTTCATCTTTATCAACACAATTATACATTTAGTTCGAGGATGCAGCCTCGCACCCGAGCTGTAGATGTAAGCATCGATCCCTACAATGAGACGGGGATACTGACTTACTTTGCCTTAGGCTTACAATCTACAGGTGGATGTAGTAAATGCACAGCAACGTTATGACCGTGCTCTTGAAAGATTAGCAGAAGCAGAGCGGATCGTGCAACAATCGTGGGAGGACTATATCAGTGGAAATTAGAATTAGAGCTAGCAACTAAGTAAACTAGTCTAGATTGACTTTATGTGATTTAGTGAAGACGGTATCTAAAGATGTCCACCTCAATGAACTTTCGATGTGGTTCTTGACTCTTCAAGTGATATATGTATTGAGTCATTTACAAGCCACAGTAACTCTTATTTCCTCCAATGAGCTTCTGACGTCGTAAAAAGAGAACAAGGAGGAAATTTTAATACCGGGTCCAAATGGGGAGAGCTCGGTAGAGCCGGTCCCGTGTTTATTGCTCGTATACCAGTGACAGTATGCGGCTATTCGCCTATAACGTTGAAAACGAATGAGTGAAACGATGAAGGTGGTTGTCACTGGCATACAGTACTCATCGACCGGTCTGATCGACAACTGTAATCGAGGTTAGTAGTCACTAAGCAATGTGCTCGGGTGACTTTACCTCAGTTAGTCTCGGCATTATGTCTGCGTGTGCATGGACAGCTCGGAGACCATAATGAGTCGTTGCTTTAGCAACAATATTAGTGCACTAGCACCAGTTTGTGTGAGGAAACAGACCTAGGAAGAATAGCTACCAATCTATGTTGAGATCTCGCGTCATAGTCACCGTGCGCACTGATATAGTCAGGGTCACGGTCAGGGTCATATGGAAAAATATGAGAGTATATTATCAGACGGCAGCAACAATCACCCTCAGTTACTTGTACAGAAACTGAGGGTGAGTGTGCAGTTTACCTACAAAACTATGGACAATGGACTTACGCATACCGTAGAATAACCCCCGTGTTTCTTAGGTATGCGAATAGAGTTACTTGTACAGAAACTGAGGAATAACCCCCGTGTTTCTTAGCGCCCACTTCTAACAGGTTATGGGCTTGTGCTGCGCTGCCCTTTAGAAGTGACGTTTAAATTTTGTTTAACCTACGAGCCACTGCCGTGCTCGTTAACTACTGGACCGATTGTCCACTGCGTTGACTCAACAAGTTCCTGTTTGCTATGGCACCTACGAACGAAGACGCTCCGGATTCCCCCGACACCCCCTCTGCTGCACAAATTGCTGAGATGCGATCCGTAGACAACTCTGCTAACCCCACGGTCCTCCCGGTCGGCAAAATAACATCATCATGGACTGGCCATATCCTGGACAAGGACGACGGCAAATATGCCGAGTGGGCTTACACGATGAAGCTTGAACTGTCGATGGTCCAACTGTGGGATTACGTCTTCGACCCCATACCGTCGCCACACGCCACGTACGAGCCACGAGCCTATCGCTTTTGGATGTCGAATCGCCGTCTTGCATGCTCATTCCTGAAGCGTGCATTATCCTCGTCCGAGCAGAAACTGTGCACTGAGGAGGAGGATCCCGAGGCCCTGTGGACTTATTTGAAGGCCCGTCATGGTGGGGCTGTCCCAGTAAAGCAGGTCAGACTCCTACAGGAAGCCCTTACCGCGAAGTGTAGCCTGTCCGAGCCGCTGACTAAGACGGTCGATACAATCTTCGAGAAGATTGACCGCGCATTCGATGCAGGGGAGGTGACGAAAGACTTGCTGAAGTCTATAGCCGTGTTATCTGCGTTATCCAACAAATCCTTTGCCCACATACGATCCATCATCTCTCGTGACCTAGGGCAAGCCAGCGACATCTCGAAATATGGCCCAACCAAGATCAGGCTCTTCCTGGAAGGGGAACAGACACTTCTCGAGGCGGACAAACCATCTATTGTACCCACAGACTCTGCCCTCGCCACCATTCCTAGCAAGACCTCCCGATCAAAAGACATTACCTGCACGGCTTGCAAGGCTCGTCAGCGCCCGGTTCACGTCTATACCGGTCATACTGTGCCATGGTGCATCCTGGAAGGTGGTGGCATGGCGGGAAAGTCGGTTGAGGAGTCGAAGAAGGCACGCTTAGCGTTCTACGAGAGCAAACGGAAAGAGAGAGAAAAGAGGGACAAGGCAGTCTCGAAGATCACCTTCACCCCAGCGGGCGGCAGTGCATTCACTCTGGAGGGTGATCCGGCGACCATAGCGGCGTATCTCGCCACGCAGACACCTAAGACGACTAGCACCGAGAAGGCGGAATTCGCTGGTCTCAGTTCGGATACGCTACCTGCTGCTGGATTCCTCGCTGACGTAGAAAACCTGGAATTTGATGCGTGGATTGTCCTTGAGGAGGAGCATGCATCTACTTCTAAGACAGAATCCGAAGAATGCGCAGACAGATACAAGACCAATACCACACTCACCAAAGACCACGAGTTAATCTTATCTTGTCAAGATCAAACGTCAGAACCATTCTATCTCGACTCAGGTGCTACAGCTCATATTTCCCCGAATCAAAACGACTTCATTAAGATAGACCCAATCCCTGCAAGACATATACGAGGAGTGGGAGGTGCATCTATTGCAGCAATCGGTGTAGGAACGATCCGTGTATACGTCGCCGAAGGAACATATATTGACCTAGAGAATGCATTATACGTGCCAAAATCCACTGTTCGCCTCCTATCGATTAGCAGGATAACTCGTGATCATGGAATGTCTGCAATGTTTGATGACACCAGAGTCTCCTTGATGAAGAAACTTAGCGGAAGACCGATGGCCACTGGAACTCTCATCCCTAACCGCGGCCTCTACATACTCGACACTGTGACTGATCACGCGCTTGCTATTCACGACTCACCCAACTTACTATCATGGCATCTTCGTCTGGGACACGCGAACTACCAGTCTATCCTCCAGATGGCGCGTGCGGGCATGATTGAAGGTATGCCCCCTACATTCCCTTCCAAACCTCCCAAGTGTGACCAATGTATCCTTGGAAAACAGACCAGGACACCGGTACCAAAGGAGCGTGAGGAAGGGGAAGGGCATAGGGCTACGTCGAAGCTTGAGAAAGTCTGGGTAGATTTGACGGGGCCAGCAGCAGTAACATCTCGCACGGGTAATAATTATATCATGAACATCGTTGATGATTATACAAATAAACCGTGGTCAATCCCGTTAAAGTCAAAAGACGACAGCTTTGGTGAACTCAAGGCATGGATTCTCGCACGTGAAAACGAGACGGGCTTGCGCTTGAAAATATTGAGAACGGGCCGTGATGGTGAGCTCAATGGGGAACAGCACAAAGAGTGGTATCGACAGAGAGGAATTCTCTTAGAGGTTGGAGCACCCTACACTTCAGCACATATGGGCAGGGTGGAGAGGATGCATCGTACGCTAGGAGGCAAGGCACGCACGATGAGAATCACTGCAAGATGTCCACCTTTCCTGTGGGATGAATTCTATTTAACAGCTGCTCACCTCCATGGTAAAACGAAGACTTCCACCATTCGCGATGTCACACCCGATGAACTATGGTATGGGAAGAAACCCTCATATTCATATATACGGGAAATCGGCTGCAGAGCGTTCGTCCTTATCTTAAATCGACACAACCCTAAAATATTCGAACGTTCGATCGAATGCGTACTAGTCGGCTACGATGCAAACTCAAAAGCCTACAGATGCTATGACCGCACAACAAAGAAGGTCTACAGTACGTACCACGTACGATTCATCGAAAGTCATAACAACACTTCATCCCCTTTACTCGAAAACCATCTTCCACCAAACAACAATAATGCAAACACCGATTTTCCGGACATGCCTTCGATTGCTGAGAGCGCAACAAGTACTCCGAAACAACCCCTATCCAAGGATGTTGATGATGAAATACCGAGAATACCTGGACCGATACTCGAACTACCAGGAGAAAACCCTCCCATAATACACGAAGAACCAATAGGCGAGCATCAACAAGTAGAAGAACCAGCTGTTCAACCACAATTACGACGATCAACGAGAACAATCACACCTACCGAAAAAGTCGATGCAGGGCAAAACCGTGAATCTCGGACAGACAGAGCAGTAAGAGAGTCTAAGGAGGCTGCAGAGCGAGTCAGGCAAAGTAGAGCAGATCGACGATTAGCTGGAAACGAACAGCAGCCAGAACCACAAGCGGAGGAAATCGAGCATGAACCCGGCATCGAACAAATACTCTCAGCGATCAACACGGATGGGAATACACCATATATCCTACCTGGAGCAGATCTCGACGCGCCAAGAACCTGGGAGGAGGCGCAGAACTGTGTGGATAAAGCGAGATGGATCGAGTCATACAGGGAAGAGCTAAACTCACTCAGAGAGATGGGAGTCTGGACCTTAGTCCCACGGGAGGACGTACCCCACGGACACCGAATTCTGAAGGGACGACCAATATTCACCATAAAGCGTGATGAAAGAGGAAAGATCACAAGATTCAAGACACGACATGTAGTACAGGGTTTCAACCAAATATATGGAAAAGACTACACACGCACGACCTCACCGACAGCACGCGCGGAATCCTGGAGAATAATGTTACATCTGGCAGCATCTTTGGGATGGGAAGCTACTCAGATCGACGTCAAGACGGCCTTCCTGAATGGAATCTTACCGGAGAACGAGAGGGTGTATATGGAACAGCCAAAAGGGTTTGAAGAGAAAGGGAAGGAAACATGGGTGTGTAGACTCATGAAAGGCCTATATGGCATGAAACAAGCAGGACGAATTTGGAATAAGACTCTGGACGAACGGATGTGCAACTGGGGATTCACACGACTTGCATGCGAGGCTTGTGTATACCACAGAACGACAGCAGATGGTACAGTGATAGTGGGAGTGCACGTGGATGACTTTCTGGCAATCTCCAGTGCTAAGGAAGCAGGAGAACAATTTAAACGTGAGCTAGCGAACGCATGGACGATTGTGGACCTAGGCACGCCGAAACACATACTGGGAATCACAGTGAATTGGGAACGAGAGAAGAATCGCGTTCACCTCTCGCAGACGGCCCTTATTGACAAACTTACTCAACAATTCGGGCAAGCAGATGCTACACCACTTTCCACCCCGATGGAACCAGGGATGAAACTACGGCGTACAGACCCGACTACGTTATCGGACGCTGAACGTGGGCGAATCGCTCGTTTACCCTACAGACAACTGGTGGGGGGTCTACTGTGGCTGGCGATTTCCACGCGACCGGATATCCAATATGCGGTACAACAACTTTCCCAATACCTTGACTGCTACACCTATACACACTGGAACGCTGCTGTGAGGACCTTACGATACCTGAAGGGAACAAGAACCCTGGGGATATCTTTGGGCGGTGATAACCCCATACGACTTGTCGGATTTACGGACTCAGACTGGGCGAACTGCCTAGATACAAGGAGAAGCGTTGGCGGCTATGCCTGGACACTGGGCTCTGGGGTGATCTCTTGGGCAACACGAAAGCAACGGACAGTCGCGGCGTCATCATGTGAGGCTGAGTACATGGCAGCTTTCGAGGCTGCGCAGGAATGCATATGGCTGCGTTCGTTACTCGAAGCACTGGGACATGAGACAGAAGAAGCAACAACGATACTTTGCGACAACAACTCTGCAATCAACTTATCGGAGGATCCCATGTTACACCAACGAGTCAAACACGTCGACATCAAGTACCACTTCTTGCGAGAACGAGTCGCGTCAAATGAGATTACCGTTCGCTATATCAACACAAAGGATAACGTTGCGGATATATTCACAAAGGCATTAGCTGCCCCACAATTCGTCCGACTACGCGATCTCCTAGGGATGACCCAGCATTCCACGCGAGGGGGAGTCGACTAATCAGTGCTCGCGGTGAGGAGGAGTGTTGAGATCTCGCGTCATAGTCACCGTGCGCACTGATATAGTCAGGGTCACGGTCAGGGTCATATGGAAAAATATGAGAGTATATTATCAGACGGCAGCAACAATCACCCTCAGTTACTTGTACAGAAACTGAGGGTGAGTGTGCAGTTTACCTACAAAACTATGGACAATGGACTTACGCATACCGTAGAATAACCCCCGTGTTTCTTAGGTATGCGAATAGAGTTACTTGTACAGAAACTGAGGAATAACCCCCGTGTTTCTTAGCGCCCACTTCTAACAATCTATTGTCTCACTCCGTCTGCTAAGCGCAAGGGCGTGTAAGACAATGGGGTGTTTCCTGATGTATCTCTGGAAGGCGTCTGAAGACCAACACCTAGTTGCTTGGATTACAGAGGGTGGTGCTCCAATCTCAGCAAGGAAGGTTGCACCTCCAGCACGTAGAGATTGACCAGCGATATCGTTATTGAAGAAGCTTCGCAAGCGGCGTATGAAAAAAGATCGGGTGGGTGACGAACCATCTTCCCGGAGCCACAGTTCCCGACGCAGTGGAAACTTAGAGCTGCGGTTGTTCCAGTACCGTATGAATTGTCGTCATGGGTCAGATGCGTGGCGAGTTTTTCGAATATAGACTAGATTGCCTTCGAAAAAGGCATCAGCCTTGTGCGTCGGTAGGAAGAAAGAAAAATGGTCGTATTCGATGTTGACAGAGCGCGATGTGATAGTCTTCCGATAGTCTTGTAAGGCTACGTCATCTGGGCACGTCATTTCTCCAAGACGCAAAAGGCCATGGAAGCCGGTGCAGAGCATAGCAATGAAAAGTAAATCGTCGTGTGAGGGGTTCGAACCGTAATGAGTAATGACTCGGACAATATCTTCACGAGTCAAGGCGTGCTTCCGCTGGGTCGCAGATGAGAAGCGTTTTCTCGAACCTGATAGTGTCTTCTTCACAAGTGGGGAATTGCGTTCACTGCGAACGTTCGGAAAATAAATTTCGAGTTGGTTGCATATACCAGACAAGTAAACCGTGATAGATTTTGGGTCAATATGATGGGACATATATGCCACATAGAGGGATAGCGTGTCAGCGGTAGGCTTTGTTTCGAGGTGGTGAAGTTTTATAAAGTTGAGGTAGGAATTGAGAGCCGAGCCGTAGGATTGAAAGGTGGCATCGCCGATTCCGTAACCAAGTGCGATGGAGCGTTCTCTGATCAAACGCTCCTTTGACCAAGCAACCCGGCGGGGTTGCCTGGGTTTCACGGTAGGTATAATCATTTTTCTATCGCCCCCAGCAGATCTCGAGGGGGTACGAAGTTGTAGATGGCAATTGTCGGCTGTAAGGCCCTAACGTCTTCGAATCGATGCCTAGACAGGAGATCTGCGATAGTGTTGTTTGCTCCTGCAATGTGAAGAACCTTGAGTTTGTGGTCTCGCTCCAAAAGGATATCAACCGCAAACTTGAGCAAGGGGTTATAGAGAGGTTGAGCATGCAATGAATTGAAAATGTCGACCGTGTTACTGTTGTCGGAGTAGATTACGATTCGTTGGGGTTTATGCAGGAAAGAGTCGGCGTGTTGCAAGGAACATACTACCGTCAAAGCTTCCAGAAAGAAAATGAGGTCTGGAGGGGTATTATTTCCCACTGGACAATAATACCCACGTACCAAACGTGGGTACCAGAAAGCAAGACCTGTCGGGCATGCATCGCACTCAATAATGAGATCAGCATCTGATGGTTCCCAGGCTTGAGCATTCAGAAGAAGTGTGCCATCGCAACGCTCAAAACGATCTGCTCCCCAAATTAGATCAGCCCTGATGCTTGTGTTGCACCAAATTCTTGCATTTGGGTTGTCTGGGACTGAGTTCAGTTTTGCGTAGACGTTTGAAAGGCATGGTGCTAGCAGTGGAAAAACATTCAGGCCCCAATTTACCCATCCAGCCAACCGTTGCCATTCCCTTTTGGTGTAGTGAGTGGATCTTTTTTTGTTGTACGACGTAAAGCGACGAATTTCTTTGATAAGGTCTTGTTTGGCCTCTAGCGGGAGTGTCATTGACATAGCGTTAGGATCTACCAAAATACCGATAATCGTTAGCGGAGAACCAAAGACCTGCTTCTTTTGTTTATGGGGTACGCCAAGATCATCCCATAGCCGCAGGAGATTGACTTGACTCTTTGGCATTGACTGCTGGTATGGTTCATAGAAAGTCATGTCGTCTTCATCATTAACACCATAAGAATCGTCGTTGAAACACAAAGGGTCTGACACCTCATACGAGTCCTGAGCGGACCAGGTTATAAGGCTGTTGACCAAACCCCAGCAGTTGAGTGAAGCACGTCCACCAAAACAGTTGCAGCGATCGATATGGCGTGAGTTGTCAATCATCACTACTTGCTTGACTTGCCAGCAGGGGTGCATTGGAATCAAACGGTAAGCATTGGCGACATCGGATTTCCATAAGATCAAGCGTCGGTTGCATGTACGGCGAATTTTGAGTAGCTGACTCCCCAAATGCTTCATATTATCCATAGGAAATCCACTGATATTTTCGTATTTTATCATCGAGTTCAAAGAATGCGTGCCCGCAGATTGGTTGGTAACCAGACGGAGATCGGATGATTTGGGTTTTGGTACAGCATGAATGGGAGAACTGTACATGCCATCGAACAATTGACTGCCAAAATTGGGGGAAAAACGACCTGCATCAACTTCAATATCGCGCTGCTTCCGCAAGAAATTAGCTTCGATAGGGTCTGCTGGGGTTCCAAGTGACATGTCACATGTTAGTGGATAAGTGGAGGGTTGTGTGTCCGCAAAAGGCCAGAAACCTTCCTTGAGGCTCTTTAATACTGAATTTACGAAAGGACGGTTCGGATGGTGTTGAACAAGGCGTTCGAAAACTTCAATACGGATGGGCATTACTAATTTGAAAAGATTGCTGTGGTTTTGAATTGTAGTGGTGACACGGGAGTTGTTAAGTTCATCATTAGGAGGTGAAGGAAGAGGTTTGGCTGTAAGAGACCATTGGATTAAAGTGGGAGGAAGTGGTCGAGCGAAATCGTAATAGTTGAACCGGAGGTATTTGGGAACGTTTCCCTTCAAGACTTCAATTCGTGATGTTTTGCGGACACTCTGTTTTTCGATGGTTTCCTCCACACCTCCGGCACACATGCCTCCAGAAACATTTGCTGGCATCGAAAGGACATTCAAGATTCGTGTTCCACCTCTTACAGACTGCCCTGCTATTACTCTGTGATCCTCCACCTCCACTTGATCGATTGATGGCTGATTTCCCTCCACCTTTTCGCAATGATCCGCAATGGTTCATTCCTCCAGTGTCGAGGATGGCATCCCGGAGATCATCGAACATTCCCCTGTCGGTGAGTAACATTTTTGTCCCAGCTCCAACTCGTGCTCGGACAGCCTTTTCAAACTCGATGACACTAGCATGTAGTCCTGATGGCTTGGCAGAGAAGAGGCCGACGATGTAGCGGTAATGGTTTGACCATTCCTCTCTTTGGTTGGGCCATGCAAAACCGAGGGCTTCTCCATAGAGGTTTGCTGCGACAGTCCATTGTCCAAGGTCCTCGACTCTTTGAATCGGATCGCTGTAGCCAAGGATGATCTCACAATCTCCGATATGTCCTCGATTCTCCCAAGGAGCTCCGATATGGTGGATAGAGGAATAGATGGCGTCGAAATCTGCAAGTTCTCCTCTAAAGAGTTTATCCCATTCTGTTGATGGGAAGTTGCAGGGAGCTGCTCGGGACACAGTGATCTGTCGTTTGGCTGCAGTGGGGTTCTCGAGGTACAATTGAAGCAGCTCTCTGTTTCGGACACATCGAGGGTCTTCATTTTCTCGAGCAAGTCTCTCTTCTTCATACCAAGGGAAGGCGGTCTCTCTAACCTTTGGCTTCTTGATTTTCGTTCTACTCCTTTCAGCACCAGATCCATATGATCCTTCTGTATCGCATGACTCATTGTCTTCGTCTGACCCTTGCTGGACCAATCGAGCTCGGCGGGCAGGCAAATATCCTCCACTGGTTTCCCCTTGCTCGAAATGGTTGGCATTGGTTCTATTCTCTTCAGGAGACTGCAACTCGGCGTTCTGTCTGTACTGCTCACTTCGCTTTTCAGCCTTTTCTCAGTGCAAGGCTCGCTTTCGTCGTAATCTCTCTTTCTTTTCAACGGAGTCGAGTATCCCGAGATAGCCGGTGAGAGCCTGTCGAGTAAGGTTCTCTGCAAGGTCTGACTTCCGGATTCTTTCGACGACAGAGGCAATGGCGTCAATTCTTGTTCGCTGTCCTCGCCGAAAACTGTCGACGATGCCTTTGAGTTCGTCAAAGATTTGCTTCTCCTCTTCAGACAGCTGTGCTGCTTCTGGGGTAGAGTCCCGAGACGCTCGGCGAGGCTCGGCCGGGGCATGAGCTCCTTCTCCAGACTGGTTTTCGGAGAGGTTTTCAGTGAATGTTTGGGAGGTAGGGGGGTCAGGTTCTCGAGCCGGTCCAGTAACCGTGCGCTGAGGAGTGGAACTGGAGGCTTGTCTACCATGCGAACTCATATATCAGGGCGATACAAAGCGCGATACGAAGTGTATTGAGTTGTAACGATTGCGAAGCCACGTAATACAAAAATATACTACGTCGCGGTACTACGAGCGTTGAGATTCAGGAAAGAACTAAGTAAGTAGAAACCCACCTAGGGAGCAAGCGTTGAGATTGGAAAGAATACCAATGTCTCAACTCGCTCCCTAGTGGGTAAGCACGTGAGTCCCGCGACTCTGTGCACATTGGCCTCGTGAAAGTTTTACTTTAACACAGTAAATAAGTGGTGAGACCAACGTGAGGTCCAATATCTACAGATATTAAGTATCATTTCTTACGGATGATGTTCGGTCTGCGCATTATAAGAAGATGCAAACACGTTATCTCCTCGGAGGCTGTCAGGTAAGAAGCTATAGATAATCTTTGAAAGGCGGTACGCTGTCTGGATGTAGGAACTCCACTAGATATCAAACCGTGAACCGTGTACTTAGATATGACCATAACAAGACTCGGTCGGAAAAGTTCCATTCCACGTCGTCGAATGTCTGTGGAGCAGGTATCTATTCGCTGTGATATACTTTTTGGCCACCCAATGGTCCCGGAAGGACTCGTCCTCATACATTATCTCCATACACCTCTCACATTCGCCAGCCCACAGATACGATTTGTGTTCGGGAGTATCCCAGAGCGGGAATCTTCCTCCACCAAAGTCAGCGATTGTGATGGAGACTGTATGAAGGTGCTGTAGATCCCTCAGGACACGCGCATAGTGTAACTTACGAAAAATGCCAAATGGTTTTAAATTAAGGAGAAGGAATAGTCATGACGTACTGGCAAGCCTACGCCGCCCGTATAAACAAAAATGCCAAATGGTTTTAAATTAAGGAGAAGGAATAGTCATGACGTACTGGCAAGCCTACGCCGCCCGTATAAACCAACTTCTCTGGCCCCGGGAGCTAAACCTCATAATACAACATGTGTGACACAATTCGCACATTGGCGGAGGCGAAGTACATTGAAATTTGGAAAGATGGTATGAATATTGAGGAAGACAGTCGGAGAAGTCCATGGGGATGGCACGAATATCGAGTTCGTTAATGGTAGGCGAAGCATGTGTGAATGGAAGTCTGTCGGAGGTATTTCTTGAGCCATAGTGGGGCGTCATGTAAGGTGACAACCGATCAAGTCAGAATTTTCCTGAGATACTTGAGATTTCTGGAGTAACAAGGCCAGTACACTGGCAGCGTCCATTTAGTTACGCGATCAAGGAACCCAGAGAACTTCATTGTGTGCAACCGAACACTGGAAAGTCCTCCGTATGGGACCTCAGTGGACTCCAGAAACATTGGTTCGAGATCGACAATATCAATATCAGCTGCAGTCTTTGCATAGAGAGTTCAGAACCATGCATTCAGTGTCTGGTTTCGATGTGCTTTTGAAGCGAGGGTTTTGAGGATGGACTTACCCAACCAACGGCTGGACATTAGATTAAAACAAATAAGGTTTATCTGTAAAGTTCAACTATACATACAAATAACAAGTTAGATTCTCAGGAGTCACGGCACAGTAGCAAGATGACTGAGTCATACCTGTAGATACAAATAACAAATTAAGATCTACAGGGGAAATAAATCAGCAAGGTATAAAATAGAGAATCGTGCCCCCTCAGGAGTCATCACATGGTAGTGAGACGATTGAGGGGCATGAGGATTTGTGTATGTTGTATTTGCAGCTACAAGAAATAAAGTTTGAATGAAGCTTAGCAAATAAAGGTGATTGTATGGTGGTGGAAGTGGCGCAACATATGAGGGAAGACAAACAAGGAAGATATCCGAAAAAGGAAAAAGTAGGGGTTTGATATTGACAAATACCGATTGTGTAGCCACACATGGGTGCAGAGAGAGGGGTATAGAAAAAGAAAAAAAGTCAGAACATAAACAAAATAAAAATATCGTACTTTTGTCTTTGGGTTGGTTGTGTAAGTCCATACTCAACAATCTGATATAGTGGACCGATGTACGGTCATTGTAGGCTCAAAGTGATTGTTGCGTCAACAGCTACTCTCTTGGTTCACTGTGATAAAATTCCAGTGGAGGCATTAGGTGGAAAAGAATCATGAAATAAAGAATCACAAATGTTCAAGCAGTGCATTCTGCCAGGAAAAGCAATAACATGTTATATACATATCGTAGAAAATTAGAACCAGACCAGCAGATTGCTCAGCGTGTCACTGAAGGCTCCATTTCTCTTTAATCAGGTCGGCAGCACGTTCAGCGATGATGTACACGGGCGCTTGGGTGTGCCCAGCAGTAATAAAGGGCTGATAAGAAATAACAGTTAAAGGGATTGAACGGAGAGGGGCAAGAGACCAACCATGACTGAAGCATCAACAATTCGCAATCCCATAACCTCTTTGGCTTGTAGATCAGGATCTACGACCCCAAAACTAGCATTCTTGGCCGACATGGCAGCAGTTCCAACCGGATGAGCCGGAGAACCAGCGTTCTGACGGATAAACTCGTCCAAAAGTTCGTCTGTAGTTGCATTTGCTACGCCGCCTGCGGGCCCGATGACGTAGTCTTTCCAAGCAGGCGCTGCGAGGAACCGACGGGCGCTTTGAACTGCTTCACGCAAAGCGAAACTGTCAAACTCGGAAGTCAGGTATCGAGGGTCAATTATCGGCGGGTCAAAGGGATCGGAGGAATGTAAGGAAATGGTTCCTCCTGTCATAGACATCGATGTTTAGAGATGTTGCATTGTACGTAGGAAACAGAACGCACGGGAGGCAGGAGATACAACAATCATACCGACACTAATGAAGTGTCCTGCGCCTGGTGACGCTCCAAAGCCGCCATCCTATGTGACCCATAATTAATTGCGATTTGACGACTAGAGATTAAACACGCACAACGAAGAAAAGTTCGAAGTGGGGTGAATTCGTGCCAGATGATGGATCATCGACTACATCAAATATGGATGAGTTAGGTGGGAGACGTACCCACCCAACGTGGGTTGTTGTGCTAGATACGAATGGACCAGATTTATCTTTCTTCCATTCCTCCAGCAGCTCCGCTCTTAAAGTAGCGTTGGTATTCACACTGTCATTAGAATCTGTAAACGCGGACATTAAAAAGGAATAAACTAGACGGACTTGTCCAACGTATCATTCGAGTTGACAAACCAGCTGCCAGTCAGTGCAGCTTGGTCGGACAGATTTTTGCCTACGTCTGGAAGATTAACGATTGGATTAATTCCCAGAGCTGTCAGATCTCCGGCATCTCCTATGCCAGAGTTCAATAGGATCTGAGGGGTACCAACAGTTCCAGCAGAAAGGATTACTTCCTTGCTTGCTGTCAGAGTAATGCGCGGTTCTGAGGGACTGGTGTAAGCAAATATGCAAGAAAGATGTTAGTAAGCCATACCGCGTGTGCTCTCATCTGCAAATTCGACCGTACGGATCAGGGGTTTTGCTAATTTGGTCGAGCTAGGGGTCTCGAGCAATCTGGTCACTCGGGTGTTCAACAGGACGTGAAGATTCGGTCGCATGATAAAGTTCGACGCCAAGTAGGATGTGGCGGAACTACTGCGCTTTCCATCGTCAATGGTTAGCTGGAGCCACCCTTAGATACCCAAATTACGATAATGTACACATTGACCAAAGAACATTTTCAACTCACCAACTCCTAGTGGGTTTCCCGAGTTCATATCCAGATTAAAAGGGAATTCCTCAGGCAATTGAGAAGTAGTTTGTATGACGCGTGAATCGATAGAATGAGGGAAACCACTTAGACTAACGGCATTGATCCCATTGAAACCGTGGACTTCCGGGTTGAATTGACCTGTAGTGTCGTGGTTATCGGCTGGGGGAGTCCATCTTTCATTCTGAAGCCGAGAATACATAAAATAAGCTCCGTCAAAGTGCCAACCACTTCTATGCGTACTTTGCGAATGTATTTCTGTATATTGTCCCAGGACCAGCCTTCATCACCCGTCACTCTTGCAAATCTGTCGAAATCTGACGATGATCCTCGAGTATAGAACATCCCATCTGAAACATCGATTAAAAGGCAATCATAAATCTAAAATTCCAAAGATTACTCGCTTATTGAGCTGCATCCCCCGAGAATGTGGCCTTTGGGGAAAGGGATGATACGCCCATTAAGAGAGTCTTGTGGTATGGTTGTAAAGTTCCAATCGTACACAGTGTGTTCCAATGAAAATGCGAAGAAAGGCACGATAGAGTCAAGGACGTGCAGGTTACTTATTGAGCAACACATGAGATGTAGTGAAGCAGAGCAATGTTAAAAAAGCTAACGAGGGTCCGCTTTCAATGACTAGGACATTGATGTTAGCATCTTCCGTCAACCTGTTTGCAATGACATTTCCTGCAGTCCCGCCTGAACAGGCCCAAATAAATAAGACTTGAAAACGACTCTCACAATAACATCAAAAGCTGCTCACCACCAATGACTATGAAGTCGAATTCAATAGAAGGTAGGTCTTCATAATGATCATGTAGTACAGCGAAGGACGTTTCGAAAGCTGAAAACAGTATGCAAACGGGAAAGTACTTCCAGAGCCACATCATAACAGACGACGTGGAAGTAGTGGCGAGGCAGAGTGAAGTTCTTCAAATATGGCCAGAGAGGATTTAGCCAGAAAGGTAGCCATTGAGTATATGTGACTGTGAACAACAGAAATACAGCTAACAGCTAATTACAGGTCTGGTCATGTGGAAGTCTGTGTGAAAGGCTGGGCTGTTCGACACCGGTCAGCGGTGCGATTAAGGCGACCGAGAGGACAGCAGATTCAGTCGAACGTACAAGTGCACATAGATTTCATTGCTGGTAGCATAGTGAGAGACTAAGAGCTACTAAATTCAACGATGAACATTTGTGAGCCGAAGGTATATCGAGAACACGCTCATTGCGTAAGGTCTGGGGCATTAGAGAAGAAGACTCGAAATCGAACCTTAATGCTGATGAACGCGAGCTCGAACCGTGCCTCTGAATCCGAAAAGAAGTGGATTGAGTCGTATTTGTTATGACGAGAATGTGATTGGTCGTGTTCAATAATGTTCTCGAGTTTAGGACTTCAAGTACATGGGAGGCAAAGGAGAGCATCGATCCAGAGGACAAATGTATATGTATGTTTGGACATATATACGCGTTATTTTTCTTTGAACCATTTTCTTACGAAAAAAAAACTAACTTATGCAACCTTAATCTCGCTACTATACTTTATCTACGCCACTGTTTCTACCGCGCCTGATTCCCACCAATCCACTGTCTCACTGGGAACAGTCATTTCATCGTGGAGAAAGGTATCTACTTAAGGTAATACATGCTATCTACCACGCTCAGCAGATGACACTTTCAACCACGCCAAGAACTCACCTCTGTTCATTTGATCAATCAAGTTCACATAGTGTCTATTCTTCAACAAAAAAGAGTTTGTTTCTCCTTGGCATGAGTCTCAGCGTTATTGTCGAGATCAATTTCCGAAACTTTTGGAAACAAAGATCGAGTTTACTGTTAGTGTCGACTTGTCAGTAAATGCTTTATTGCGGTTTTTTACATAGATTACAACTTATTTAACGAAGCTTCTGCATTGATCCTTCAACTGCTACAAGCCGTAAATAGATCGTTTCCACTGCCGATCGTTGACTCGATATCTGGATGATTCAAGGACACATATTTAACAACACGAGAATATAGCAGGAAGAGTGCACGCACAAGAGAAGAAGTTACCAATGGGAACCATATCGAGCGTTCCAAGGGGCGTCGAGGTTTCCATGGGTTGACCACCCCAGAGCACTCGAATAAAATAAGACTTCGTCGAGTTGGAGTTTTGTTGAGAATTGGAGCTGTTGGACTTGCTATAGAGCTCAAACACAACCTTTTCACTTTATATATCAGATATCAGGATTTCGGGCTCCATTTTGTAGGGGAAATCACCTCAGATCCCATACCGGGCCAAACCATCGTTGAGATCTGTAGGAAGCCAAGGAGAGGCGAGACAGACCCGTCGTGAGCAATGTTGTGGAAGTATTTCATCTACATTCGTGGAACTGATGTAAGATAACGACAGTGGACATACCGCATTCATTGTTCCTACCTGAGACTGACCATTTATCTTATCCTGCAAATGTCCCTGGAGTTCAAGAATCCAAGCACCATATTTCAAAGCAGAAAACTGAGTCGACTCAGGTGCATCCCTATATTGCCATGAGTATTCCCAGTTGCCGAGGCGATACACAGTGTCAGCCTTCAGTTGTAAACCAATCAGCTATCAAGGAAACATACATCACAAACAGCAAATACCGACCATATCTTGCGTAACGCAGTTGGAAGTAGAATTTACATCGCAAGGGAGCGTCTTGTCATGGCATTGCTTAGCGCTCATATTATCATAATAGCTGAAATACGGCATCACTACCCATGATCATCTGATGTATATGCTTAAAACTCACTGATCAAACGAAACATGCCATCCTCCTGTATCATGACTCGCAATCCCTGAAATTGCATCCAAGTCTGCGTACAGGCCCGCGGCGGCAGTCAGATGCCCATTCCACGTCTGACTACCCGTAGTGATTGCTGTCTGGAGCTGACCAGCCTTAGGGCACGGATATGTTGGCTCCAATGAATCAAAGGAGGTTGATTGAACAAGCACTTCAATGTCGGAACTGGCAGGGAAGAGGCCTTTGACAAGCCCGCTTGCAACTTGAGAGGTTATTTGATTATTTGTTACACCTGGGAAGAGGGTCAGGTTGAAATTTGTAGTAAGAAGGTTAGAGAACGTACGAACTGTGGAAACGGTTGGGTCAAAGTGAGAGCTCAGGCCTAAGCGGGAGGCATACACCCCACGAAGGTCTCTACCATGCGTAATTGCGTCTTCAAGGCCTTCCTCTGTGATTTGAGGGAGTTGACAGCTAGAGAAGAGTCAGTGAATAGAAGAGAAGGCCGTTTGTATTGTTCAAGCATACGTGGTGCCGATAAATCCAGGTCCGACCGTTTTTGTCCAAGGGTTGTCAGGATTAGAAGACGCTTGCCACTAGAAATACAACATAAGCGTCAAGACATCAAGTAATAGTTTGTTCACCTGAATATCAGCAACATTTGCGCCTGGCCCAGAGGCACTGTGATAAGGGTAAGACCAGAAGCGTTGGATATTGATTCCAAAGGGAAGACCTACGTCTTCAAACCATTTAAAGGGCCCTGACCAACGCAACTCCATGAGATATCCTCCTTGAAAAAGGTGTTCGACGCGTAAGGGGTACGTTTGTGGTGCCTCTGAATGACTTCAACATATTCAAGTGCGTAATCACGCGATGGAGTCCTGATAGACAAAGGTATCAAAAAAGCAAAAAAGATATGAATGGACATACTTATACTCCCTCGTCCTCACATGGGGCATGTTACACCAGTTATACTCTCCGTAAACGTTATTGGGAGTCGTGGACGAGTTGAAAATTCCAGGAGCTCCAGAGCCATTCAAGACAAATGTAAGATTATTGATGTTGGACGATTGCGGGGGGTAATGAATGACATTGACTGCCTCTATTGCACTCAGCAATGACACCAGGGTAACGAACAGGAGGTGTACTGGCATGATAATCTTTGCCACTTGGTACTCCACGACGGACAGAGATATTTCTGCAACTTCGGGCCCACGACGCGGCGGACATTTAGCTTATGGAACACGTGTGTAGAGCTTCTTTCAAGTCAAGAACAGAACATGGGAAGTGTATGCATACTTCGAATAAGAAGGAACGTGGGCCGGGTCTTACGCGTGAATCTATACCCTTTGCTGGGCTGGTCGTCGTCACCTGTTGATGTCTGAAACCTGGACTTCTGGCTATGGGACCGACAATGAATTATTGGTGATTGGATATTGGATATTGAGGTTCCAGTGTAATTATGATATCAATAATTTCAACGGTGACCTGGCTCCGGTGCAAGTCCGGACCGCACTTGGTTCTCAGGCTACTAGACAGGTACACAGGGCTTCAGAAGACTAGGACCTGGTTTTGACAACATGGAATAATAAAAAGGGGTTAAACTACCGCTTAACCTCTTCTTTTCTGCACTCCAGATCACGTTCCGGATGGCTCTGCGTCGTCTCGTTACCTTCGCGTGCATCGTTCAAATGTTATCTAGTGGAGCAGCTGCTTCGCCCATGCATCGACGAAGCCAAACTGTTCTCGCACAAGCAGCATTGACAGAGATACTAGAGCGTGGAGCACCTATCCTTGGTGAGGAACGTCAATAGAACACGCAGTGGAGTTAACCCATATCTACCAGGCTTTGATACTGGATGCTTGAAATCTTCAAAAACCTGTGATTGGATGGCAAACTTCCCTGACAGCACGAAACTTGTACACATGAACTTGCCAGGGACGCACGATACCTCCACCTGTGAGACAAAGTCTACGTCCTGATGACAGAAAATCTTTTGACATTTTTAGGGAACTATTCGGATACCACCCAGGCGTCTCTCTTGCGATACACTGGCCCGTGAGTCGGTCTCGCTGGCTAAGTCAAGTTACCTGAAACAACCTGCTGTAGTATCCCCCCTGCAGATACGTTTAGGTGCCAGGAACACTCACTCCTCCAATCTTTGAATGAGGGAATCCGCGTCTTTGACCTCCGCTTCGCGTACAATCCCGGAAACGATACCATCGGACTCCACCACGGTAATCATCTGCTCATCTGCTCTCAGAAAAACATATGATCAATGTTGTTCCTGTAGCCCAAGCTTTGCTCGCTCCTCAGACAAGAATTGAAGACGTCCTTTTCGGTCTCTACAATTGGCTTGACAACCACCCCACCGAAGCCGTTCTTGTCTCGATGAATTACGAAGTTGGAACTGGCACGCCCAATGACGCCGCTCTCCAGGAGCACCTCTACAGCATATTTCAAAGTGATCTGGCAAAGAAGTACTGGGTACAGACTAACGGCACCGTCTGTGTCTCGCTCAGCTCGACTGTGAACGACAGTTCAATGTTTTTATAGCTCGGCACCCTCGGTGAAGCGCGCGGCAAACTCACCCTCCTCCAACGTTTCACATACTCCCTACTCCCTCCCGACTCCACCAACCGTATCGGAATCTGGCTCGACGCTGCACACTGGACAGATAACGGAAAAATCATTGAGATCGTTTATAACGCTCCTGAGAACCAGATCGCTTTCATTGAAGACTACTACTACATGGACGAACTCACCCCAGATGCAGGCACGCAACCCAATATCGATCTGAAGTTCAATACGACGGTGGCACATTTGAATAATGCGACGACGTTGAATATGGATCAGCTGTATATCAGCTTTGCGAGTGCATCACATAACGATGCGGTACCTCCAGTTACGCCGAAGGTGTGTGGTGTTTCTTTATATGGTTTTCGTTATTCTTGGGATGGTATACTTAAACAATTTTTAGGTGATGGCTCTCGGGAATGGGACGGATGTTCTGGGTGTCAACCAAAAGCTTCTTCCCTGGCTCAAGGAACGCAAGGGTCAGAGGTTTGGTATCATCAGTGTGTATCAGAATCTACTCGGATTCCAAGGCCTAACGGATTCGTTTAGTGCTCGATTTTTATGATGCTGTTCCTGGACTTGTTGAAGCGGTTATTGGTTTATAATACCAACATAGGGCTACGGAATATCATGCGGTTTCGAAAGGCACTGATTATCCTGTATATTTCAAGAGACAATTCTCTTCACTGGAAGAGAAAAAAATTGACCTCCCACGCTTGGTTTTATGTGACTCTAAAGTTCAAGCTTGAGAGTAAGTAACGATAAATGCCATGAAAAAAAAACCGTTCCGGCATGAGCTGAACCATTAGTAGCAAGGAAAAGTCAGATATCAGAAAAATCAATAGCTCGGACAGAACCAAGTCATCCTTCATAATATTCTTACCTCGCGATTGGTATGCTGGCCCATTCAGTTTTATGTGGTCACATGTATCATGGTCATTCTCAACGAGTACAGTACATGGCACAAGAATATCATCAATGAGTATCACAAAATCGAGGACCAGTCTTCGTTTCGAATATAAGTTTCGATGCTGGTAGTCGGACAATCGACGCCAAGCTTGAGCTGGGGTCAGATACATAAGCGTAGACGACAACGCTGGTAACTCACGTCTTGTGGATGAAGCACAGTAGGATCTCCTCCATTAAACCCAAATTCTGCTGTGAAAGCAAAACCTTCTGCTATATCATAGCCAACTTCCTCGTCGGGAACGAGCTTGGCTGCCGTCTCCAAGTCGATTTGCTGGTATCTGCATCCTGGAATCTCGAGAATGTTGCCCCATAACTTCATATAATCGTCCCAGCTCATCATAGAGCCGAAGCCCACCACACTCTTGCCGGGAGGTACCTGTAACAATGCACGTACAAGATTTCCCGTGTCTTTGTTTGCATCAATCATAGGAAAGGGACTGTTGGGGTTTGCAGGCAAGGAGAGTACATAAGTTCCATCGGGTTGCTAGAAAATGATTGCATCCGACATTGCAGGGAACTGAGACAACACAACGCACCTTTCGTGGCGCGATAGATGGATTGAGCTTCCAATTAGTTGCATAGAAACCGATGTGCACGGTCGACATCTTCTTTGAGAGATCTGGGAGACTCTCTCTGATATAATCAACCACTGCGGCTTTGGAATCAAAGTGATACGCCCTCGAATACTTTCCCTTGCTCCATTTTTTAGCGCCCGGCACTGAAGAAAACACGAAGCGTTCCAGGGTAGAAACCTGTGCAGCGGCGTTGGCGATATTTTTGCCACGTCGAACCTCTAGATCATAACAGGCATTGGTCCGAGGCTGATCCGGAGGAAGAGGTACGGTATTTTCGGGGTGAAGGATGGGTTGCCAAAAATCGGTGACTCCAAAGATGGCATGAGCACCTTCGAAGGCGGGGATGAGGGAGGCAGGATTGTCGAGGTCTCCTGCGACCATCTCGATACCTCTTGCCTCAAGATTCTTACTAGTCTCCTGGGAGAGGTTACGAGTAACACCCCGAATGCGCCACCCTGGCTCTGAGAGAAATACATTGGCAACTGATCCTCCCTGTTATTTTATCCGATATCAGAACTTTTGTAAAATCGAACAGAATCACCTATGTTACCTGGGTGCCAGTGATTCCGACAATCACGATGAGCTTCATTGCAGACGCAACTACCTTGACCTGGTAAGTTGGTCTCGCCTATCTATTTAGATGCGCAGCGAGTGCTTCCACCATTGGTCTGATGACCAGTTGTCGTATGGACCAGCGGCCTTCTAAGTCATGCCCAATGAATGCTTCTGTTACGTTAGTGTATCGTGTGTTTTTCAGACTCGTGACTTGGTTACCATGGCTGTGTGACCATATATGTCAGTAAACCACCTGGCTCACCTGTAAACTCTCAATATGAGCTTATCGTATGATCTCTATTCAGAAGAAGATCTTACAAATGGTCTTCAAACTTGGAACAAAATTCGCAAAACATCATTATTCAAACTAGAACAACATTTGCAAAACTTGTCCTACTCGTCATCAATTCAAAAGGGATGTTTGGTCAGAGTTAAAGACGTTGTTGCATCGTTACTGTGTGCATGATGAAGGCTTCACTTGTAGATTCCTCATGAAGATCATCAGATTGGTGCTCAGGCAGAACACTTCTGAGCTGATCCAAAATCTCCGATAGCCCCTCGTTTTCCTTGCCCAGCTTGGCTGCATCTTCAACGACCCTCATCAACTTCTTCCAGACCAAATCATGTGGTCGTAGCCTGCAAAGCTTGACCAAGGTCGACGTCCAGTGACCACCGACTTCAAAAAGCCACCATTGTTGAGAAACAACTGCAGTACATATGGTGTCGAAGAGCTCAGAGCGGAAGATAACATTAACAACATTGTCCCCGACATCTGAAAACTCATTCAACATGCCTGAATCCTTGATACGTGTTGCAGCGTGCAGTGACAGACTGCTACCAACAAATGCATGCAGGGACCTCCAACTATCAACCTGGATACGACGGTTCAGGTTGATATCCCCCATCCTAGCAGCCCGGAGTAAAGCCTGAATTCCGTCGTTATCAGAAAAAGCCTGGACCACGGCTATAGAACAATCGGTTAACAATTGCATGAGCAGCCGGACGGACCAGCTAACAACTTCTTGATGAAAGGAAGTGAGTATAGTCTTTACGAGCACCTTTGCAAAGATCGGTCGGCGGGTCGGCGGCAGTCGGTTTTGGTGCAGGAGATGGAGGACATTAGCTAAAGCTGTATCTTGGACAAGACCAACAGCAATACGCTCAGACATGACAAGTGTGAATAAGCTTGCGCCGGCGGCTTCTCTTAATTCAGCGCTAAAACGATGTGACTGTGAAATCAAGGGAGTTGCAAGTCGTGACAACTCCTCTGCGACTATGTTGAGGAGTTCTCCAGCGCAAAAGTATCCTGGAGTAGCAACAATTGCTGCCAGTGCTTTAATCATCAGCGTTGAGTGGGCATTTCGTCGCTGCTCCTCACTCCTGCAGTTGGTCAAGCCAACGGTTCCACAAGTGAACGCGTAGAGAGCCAAACTTGCGGCACTACGTATACTTGAAGTTGGCAGGCCCTCTGTGGATTTCAAGAGATGCAACAAAATAGGTACAGCCCTGATAGTTGTCTCTTTTCTGACTGTCGCAGGCATTTCCCATCGAGTTAAATATTCAACCATGCTATCCAGAATCCAGGTCACAGTAGAATTCGAGAGCTGAAGGTCTCCGGAAAGGTATTGGGAAAGTTGAGCAAGTACATCCCAACGAGCAACATCAGAATCCACAGATGAAAGTGCGATTACGCAAGAGGCGATGGCCGCACCATCTCCATGATCCTTGAAGTTCTGCAGCTCCCGGAGAGGGTCCAAGAGTTCTGGAGGCCATTGCTTTACAGTTCCTCGGGTCATATTCATCCAGGCCTTGCAGTAAAGCCACGCTCCCTCGGCATCTATGAGGTGCCACTTGAGGGTGTTGTCCTGTTCAAAGCAGGACTGAAATTCTTGTTCGATCCGCTTTGTCACACCACCGTCACGAAGCATTTGAACGGCAGTGAAATCACGTGGTAGTCCGGCAAGTGCCTGAAGGGCCCCGACAATGACGTATCTATCAGTAGACATGTTGAGGAGCCATAAAAGAGCGCAGGCGTCGAGCTTGTCGTCATGACGCGGATCAATCTTCCTGTGTCTTTTCAGATTCTTGTCAGGGAAACATAACATGCAGCGCAAATAGTGGTTTACCTGTCCTGTAAGAGGGTTGTTCCATCTTCCGGAGTGTGATTCTTGTCATCCGGAGTCAATCGTGCTAGGAAAGACGAATCAAGTAAAACAATAATTCTCCGAATATGTTCAGATAGAGGATGCTGGTAGGGACATTCTGGATATATCACCGAAAGGAAGACAGATGCCAAATAGAATGTGTATGCAATCGTCACGATAAGTAAGGTTGCAAGGGTCATTGTAAGGTTCACAGACCATAGAAGTACAATGATACCAGCGAAAAATAACAAAAGAGCAATGTGAAGGAATAAGGGCAGAACACTGATAAGAGCAGGAACATGCCACGATACCAGTTCCATGTACCTTGATTGTCGTCGACGAACTCGCTGAAGAGGAGAACCTGAATTATTGGCATTATAGGCTTGCAACCATTGCTTGGCGAGCATCGACACCAATGCTGTTGAAAGACTACATGCAAGTGCTGCAAACCAGAACCCATTGACCCAGGTCAATTGACCAGAGGAGGGTGATTTACCCGGGGCTCTGGTCACGACAGATTCCGAATTTGTTTGGAGGGAAATGAGTTTCTCCAGAAGCACATTCGTCATGTCGCTAGCATCAGGAACCATAAGCTGGAAAGATTGTATAATGAAGGTGGTCAACACTGCCGAGAATAGACCAGTCTATATGGAAGAAACATCGGAAATATATGAGATATCACATCCTGGCACTGAAGCAATGGATTTCACTGACAAAGACAAGGAGAACGTCCATTGCTCGATTCCAACCTTCTATTAGAGTGGAATCAAATTTTGCAGCCTCATCGTTGTAAATCTTCCAAATCCGAGCATGCTCTGACATCTCTTCCCCTGGTTCATCTATTTCATAAGGGTAACCTATTTCATGGATGTTTATGTGAACATGAAGTAATAATAACACAGTAGGAACCCATACCAAGTTTTGCCTTCAAGAATTCTCCGGAGCTCAATGGAATGCCTTTGACCTTTCCCGAAAGGAAACTGGAAAGAAAACTGTGAGAAGAACCCATTTTGACTCATCTTCAACCCACCCTCTCAAATCTTTTGCTTCACTTTCATCGGGCATAATCTTTGAGCGGCACAATAGGCTGATTAGATCTTCATCGTCAACAAAATATGGAACTCGTGGATGGATGGGTCTTGTTGTCCGTGTTGTAGGGTTTGAACGGGAAGACATTATGATGGCCTTCGATTCTACGGATTAGTGATGACTATATACGTGGTCCCCATGCCACAGCCACATCACTGCCTCTGGAACTATGTTCTTACAGTCTTTTCTCTCTCCCCAAGTAAATGTAGAAAAACTTACTTACAGTGTGGAATGGATAAACCCGACCCATCTGGGAAGGTCAATTTTACCTCTAATTGGGTCACGCTTTTCACTTCAGAAAGAAACAAGGTCACATGAAAAATCTATTCTCAAGTCTGTGGCTGTACTCAATACCTTGTCTCTGGCCATGTAGGCTCAAGCTCAACACAATCTATGTACACATTTATATAAGAGAGCACATCTCTTAGATTGCACAATTGACGCAGCATATTGTAGAAGCAGTTTATTTCGAGTACGAATAATATACTGAAGTTCAAAATCAAGAGGATGATTCAAACTTCAGGTTGGTCGCACTATAAGTAGAAATGTACTTGTAAAAGTAATTGTGATGAAAAGATGAAGTCATCCTTGTAGAGTTACGGTGTGGACGTGGGGTAGGCTACCTGATGGATCGTATACGGAATCGAAGGAGTCGGTAGTAGAGGGTAAGAGTAGAGGTCGAAATAGACAGTAGGGTGTGTATATGCGTCTCGAACGTAGAGTAACGTCCGTTGCGTTTAGAAGAAAATCCATGGAACAAAAAGAAGGCGAGCACCAGAGAGACTGAGAGTGTTCCAGTAGCCAGAGAGAGAGAGAGTCACAGCAGAAGATACTAGACGTCAAGAAATCAAGGAGCCGGTAAGCCGAGACTAGAGTCGAGAGCAAGCGAGGCCGAAGACAGTCAAGACGCCCAGATTCCAAGAAGCGGATAGCCCAGAACAGAGCCGAGACTAAAGCAGAGAAGCCGAGTAAAGCGATCAATCCAAGAACCAAGCCGAGACAAAGCCGAGACAGAGAAGCACCGATCACCGAGAAGCCGAGAGAGTCCGAGTACACTGCCGAAGGCGACGAGCACGCGGAGTTTGACGTCGGATCAAACGTCGACAAGACAGAACCAAGACGAGCAAGACAATACTCAAGATCAGACCAGACAACGACACAGAATTGCGAGGCGTTCAAAACAAGCAGAGCTCAAGACCCGAGATTGTGGGGTACGAAAACCTGTCTATTCATATGTTTTCTCTTCCTATTTATACACATTTTACAAGACTTCGGGATCGACGATCTAACCCAGAATCACCCTTCATCGTCGATCCCTCCCCGGATTCTGTTTTTGACCGCTGGTCGGTCTCGTAATTACAAACTCTAATTCTTTCCTTGCCCCATCTGTACCTTCAACTTCCTAATCTGACCATATCGTTTTTTCGTTGAGCGTTAACCCCGCCATTCCCCGAACATTTCACTTGCGTCCGTTATCCATGTTGCGAAATCTAACCCACTCACTCAACCCCTCTCCTCGTTCAATTCCATCAGCGATCCTTTCACCTCTACCACAACGGTTTAAGTCTACAGGGTATGGTAAGTCAATTTATACGTAAATGTAAATGGATCCGCTTACCTTCAGTCACTCCAAGTATATGTTGTTGACTGAGGGCTTGCGTCTCCTATGTCTAAATGATCTACCAAAAAGATTTAAGGTTTGGAAGTAAAGCGGGACAAATACCGATCATGCACCACCTCAAGTGGTGCGTCACAAGAGGCGGTAGCTTAGTAAATATAGTAATAAAGAGAGAATAGAAATGACGTATCGTATGATTTGGACAAGACATTCCTCAACAATCCTCCGTAGTCAGACATCATTTACTTCACTTGCTTGTATGGGCCGTTGCCAGCACGGCGTGACCGAGATCTACACTTGATCAAAAGGTATGGGCCTGCGGCGAACCGAGGTCTACAGCATAGGGTGTTGAATACGTGACATGGCAGTGTCAATGTGACCACGTCAGCGTGACGTGCCAATGCGGCACAACACGGTACATTAACTTAGCGCAGAAAGGAGAAATACCGGCAACGTTTGTATAATATTCAATGTCCAATTCGTATATATCAGTATCCATAAACATAACACATATAAAAAAAAAAAAAAAAAAAATAGGTGGAAAACCAAAAATCAAAGCCTTCATTTGTCAACATTGTCCCTGTACACGTAGAACATGTTGCTGTTGACATGACTGCCATACAAGAATAAGTACATCCCTGTACGATGAGGCTTCATATTCGTAGCCTGTAAAGGGGTGTTATTTGACGAATTATGTCGAAAACTGGCAATGAACCTGTTCCTTGTTACAATTCAGATCCTTGACCCTCTCTATAACCCCCTTGATGTGCCTGAATGCTCAAATAACATACACATGCACAGATCTGGGCATCTGTGAGTTTAACAGAGCCAAAAAAAGGTGCAAATATATGTACTTGATGCTCTGAACTACACCAGTTCTTCTGCTTTCGTTTTTTCTGATTTTATATGATGAATCACTGTTGATAGTTCAGGAAACCACATGGAATGATTGTTCAGAAGTCGATAAGAAAATCATGGATGTTATGGGGTGGGAATGAATGTTCGAAGCAGCATTGATGCTGAGCAATGTCCAGGATGCTGTGACACGTCAAATACACATGTGACAGTCACATATACACATCAATATCGCTCCCGTTGGCTTTAAACAGCCAATGTTACCCCTCACGTTGTCCTTGGAGTGTTTGCATGCAGCTAGAGGCTTTGCTGCATGACCTAAAGTTGAAAAAAAAAGTTTGAAGTACAATCGATAAAACTGACATACCAATTTAGTACAAATACCTGCCCACAATGCTCTCGTTGGCTTTAAACAGCCAACTCTAACCCTCTCATCATCCTTGGAGAGTCCAGACATGGCCGGAGGCTTTGCTGTATGTCCTAAAAAAAATAATAATAATAAAATTGGTCAATCCACTACTGACCAGCCATTATGACATGTATTCGGCTGCTGCCTGGAGCTAATCTAATGCAATGTTGTAAGATGAATCTTCACCAGTATGAGTATGAACACTGATAGTATGGTTGGGATAATGCAAAGCAACAAACTCTACAAGCTCTGGCATAGAGTCAGCATCAAGATAATGGTCCTGGCTATACCCAAGGCTTATGTGCGGACGAACAAAGGTACTGCCTGAGATATGTAGAGTGTTTGGTAAGGGACTATTGTCAGGGGACTCCTCATTCCTTTCTTCTTTCACTCTTTATTTCTTCACTCTCCTTTCATTCACTTTCTTATTTCTTCTATCATTCTCTCATTTTGCTGTTACTACTTTTTCAACACTATCTGTTAGTACTATTCTCAACCTTTGAGGTGCTCTGGTTCTTTAGCTATCACTCAGACAAGTGTGGGCCCTTCAGCACCACTCCAGGCTGCTTAGATAAGCCGGAGTTTGCCTTTCTGACTTCTAAAGTCCGGAGTTTTCCTCCCTTGTTTGCACACTTGTTTGGTTAGTCAATTTTCGAGTTTTTAAGGTTTTGTTGTACTGTACAGTTGTTTCCCACGCTTCAGAGGCCCCAGAAGCGTCCAACCTGGCATAGGAAATCCCCAGACTTGTTCTCTTTGGATCTCCCTCTGCCAGGTGAGTAGCTACCTTGATATTGTCAGTATATATTCTAATACACTTTGGATCTCCCTCTGCCAGCTGTGTGACTGAGCCACAGCCTCTAGAGGTCGCCCTTACAACTATCTGTTGGTAAAGGAAAGCAGACAGTCTTTTGCATCCTTGGCTGCATTTAGATTGTTTTATTGTTATATGTTGCCAACACCGAGTAGAAACCAACTTGTGAAATGATGTTGAAGGGGCAACAAATAGAAGCAGTGAATTCAATGCCTTGATATATAGCAGAATAATGAAACAGAGCTTTCCGGTTTTATCTGAATCAGATTCGATGACACACTGTTGATTTGCATTATAATCCTAGAGACATGTATAGCCCTTCAACTATCTGCCGACTTTACCTACATTTGGTTTTGGCTGTATGTAATCCACTTGTGGGGCTATATAAATTTTTTAGAACATATGGTCATGCGATTGGGAGGATTTGGTTTTGGCTGTATGTAATCCACTTGTGGGGCTATATAAATTTTTTAGAACATATGGTCATGCGATTGGGAGGAGACATATCTAGCACTTTAAATGCTAGCAGCACATGCTTGAGCAACTCCATGAGAGCGGATGCTGACAACCAAACTGCTCAGGAGTTGCATGGAGATTGCCATATATCTGGCAGGTCACATTATATAAAATCTTCCACTTTATTATAGAATAAACTGCTGGTTCCAGAAACATGTTCCATCAGAAAGTCTGCTTACCTATTTAAGGTGCTTGCATGTGTGTTATATATAAGTAAACAGGCCGTCCAACCAAATGCTTACATAACATTTATTATTTATTTATTTATTTTAATATTATTTTAAATATTCCTAATTTTAAATATGATGTATATACATGTACGTTGATAGATGAATACAATGCGTATTTACTAGAATAAAATGTTAAAATACAGCGCGTTGATACTACAATAAAATATGTGAATTATCTGTGAAACTTATAAGGACCAGTAAGCATTAAAATTAAACTGACTTACATGAAAAATACAGACAGAATTTATATGTTCTGCTCATGTGAGGTCTGTAATGTGCCTGCACTAATAAAATTAGACGATGAAATACCGGATGACTGAATACTCATGATTTCTCTTGAAGAGGTGTTGAAAACATGATGATAGGTTATGCTAGTCAGAACAATGTGCGTTACTGTTATAGCCTGAGCCGTCTAGCTATACGATGCACCGGAATATGAATAAGTGTATGCTTTATCTAAATATTGCTCATTGTTGCTCAGGTATAAGTGAAAAGCTGCAACGAGATGACTTTCTTAGTCAAATCCCTTTATCGTAAGATGTCGTGCATTACGGTCTCTATGAGCATAAGTGCTGATGGTAATATATAAATTTGACATCATAAAACTGCCTATAAACGCTAAAATATCTATAAAAACTCACCAGAACACTAGATCGGCAATGTTCACTCATGTCAATACATCAAAGTACCGACTGGATACTGTAGATAATGCAATGTCTGCCATTTCCCTCATCCGTCTGCTGTGCAATGATGTAGCAGAAGTGTGGAGGCACCAACACTGAATACTAGTGATGGGGAGTGCAGACATGATATTATGTGAATGGAATAACAAGTGTAAACATATATGAAGATATATTGAGAAGACACATCGACATTGTACATTTGTCATGTAAAGTAGTGAGTTCGCACTAACTATATGTTTTAATGATAACTCAACATATTGGCTGGTTTATCAAATTAGTGTATTGTAGTTCATCCCATCAGTGTATGAGTAACATGTCGTATTTTCCATAGAGGTTTGTGCAGAAACATTTTGTTTTGACTCGCAGGAATCCACAGATTGAGCAGACTGATGTTTTTCTGTACTGTATTACTTGATATAATTTTATTCATCGGAGTGTTCTAGCCCAGAGCGAGTAATAAGTACCAAGTCAATATACAGCAACGGTATTTGCTTCCATCAGGTGTCTGTTGAGCAAGTACACGGCAACATAGAATGCTAGTACCAGTATAACCAAGTGGTGGTGGGAATGCATTTTCTAGAGCGTACAATAGCATTTTGTAAGAGGGAGCAGTCAGAGGACTCCTCATTTCTTCTTTTTCTCACTCCTTATCTTTTTATTCTCCCTTCATTCATTATCTTATTCTTCTGACATTATTTCATTTTACTGTTTCTATTCTTTCAACACTATCTGTTAATATTACTCTCAGCCCTTGAGATGCTCTGGTTCTTTAGCTACCATTCAGACAAGTGTGGACCTTTCAGCACTGCTTCCAGACTGCTTATATAAGCCGGAGTTTGCCTTTCTGACTTCTAAAGTCCGGAGTTTTCCTGCCTTGTTTGCACAGTTGTTTGGTTAGTCAATTTTCCAAGTTTTTAAGGTTTTGTTGTACTGTACAGTTGTTTCCCATGCTTCAGAAGCCCCAAAAGCGTCCAACCTGGCATAGGAAATCTCTAGACTTGTTCTCTTTGGATCTCTCTCTGCCAGGTGAGTAGTTATTATGATATTGTCAGTACATACTCTAATACACTTACACTTTGGATTTCCCTCTGCCAGCTGTGTGACTGAGCCACAGCCTCTAGAAATTGTCCTTACAGGAGCCAGATGTAATATAGCCAGTATAAGAAACCACCGAAAGGAACCAACAGACTGAAAGACATAGAAAGGTGGAGAGCACATCAGGGGAGAAGAGATGAAGGATTATGTACATACTTTAATATATAAAAAACAAAATAGTAATACATATCATCAAATATACACGTAGCATAAGTTGTTTCAACATACCATAAATTTGTATTTTTTGTTTTTAAATAAACAATTGTGTTTCTTACTTTTACAAGTAGAAACCAGTTTTGCTTGTTGGCTAGCCTTGTACGAAGTGGCATGACAATGAGTAAATATATATATATGTGTTTGCTATGTAATATTTGAACAGTCATTCAACTGAACCATTATGTAATACAAAGTCACATTTACGAATTCGTTATTTAATTTTACTAATTATTCTTTTTATAATTTAATAATCGTTTAAAATCATGACAAAATAAATAAACAAATATAATTAAACTGATTGTCCCACCAAATGATTATATAATATATCATCACATTAAAAATTTCATGGTCATGAAATTGATCAGGTGAATATACGGTGGACATAACGTGCCCAAACTCATGATTACTAACCAATAAACCAAGTATAATACACGTGAATACATATTATATCAGCGTTTGGATGCACAGCAGAAAAATAAATAAGTAATTAAATAAATAAAATATATAAGTAAACCAATCATTCCACCGAATGCTTATATAACATGCACCTTTGTTCACTTAATAGGTATACCAAGGATCATCTTTACGGACTACTTAGTCCTTAGTTAGCTGTCGTTGATAAAAATGAATTATATTTTGGTTTAGATCAGATTAAATTGTATTCTTTATGGGCATGTTTAACATATATTATGTCAGCGTTTGGATGTATGACCAGTTTAAAGATTATATGACCTCACATCGTCCAAATTTACATTAACTGTCCTGATTTTGCAAGGGGGTTGTTTGAACAATAGCACTTCTAGCATAGGTGGATGGCTTCATAGTAATATAGTAATATGACCTATATCCTTAAATACACAGACTTGATTCAAACTAAACAATTCCCCATCAGTAATATACGATTACGCCACTCTGATGTATAACACTATTGTTGCTTTACTACCTCTGCAGACTTGTATATCCAACGTATCCAGACTGCCTTCTTCAACAATCAACCTTCTACCAGTAATTAAACTGTCATAGAATCACACCCTCAAGGATGAATCCATATATCGACAAGTAAAATGACTGTTTGCAAAATATATGATACCTTTTAGGATATATCACTTGTCTCCCGAACCATAAACAGGCACATTGATGTATCTATTAATCGTAATATTGATTGATGCCACATCAAAAGTCTAAAGGTTGCCCTTACAATACTAGTGATAGTGCATGCCTCCAGCTTAATTTAAGCATTATCAATAAAATTGAGATATTATTACTTTGAATACAAATTTTAATATTTCAGAATGCAAAGATTTTTTAACAAACTTCAGCTTAAGTGGAAATCACTGAGCCTTTGCCTATCAATTGCTTGTTTATTTTCTACTATACTTGGGCTATTTATACTGTTTTTTTAGTATACAAACCACTATCTATACATAACTCTTTGTTATAACTTTTTCAGCTTCAATAACATATTTGATAGTCTAATTTCTCTTTTGAAAGGCCTGTTTAGGTGCTACCATTCAGTTTCTTGTTCTACTATTCATCTGGATTATTTTGATTGCTACTTTCTCATTTGCTTCTGCTCTATTTAGCATGATCCCATTTATAAATCTTTCTTTCTTTTTTGAGTGCTTCTCTGCATTCCATGCTTCTTTTTCTTTCCTCTTTCAGTCATGTCAAATTGGGCATTGTCAGATCTGATCTTGATCTAGATCATTACAATTTGATTTTATTTTGTTTCTTCTGCCAGCTCTAATACTTCTCCTCTCTATTATAGTGGTTGAACTATTACTATATTACTATGTTGCCATCTACCTATGCTAGCTAAGAACACATCAGTAGTGATATGCCTCGATGGACCATTTATGAATAAGGAAGTGGCTTATGAAGTAATAATCAAAAATGAAGAAGAAGATAAGTAAGCAATAAATAGGCATGTGGGATAGCATCAAAACTCTTATAAGAGAAAGCTTGCCACCACAGCAGAAGAAGGGTAATTAAAGCAGAAGGAAAAACAGTAGTGACAAAAGCAGCTCAACGATCTAGTCAGTATCTAGGCGACCCACCACAATTCTCTGGACTTGACACCAAATATGCCCTGCTAGTCGGATTGATATGAGGTGCCAACTCACTGCGATTCTATGAGTAAATCTCCTTGTTTCAAGGAGCAGATTTTGGTTTGTGTTCTGGATGATCCCCACAATTTTTAGCACATCTGGAATTTGACTTAAATAAAAGGTGGAACACTGGAGAGGCCATACAACAGGGTTATTCTGGAAAAAAGACTCAGCTGCATCCATTAGACTCTTGGCCTCCTCTTCTGTGACCAGTCCCTTACTTTGCATTTCAGAGCATTTTAGATATGTGGATTGGCAGATTTTGCTCGTCGTTTTGAGCCTCCATGTCATAAATCTCGGACACTCAACAAATATATGGTGTTTGTCCTCAATTGAGCAACCACACTCTAATTGACAGGCAGGGGAACTGATCATTCCTCTAGAGAAAAGCCTTGCTATGGTATCCCAACCTGACATAAAGCTGAACGATGGCAGAGTAGCATGAAATGGCTCTGAGGTAAGGAAAGTCTGAAGGTACATTCCGATTGTATACCATGCATTGGAGTCAAAGACCCAGGGTATGTTCAAGATCCAAAGCCATTTTGTGAGCTAAGAGGTGATCAGTGAAGCTGTGAATATTTGTATTGGAGAGACTATATTGGTTATTCTTAAGCTTAAAAACCAGAGCAAGCCTCCTATGGCAATTTTTTCTTATTCTTTTAAATTTAGTTAAAATGTTTTTTCTATAATTTTAACAGAACTATTCAAATCAAATTATGAAATTAATTGAATTATCATGTTTTTACATTGTTTTGCAAACAAAATGTCATTTTCTGTACCCAATGTATGTTCTGAGCATATTTTATTAAAGATTCATATAGTGCAGAGTCAATAAATTAATATTTTATATATTAAACAATATAATGTTAATATTTGAATAAGTTTGAGTCAAATTAAATGTGGTTTGAGCTCAATTTCTTGCATTTAAAAAAGTAAGGCTGAGATTGTATTTGAGCTTTGTAGTACTCAAAACATAAAATATTAACAAATTAATAATAATATTAAAGTTAAATTTAAGACTTAAGTTGAAAAACAAAAAAAATTGGATAAAGAATTACTTTTTTAGTTTGTTTTCTAGCAGAAATTAGTAGAAAATGCTTAAAGAATTTCTGAAAAATCACTGAAAAATTAGAAAAAAATTGAAAGGCTACTAATATACTGATTCTTTCTTTTTTTGAGAGTGATAAATGTTCCACAAAATCAGAAAAATCCAATTTAGCTTACAATAATACTTTGACTGGCTTGCATTGAGTGGGAAAAACTGAGGTCTTAATCAAACAAAGTGAGGTTGAGGCTGTAATTGAGCACTGTGTTGGAAAAAACTAAGGCCTTAACCAAACAAAGTGAGATTGAGGCTGGAATTCAGCACTGAATTCTCTATGCATATTTGGAGCCCTAACCAAATAAAGTGAGGTTAGAGTAGAGGCAAAGCCCTCAATGAAATGCTAGTTACATGCCAAAAGCATGCAGCACAGCTTATAAATATTATGCTACTTCCTAAATACTTTTGTTGGCCAGATAAAAACAACATTTAATTGCCACCAATAACTGTACTTGCATAGGTGGGAAATCCTTTTACTGGGTGAGTTGGAGTAACCTCAAGAGTGCTACTATGCTTGTCTTAATTCCAATGTATGTATATATAAAATAGTATATGGTACAATTGATCTTTGCCACCTACTGCAACTTTTATAAAACTTGAGTAAAGTAATTGAAAATATGTAGGAAAAGAGATGTGAATGTTTTTTTTTGTTTTTTTTTTTAGAATTTTGCTTACTTTATTAATTAATTTTTTTTTCAAGTCATAAAGCTTTTTATTCCTGGTAGTATAGCAGAAAGCCATCATATAAATGATGATGAGATTTTTTTTGATATAGCATTGATACATTAAAGTGCAAAGAGAAAAATAGCACCACTGAATTTCTAAGATCATGAATAAGTTGAGGAATTCTCTAGCTAGAAGAGAGGTAAAGAAATGCTTGAAATGTTCAAGAATGAGAAAATGTAGAATAAGGTGTTTAGCTGTAAGAGCAGGCACTAATGACTAAACTTGATTGCTAAGGCCTATATATTCTAGAAGCAACATCTTTAGAGTCAAAAAAAAAGCAAGAACCATTAACACAAGTCTCAATTGCTTACAGAAGATAACAAGTTGGGATATATTTCACAAGACTACAGTGTACAATAAATCTGGTGCTATCAAATCAGTGGCAATATGAAGCTGAGAAAGTTGCCTCACTTTAGCAATGTTAGAAGCACATTTCAAGGACCAGAATAGGCAACACTGCGAAGAAGAGCAAGTCCAGACTTGAGAGGTCCAGGAAAAATTCGATGTCCAGTATTAGAACGAGGGCTCTAAAAGATAAAGCTGTTAGTAACAAAAAGACAACTCAAATAGAAGTGCTGCACACCAGAAAAGAACTTTCTTCCAACAATAAATCAAGTCATCCAGCTGTATCACTGATTCCAATTACCTGGAATCAGCAATGATTAAAAGAAAAGCACTGCTACATGTTTGGAAAAAGCATACTTTGAAGTTCTTACCCCAGATTTGTTCAGTACCAAACTTCTCCAATGGTGATGAATCTCCCCAAATTTCACAAGCAGCATGCAACAAATGACAGCGACGACTTAATTCAAGCATTTCATTTCTCAACTCTGGTACTCCACCAGGAGGGAGGTGGTGAAAGAAAGAAGTAGCACGTTCGAGGAATGTGGTAGGATCAGTGGCAATATATACACAGCCTAATGGAGTAGTAGTCATTGGGGAGGCTGATGGTAATGCTTGACGGACAAGGAAATTTATAGGTATCTGTTTATCCCATGTATCCCATTTTACATTTTTAGATGCAATGTTTCCGTGTTCGCAACTCGGGTCAAGCGTGGTCATTTGACATGCTTCTCACCGCTTTTGTTGCTCAAGATCATACTCGAAATCTACGTGCTCCACGGAAGGTTCTGTATTCCATGACTCAAACGACTTCGAAACGGTGTGCTCCATGTAAATCCGGCCAGATATATGCTTGCAATCGCTATGTCCTCCTGGCTCTGTACAGATACATTCATTGTCCATTCTTCATCCGCTCAGGTACTGGATGCCAAAAAGCAAAGTTGTCGCCCTCAAAACGAGGAGAGAAACGCAGGATGCGTGGTTGGACAACCTCATCATCGCAGCAGGCCTTGTTCGTGATGCAAGCGATGTAGCGCTGTTTCACCCCCTCAAATTCGCAGCGACAATCGTGTTTCAGGTCCTTGAAAAGATACAGGCGAGTGCCGATTTTTTTATGTAGTGAAGGACGGCTTTGAAACCTGCGGCTGCCGCGATTCGCAGACTGCTCGTAAGAACGAAGATGATTTCAAGGACCTTTCCCAGTCTCTGGTGGATGTCATAACCACCATTAGAGACAACTACCTGTCAGTGCCCCCGAACCAACCGTTGCCGCGCGATTTCACCAATGGGGTCCAGAAGTTTACAAAGTACGTTGCTCAGTAAGGGTATATGTATGGCCGTAAACGCTGAACGATTCTTTGTTGTTGTCAGCGAGCTCCTTTACTTGCAAACCCAGATCAATGAAAGCGTGCGGAAAACTCGCAGTTGGACTCGCTACTTCCGGTCAAGACAAATTGCGAGCGCCATCGGACATTATAATGCTAGGGTCAACAATCTTCGATCAAACCTGATAGTGCGTGTGCTTAATTCACAGTGAAGGGAATACCCAATTGATTATTTTGGCAGATGAATATCGTCATCAGTATGCATAAAACAATGTACGAAAAAAACACTCCTCGTCACCTGGAGTATACTGCAAATCTTCTCTACTTTGTGGATGCAATGAATATCAAAACGCCTGTGCCTATGGAACTTTGCTTGACTCCCGAGGTAAGTCTATCTTTTGCATATATCACAACAAGTTAGTCTCATGATCCACCTTTCAAAGAGTTTTGATACCTATGTCAAACTTCTCTTTCGTGCTCGATTAGGCTACGAAGTCATAGAAAGAGGGGACTATGCACTCTCGCTTCTGGAATTTACGGGAACTTATCAAACTCTTAAGCGGACCAACAAAAACTGGGCATTGCTTGTCCGACCGGGAGTCACGATCACGATGGACATAATATCTAGATCCCAGTCTACGGACATGGACAACAACGACAGTCGGCAGTGTCCTTCGTGCCACTTCCTCTGCGTCAATGCCACTTTAGGAGATGAAGTGATATGGTGAGTGGTGTTAATTCGCTGTTTCAAGTTCAAGTGTACTCATTTATAATGGCGTCAGTCCTCGTTGTTCGACCTTCTTCCGTGTTTCGCGAGGTGTAATCGAAGAGGTTGGAGCTAATGTTGAGCAACCTCCTTCGCGGTCTCGAGAAAAACTGTACGAAAGCTGTATCCATCATTTTCGTCGCATCCTGGTTCTTTCAGGAACCTGTGGAGCCAGAGCTAGTAAGTGAAAGACACACCTATCCAATTTGCTTGAAATCGAGTCATGATTCTTACAGATAAGGAGATGGAACTTGCTTGTGCTTCGACCGCATCAACACCAGCAAAGGTGCACTCGAATCTAGAACTTCCCAGCCTCGTCGCACATATCCCTCCTCGTCAGCTACTCCGGCATAGACACGTCATGAATGTTGATCGTGCAATAGCAGTGCAAGTGTACAACCAGGGGTGAATTTCGCAGGGACGCGTCAGGACTTTTGTATGTTAGGTCCAGAACAGCAAAACAGCTGACGCCCTGACATCACACACACAACCTGTCGACAGGCACAAAGACGAACCCAGCGACCACAAAAGCCGACGAAAAAGCCAGCAGGCGATGTATGTATCACGGCATTAGAGCATGACATTAGAACAAGACCTATGAAAACACAAAATTAGGAGTGATAGATAATACAATCACCACCGCTTCTTAGCCATTCGTTCATTCTACTGCTCCATCTATAATATTGTATCATGAACAAGTCTTTCTATAATTTAGAGAGCTTTATGGCACCGACTGTAACGCATTATGTATTTACCCAGCATAGAACGAGCCAGTAAAAATTTTTGAGCTTAGCAAACAAATTTCCTGCTTCTGGTGGCTGTACATAGATGTGCAATGTGCATCATCCCCATAGGTCCAGATATTCTCTTGCATAGCATACCACATGACGTCCACTTTTTGCCTTCGATGACATATTTGGATGCTGTAGGATACCTATCTAAGCCATTGTTTCACCGATACTGATATCAAACCAATTGCTGTACGGATAATGTGACCCGAGAGCAATCAAGATCATCATGGTTCATCCCCTTCAGCTTATCTGGATCTGGCTCAATGTCCAGGATTCGCTATCTGGCTTGACCCTATGTCACGCATCACTAGGGTCCCAGTTGCTAATTCGGAAGTGAACTGCAAGTACCATACAGCTCGCTACAGTAGTATTATGTAGATCGTATAAACGTCCTCAGGACCCTACAATAGCCAATGACCGGCTGGCTATTGATTCTTTTTTACCGTTGCGCTCTTCATCGTCTTCACTACCTTTCCCGCCCAATGAGTCCTGTACGCCCTCAACCCAAAACACACCGCGAGCACCCCAGCAGCGACCGCCCTGGCCTCTAAATCCCGCATCAACGGCACGCCCATCTTCGCGCCCGCCACGTGCGGCACGTTCCTCAGCAGGCGCGCACACGTTTCCCTGACTCCATAAAACGCAGGGTGCCCGCTGAGGGTCGCATGCACCGCAGCGACAAGGGCGCCGGCCCACACGTCCATCGTGCTGAACGGCGTCGGGGCGCGGAGGATCGGGGGCGTCGAGAGTGTCCAGGACGGGGACCACGTAGATAGCGTGGACGCGGTGAGGCCGCCGCCGGCGGATGCGAGCGCGCCGATGAGGAGGTGTGTGAGGATGGAGGATTTGAGGGGCGCAGCGACGGGCGATGGGGAGGCGGGGGAGAGGTGGGCGGTGGTGTTTGTGATTGCGCTCGTGCGGACGAGGGCGTCGAGCGGGAAGAGGATGGTGTCGAGGAGGGCGAGGAAGGCGGGGGAGAGGAGGTGTGGTGATAGGCAGGTGAGGAGCGTGAGGAATAGGTGGGTTGTTAGGTATATCACGTAGGGCGTTGGTGAGTAGAGCATTGGGGGAGGGATGTTGAGCAGCTGGTGCGTCCAGAGTGTGCCGCCCCATGTCTGTGCGTTGTGTGGGTTTAGACGTGTAGCATGAGCGTTGGTAGATGAAAATGCTGACCATGATGAGGTACCCAACGATGTACGTTCCCCAGGGAAGCTTGGCCCCTGTCGACGCTGCGTTGGACTGGTAAATCAGTGATATTCTGGCAGCATGGACCGTCGCTGCAATGGGATACGGGAACAACGTAGCATGTACAGGCTGTCCCATGAATTTCATGCCCTGCACAAGCTGTCCCAGGACCACTTGCGCCATTGTGTCGAAGAAAAATGATTCGGCCAGTCAACGTTCTTACGCATCATTTTCAATACGGGCAGACGTGGAACTTGAAAAAGCTTGTACATCTCACGTGGTGGCTATGCGATGCGATAAATGATATATGGATATAAGATGACTAAAGTACATTGGTGTTTGTGGTATATGCGATGGCTGATAATGATGAGGGGGTTAATGGGTAACCGGTCAAAAAGGCCGTTAAAGCAGGCCCGGGTGCGGAGGTATACGGGCTCTCAAAGCCTGCGTTTAGTGTATCCGATATTCAAAAAAAAAACAAAATCAATTCCCGTTAGATAATTTAGCCCTTCCACCAGTTATCCAAGTGTGCAGAAGCGTTTATGCCCTGCGAAAAAAAAAAGTCTGAATTCCATGCGCGAAGTCGTAGTAATTGAACGATCCTTACCATAGTTATATATCCGATGAGACCTTGAGAGAGAACCCCGCCGAGCAATTCAAGATTAAACACGGGATTGTATTTCCCCTCAGGACCATGCGAATCCTCAAAGATATTCAAAGAGTCGCGCCAGTTGCGTGTACGCCCGCGTGTCTCGCGGATAGGGTTGAGAATATACGGATGCATCTTTTGGTCCACGATGTGAGCCTTTCTTTTGATCACATGGAAGGAGGCGGAGAGGACGGACTCACGTTGTCTATCCTGAGATTGATATCGTCATCAAAGAAGAACTGGCCGACGTGTGCGAGGTGGTCCGATGTGAACGTGCCGTTCGGAAGGGGTTCCCAGTGCGGGAACACCTTGGTGTGGACGTGCGTCGCGCGCCCCGTGTAATACCCCGGGAAAATAGCTGCTCACGTGGATTAGAAATTTTTCGTCACGAGGATGAGGGAAAGATAAGTAAATAGGGGGGAAAAACGCAACTGGTGAATTGGACGACGCCGTTCTGGTCGGTTGGCCAAGCGCCGCGGAGGAACGTCTCGTGGTATTTCGTGCGCGGGAATGCGCTGAGGAGACCGGATCGCTTGCCGCCGACTTGTGGCTCTTCGTTGACGAGATGCGGAGCGGGATCAGGATGTCCTAGCAGGAAAGACAGACAGTGTCAGAAATGACAACACTTGCCGAAATAACGCGACACTTGGAAACGTACCGGCATAGTAGCCTGTAGCGTTCGCCTGCCAAATGTCAACCAGGACATTAGGAAGCGGCTCGCATGTCTCGACGTCAATGACGCCGATATCGAGGAGCTGTATAAATAAGCATGTTAGACTTTTCTGTGTGAGGTCTCACTCCAAACCGAGAGAATTCGCACCAGGAGCAGCCCGTCTTGGAGTTCGGCGATATTCTGCCGGATCGGGTGGCCCTCCTTGTGGTAATACGGTCCTTCAGTGACGACGGGCGTAAGCACGCACGAGTTATTCTGTATACGAGTCTCCTCGATCGGGGTGCACCCCATCAAGCCCTGTTGTTGTTCTTTGCCCGCGGGAAGACCAGTACCAGGCGTATCGTACGTCCCCGAAGCGAAAAGCTCGTCGAAGCCCGGAAGCGACGGCCGACCAGCGAGCACTTTGCGTGCCCAGTTGTACTTGCGCGCAGCGGTGTATCTCTCAATCGCAGGTGCACACTGTAAACAAGGATTCAAAGATATTAAATTTGTCGCGGAGTCAGCATACGAACGTGGTAAGCAGCGGCCTGCAACGCGCGCTGAATCTCGATTTCCTGCGGTGTCCTGGGTTCATTGTGTGCGGACACGGCAGCGAGCAGAAAGAGTAGAGAAACCAGCCAGCGGGTGCATGTAAGCATTGTGGTGGTATATGAGCTAAAGAGGGGGTGTGTGGACGGTACATGGGACCATGGGCTTCCATATTTATTTGATCGGGTGGAAAAATAGAAACCTTCACACAAAGAACTGCGGCCGAGGGGAGCGGCTCCGGTACGGCAGCCCGCCATTGATCCTAAGTTTAGGTTAGGGTTCTAGACTCGAGCTTGGGGTTCGCCCCCCTTGGCTATTGACATGGACTTCAACTTCAACGGCCCAGTGAGAACTGGTTCTGGGATTATCTGAAAGTCAATTCCAATTTCTGGCCTGTTCTCGCTCAGGCTGAAATTCTTATGTGAACTCCATTTTGGATGATTCATTGGATCAATCAATTTAAGTTTGAACATTTGAGCAATCAATTTTGGTTTCTTGAACAATCAATTAAGTTTGAACATTTGAGCAATCAATTTAAGTTTGAACATTTGAGCAATCAATTTAAGTTTGGCAGATACTATGCCCTACGGTGCAGTCGACAGGCCCCCTCAGTCGACAGGTCACAAATGTCACAGTACCTCTGATTATAGCCGAGGCCTTCCGTTTCAGGCTCCGCTTCGAGTCGTCAACATCACATCTGTGCACGCTATTACTTTATGTCTTCCAATTCCAACTATTCCCCCACTCCACAGGGCAAGCGTCGTCACCGCACATTCTCAGATCCTCAGCAAAGTCTTCGAAAACTTGTTCGATCATCAACCAGTCCACCAAGGCCAAGCGCGCTACAAGCTGTGCAGTGCAATCTTGAGTTCGTCTATGTATGATCTTGGATGATGTGCAAGAGGGCCTGTCCTTGGCTCATTCAAAGCTTATTCAAGACTGCAATAATCTCAAGGTCGCAATCAGGGAAGGTGAAGTTGAACGTGAGGCAATGTCTGTCAGGTTCTGCTGAGTCGGGGGCTTTCCAGGAAAGCAATCGCCCTTACAATGCGGACTTGACCCACGGATACTCGGGTGTCTGGAACTCCAGGGCTAGGACTCTGGGGTTCAAGACGGGGACAGGGAAATCCCGGGAGAGGGGACTTAGTCCGGGGGTTTTTGGGTGATGGGTAACTAGGGGTTTCGGGTGGGGGTCGAGTCGTGAACCGAAGGTTCTAAGACGAGCCCAAGTTAGTAAGTTAAAGTCGCGAAGTGCGTACCGGTCTTAGAGCATGCGATTATCCAAGTGTGCCAGTCAAGCATGCCAGTCAATGTGTACCAGTCAAATAGAGGGCACGCAGCAATCCAAGTAAAGCAATGTATGTAATATCAAGACTACTGAATACAACAGGGAACTGTGCTATAAGTACTACGGGACCGGGTCTCAGGGCTCCGGGGTGTCTGGGATGGGTTCCGGGGGTCATTGAGTAGCGGCAGGGGCTGTATACCGGGATTGCGCGTGTGGGGCGCACGATCAATTGGCGCGGAGGGAGTTGTGATGCGTGATGCATGATGGCCGGGAACGATTCGCGTGATCTGATTGTTGATTGGGGCTGGTGGCGGCTGATGGCGGTGTCGGTGGTCGTGATGGCGGGGCATGTCTTGTAGGGTCGGACGGAGGGTCCCGGAGGATGTTCTGGGGGTGTCCCGGGGTGGGCCCGGAGGGGAGGGGTCGTGACAATGTCAACCAAAATTCTATTACTCAAAGAATGTTTATATCGACTTAACCGCCAGCTCATTTGCTTGAGGCAGTTTTCGACTCTAATTGGGAAACAGCTGGTCATGCATGGAAAGCTGCACCAACCTGGGGATGTTGGGGATGTTACGGACTGGGAAGAGGACTCTGGTATGTAGTGATTATCTGGACTGTCAAAGATAAGTACTGGGATCAAAATAAGAAGCCATATATTGTTGTTCAGAGTGCTGATATGGATGATTAAGTGTTGTTTCAGATGACCCGGGAACAGGGGATCCAATGTAAGGCTGAAGGTGACTCTGGTTTTTGTGCAAGGATGTGCCCAAGTTGTTGGTGGTTCGACGACGTTGATAGGACCCTATACAGGTTAGGCGCATCAACGGCAGGCTCGGCACCGGCTCCGGAAACCTTGCCGCACTTGTTCCGAACTTAGCGCACGCGTTCTACCCATTTTAAGCCATTTCTGACGGCCGCGCACGGCAAGAAGCAGATCCAATCAATGATAGCGCCGACGGCAGCAAGAATGACAACTGACAGATGGCATCAGTCACTGACGACAGCGCTTAGCGAGAAGTTTGATGATCTATCAAAAACTGACGGACAGCTTGGCGTTTGACCTTGGCGTCTGACACCGCTTACCGTCTCGATTTGGCGCCCAACGTCGCTTAGGTGTTCTGACAGACAGAAGGGTGATGGAGTGATGGTTTAGCTTCGCGATCTGTCGCCTGGCGTCGCTAAGGCTCTTGAATGGACGGTAGGGATCTGAAACCGTTGGAGCTACCCCTTTGAAATTTTCCAGTTTACCGCACTCTGGCGTCATTAGCCACTGGCGACGGCGAACTCATTGTAGTATAAAAGTACTTACCGACTTGTACATAAAAAAGATAGCAGACGAATAGACCACAGTTTCCCCCTTACTTCAGTCTCCCTTACGCTCAAGAGCTCATTTACGCTACGGTCGGCAACGTCAAAACTCATCGGTAGTTACAGACGTTCGCCAACACTCGACATACTCGCGCCTTGCAACTACGGCAGGCATTATCGACGCTTAGAACCTCGCTAAGCTTATCGTGCTCTTGCCGCTCACCCTTGCCGTGTTCACTTACCGCATTTCCTTAGGCGCTTTACCTTAGCGCTTACCACTTGCCGACCCCGTTACCGACTTTTACCCTTTTTCACAGACGCGTTCTCTGGGACCTGCCCGGGACTCCTCAACACACTTATAGCGCGCCCAACGCACACTCTTGGTTAGGTAACACTTTAGCTACATTTGTTACTGACCAAACTTTGGGCGTCATCAAATTGGAGCCCACCGCGAGGGATCTCTAGGGCAGAATTCCGCCAGAAACCCGTCTCCAGCGTAGGCGCCGCCTGCTAGACCAGTCGGCAGAAGGCATAGCTCCTTCCCACCCATCAACTCCACAACCACCTGGTGCCTTACCGGGTCTCTCTCTAGCCCAGGAACTACAGAACGCCACTGTAGACGCTTTTCCTGATCTCTTCCCGCATTCCCTTGATTATAGTGCCGACGACCCCTTAGCGTCGCCCTTTACCGTACCGCAGTCAATCACTCCCATTACTCCGCTAACGCCTCTTTCTCAACTCATTTCGCTTACCCCGTCGCCAATCTCCAGAACTCCTTCCCCACTACCGCTAACCGAACTCGCCAACACGGTCGCCATGGAACAACAAGTCCAGCGCATGCCGCCACGCAACCACTTCTCGGCACCGAAATGGGACGAGACCAAGCCACGGGAGCTCTCCCAGTATTTCAAGGAGTTGGAGTATTTATTCAGAGACTGTAACATTACCGACCACACGCAGATGAAGGAGTACGCGGCAAGATACGTATCATATGACACGGCAGAAACGTGGACAGGTCTTACCGAGTTTGCCGCCTTTGTCCCTGCCGCCCCGCCAGCTCCAGCTCAAGGCGCTTCGTATGAGGACTGGAAGACGGCAGTGATCCAGCTGTACCCTGGCGCCGAGGAGGCTACCCGATACACGGTAAACGAGTTACAGAAACTAGTACAGGAATCTTTCGACAGTGGCACATCGTCGCTTGGCGCATTCTCTACGTATTACCGCGAGTTCCAGAAAATCGCTAGGTGGCTCCTGCAGAACGGCAAGCTATATATTAACGAGGAGCGTCGCCTATTTCAGCAGGGCATTCCGACTTCACTGTGGACTCGTATTGCCCGTCGCCTAGAGATAGTTCATCAGGCTCATCACCCAGACGAGCCCTATAACGTTGCCGACGTCTTTGAAGCCGGTAAATGGGTTCTCAAGGGAACGGACACTGGCGTTGGACTGCAGCGCGCTAGGACGAGCCCACCGTCTTTGAAGCCGGTAAATGGGTTCTCAAGGGAACGGACACTGGCGTTGGACTGCAGCGCGCTAGGACGAGCCCACCCCTGAGCGAACTAACGGTATCATTCCCATCCCGCCTCCTGTTGCCGACTTCGTTAAGAAAGAAGAGCTCAATGCTGCTATTACCGCCGCTGTCGCCTCCGCTATGACACGTATCGAAACTATGATTACCACCAACCTGACTGCTAACCGACCCGCTAACGTACCCGCACCTGGCCCTTGCCACTTCTGTGGGGAAATTGGCCACACCATGACTAGAGGACGCTGCGCTACCCTCGAGAATTACGTTCGCCAAGGTAGAATTCGACGGGCTATCGACGGCAAGATAGTCCTCACCACTGGCGCCACCATCCCCAACTACCCAGACAAGAAGTCCTTCCAGGAGCGGGTAGATGAATGGCATAGGCGCAACCCAGGACAAATCGTTACCGGCACGCTATCTGGCAACGCCAACCCCGACCCCGAACAGGCGACCCAACAACAGATGATTCACGAGGTCTTACACTTCGACAGCGTTGGCGACCATCCTACTTTCTCGCGGGAAGAGCGTATCGCCAAGCTCCAACAGGAGTTGGATTCGCTTAAGAATCAGGTCTTTGATGGGGTTGAAGTTAAGCAGCCTAAACAACCTCTTAAAGGATACAAGCCAATGCCTCCCGCTAGCAAGTTACCGACACCTGCTCCTGCCGCACCTCCTGCCACTGCCCCTGCTCCTGCCTCAGAACCATCGTCGTCCGCTACCGCTCCCGAACCGCCTTTGCCGCCTCTCCATCCCTATTCAGGGATTCCCGACCGTTATCACGCTCCCGCACAACGAAACTTTGCCGCTCCCGAGAAACGTCCTGAGGGTGGCTACCGACCTACTGCGCCAATCTTCGACATCGAAAAATCGAACCACGTTTTTAACCGTATCATGAAAACCGCCGTCACCTTATCCGTTGAAGAACTTTGTAGTATTGCTCCCGACGTCCGCAACCAGGTCAAAACGGCAGTCACTCCCCGACGACCCTTGGCGACAGCCGTTGCCGAGGTCGAGGATCTCGACGACGCGCTCCCTGGTTTTTCCGTTACCGTCGACTCTCTGGACACTGAAGACTCTCCTGCCGACACCATCGCTAACGCTACCTCTGTGGATCCAGTGGAGACCTACCTTAGGTCGGTAGACCATGGAGAAGACCCCGCAATCCTTACCGTCGCTCAAGAATCGCACGCTATCCGCTCGGTAGCGCTAACCGTAGACAACAAGCACGAAGTAGAGGCAATCGTGGATAGCGGGTCGCAGATTATTTCTATGGCAGCAGAAGTCGCTAACGATTTGGGTCTCATTTACGACCCTACCGTTATACTAAATATGCAGAGCGCTAACGGTACGGTGGACAGATCCCTAGGCCTCGCCAAGAATGTGCCGTGCACCCTTGGCGACATCACGTTTTATCTTCAGATCCACATCTTACGTTCACCAGCTTACGACCTACTACTTGGCAGACCCTTCGACGTCTTGGCGCGATCAGTCGTCAAGACAGTTACCGACGAGGAAACGACCCTCACAATTAGCGACCCCAATTCCGGAATCCGACGAACGGTGCCAACGTTCCCTAGGGGACAACGAAAAGGCGCCCGCGCTAAGCCCCCGGAGTTTACCGACCAGCACGCCAACGAGCCTCCCCACCGGTGTTTTCACAAACCATCGAGGAGGTGATTGGCGACGATCACGGAGATGTAGCGCTAACGCTGGAATATGACCATTCAACTGGTCTTGTAAATATTATATCTACCGCTTATCTTGACGAAGTTTTGCTTTCCTCTACCGTTACCGACGCTGAGCTTTCTCAGAAAAACCCAGATATTACCGACTCAGCTCTAGCGTACTTATACCTTACCGCCTCTGAATCGTTTCAAAACATTGCGTCTACCGATACTTATCTCACTACTCTTCCCGGAGCCTCGGCTCCCGCCGTTCTTGGACTTGCCGCTCCTCAGGCTACAGTTCCCCTTTCCACCTCTGTATATAACCAAGCTAACGCTCCCAAAAGGAAAGGGGTTCAAGTTAAAAAGAAATATAAGCCAGTTGCGCTTAAAACAAAACCCATCGCTACGCACTCTCCCGAGACTTTCAGAATCGAGCGCCAGATTATTGGCGACCCTCTTGCCGACATGCCGACCTTGTCACCGAATCCGCCACCCTTTCAGCCCACAGGACGTTTTACCGAGGAACGCCAACAGCAGTTCGCCAAGGAGCACGACACAGGATTTTTGACCAAAGATGAGTTGAACGTTCTTACCGATCTTGTCGCTAAGCAAGACAAAGCCTTCGCTTGGGAGGACTCCGAACGCGGCAGCCTACGTACAGATTTCTTCCCGCCTGTTGTAATCCCGACTATTCCTCACGTGCCGTGGACTGAGCACAACCGACCGTTACCGCCTGGGATCGAAGCCGAGGTCTGTCAGATTATTAGGACCAAGATACAGGCTGGCGTCTACGAGCCCTCAAACAGTTCTTACCGCTCCCGTTGGTTCTGTGTCCTCAAAAAGAACGGCAATCTACGCATAGTTCACAGTCTTGAGCCGCTGAATAGAGTAACCATACGACACTCTGGCGTACCGCCTTTCCCTGACCACTTTGCCGAGTCCTTTGCCGGGCGTATCTGTGGCGCCACCCTTGATCTCTACGTTGGCTACGACGAGCGCTTGATTCACCCTTCTTCCCGCGACCTCACTACGTTTCAAACTCCGTTTGGCGCACTGCGCCTAGTCACCTTACCGATGGGCTGGACAAACTCAGTCCCCATATTCCACGACGACATCACTTTCATCCTCCAACCCGAGATACCGCATAACGTCCTTAGCTTCATCGACGACGTTGGCGTCAAAGGCCCCAAAGACTGGCGACTCGTAAACGGCTTACCGGCGACCCATCCCGACAACTCCAATATTCGCTTAGCGCTATGGGACTTTTTCCAGCTGCTCAATCGAGTTCTCCAACGTATGAAGTATAGCGGTGGTACGTTTAGCGGTCACAAACTCCTCCTTTGCGCGCCAAGGTTCAAAATACTTGGTCACATCTGCACTCCCGACGGTCGCGTTCCCGACGAGTCTCGCTTAGCACTCTTGGAGCGCTGGGGTCCTTGCCGCGACTTATCTGAAGTTCGCGCCTTTCTTGGCACCGTTGGCGTTCTTAGGATATTCGTCAAAAACTTTGCCCATCGCGCACATGCTCTTAACCGACTCACCCGCGCCAACGAGCCCTTCGAATTTGGGCCAGACCAGGTCACTGCCCAACGCGACTTAGTAAAAGCCTTACAAGACGCCAAGCCCCTAGTTCCCATCGATTATACCTCTGCCGACCCTGTCATCTTGGCGGTGGATACCTCTTACATTGCCGTTGGCTACTTCTTGTGCCAATGCCTTAGCGACAATCGGAAACAGCGACGCTACAACCGCTTTGGGTCTATCACGCTAAACGACAGAGAGTCTCGCTACAGCCAGCCTAAGCTAGAGCTCTATGGGCTTTTCAAAACCTTCCGGTCGCTAAAGATGTATTTGATTGGAGTACGGAACCTTATTGTTGAAGTCGACGCTAGGTACATCAAAGGCATGCTGCAGAATCCCGATATCCAGCCATCCGCTAGCATGAACCGGTGGGTAGTCGCTATCCTCATGTTTCACTTTGAGCTGGTACACGTCAAGAGCTCTTTCCACGGACCAGATGGACTTTCTAGGCGACCACGGCAGCTTGGCGACCCGGCAGCGGACCCACAGGCTGATAGCGATTTCGAGGACTGGATCGATAGACTACATGGTTTCGTGCACCTCATACAACAACCGATTTCCCTACTACGACGGCAACAGCCTACCAGCATCCTGTTACATCCCATCGTCCCTTACCGCCCTGAGATCTTTAGCGCACCCCTCACGTTCTACACGGCAAGCATCCTTAAACAAGACTCGCCACCAGTAAAAGTCGTACAAGAACCCCAGTCGCTAAGAGAAGACAAAAGAAACCTGACCTACGATGCCGTTCCCCGTTCCGCCAAGGCAAAGGCGGAAGACAGTCGCCTGTTAGTAGTCGAGCAATGGATACAAGACTTTAAGCGACCCCCAGACCTTACCGACGAACAATACGCGACCTTTATCCGATACGCTACCCTCTTCTTCTTTACCGACAACCGACTTTGGCGACGAAATCGAGATGGCGCTCACAAGCTGATCATCAAGCCAGAAGGTCGCTTACGAGTCTTGCGCGCTATGCATGACGAGCTAGGTCATAGAGGTCTGTACGCTACTCGAGCTTCTCTGTTAGAACGATTCTGGTGGCCACACGCTAGTGCCGACATCGCCTGGTACATCAGGACTTGCCACCTCTGCCAAATCCAACAAACACGCCAAGTACTCATACCGCCAACCGTTGCAACGCCAGCTCCCCTCTTCAGCAAAATCTACGTCGACACCATGCATAT